>OX243857.2:3630631-3951200 GCA_945859575.2 Herminia tarsipennalis
CATCATCAGACATTAGGGTTGGTAGAACGATTAAATGCAACTATGTCACGCATGATGGCTAAGTACGGTCGAGATGATAGGTCAGATTGGTCGGTATATTTACCTCAAATTACGTTTGCATATAATATTAGTAAACAAGAATCGACACGGGTGTCACCGTACTTTCTGGTCTTTGCAAGACAACCAGAATTGCCATCAGATACGGGAATTAATTTAAATATTAAAGTGAATGAGAATACTGCGAGTAGAATAGAGAATAGAGAAAACATTTTTACAAGGGTTAGAGTAAATTTGGACAAGTCGCGAGCGAAACAAAAACTATTATTTGACAAAAAAGCAACTGAAGTATCGTATGACATAGGTCAGAAAGTTTTACTTTTTAATCCAAAGAGAAGGTCGGGGATATCGAAGAAGTTATGTAGAAAGTTTTTAGGGCCATTTCGAATTGAAAATAGGTTGAATAACAATAACTTCATTATAAAGAAAGTGGGTTCAAGACAGAGGCAGATTGTTCATGCGAATAGATTGAAACCGTTTATTATGAGGATGGACGAATAGATATCGATATCTTAGTATTTAATTTTATGTAGTTGAGAATTTTTATTATATGAACATATGTTATAATTAAGTCATGATAAACATGAGTAGTTGATGAGAATTATTTTTTTAGGAGTAGGTGATGCCAGAAAAGAAGTGGCGACGTTGTTAATAGTCTGACGTGTAAACAGTTGTATATTTAGGGATGGTTAATGGTTTTAGATCTGATTCTAAAATGTTGTTTGTCGTTGCATGTACAACCACACGGCGAAGAAATGTCCTACAATGTTGATGCCATAGAGCACTAGGCAAACAAAAACGGGTGTATTATTGTTTTGAATTATAAATATAACTCTGTGATTAAGCAGACAGTTTTGCATTTGGTTCAATCGAACTTGGGAAGTTCGTTTGTGATTATTTTATCTAAATAATCAATAGATGTGATCAGATGGTCACCGATAGCTTGATTGACCAATTATTTAACTGATATAAGATTAATACTTAAAGATGAGTTTTCTTCCAGTTACAACAAAGCAGGACTTTCACCCAATTTGTTGCCTGGGGTCAATTGGTGTTTAATGATTGATTTAATTTAGTTATACATAAGTTTAGCTAGGTAACGAGTCTGATACTGGTGCTTATTTTAATGGCGTTTTTTGCCCAGCATCATCGTATAACTGTTATGTAAAGTGTTTGTTGACATAAATTTTGTTGGATTAGGTATAACAGTTACACGTTGTCTTTTGCATAGAGACAGATCAAGGGGGGTATTAAAAAAAAAAAAAATCTATATCGCCATGATAGGTAAATGCACAGCTAGGTTTATATTTGTTGTTTTATATTATATAAAAAAAAAAAAAAAATTGACTTAGTACTCAAATGTAAAAAATTTTTTTTTTTTTCATAAGGCGGCGGCGTGTGGCAGGTGCGTCGGAAACTTGACCGGCCACTCGCATAAAGCCTCATTAATTGTGAACTGTTTGTCTTGACGTTCCAAAACTTTGAAATAATGACGAAGAAGAAAACGAAAGAAAGAATTGGGAGAATTGGACCAAGCGTCAAGACGAATGGTCTAGGAAAAGAATTAATATGTAAAGAAATCATATAACAAGTTATTGAATATATAATATCGTTCTGGGCTTAAGAAGTTGTTTGATTCCTCATCCTCGAGAGCAATTATCCCGGCTGCGCACCCCAAAGCCAGCAAGAGGTTCACGTCACATCTCATTTAGTTTACAAACATCCACAAAATATAAATAATCACATTTCGAAATATTAACAGACACTATTTCCTCTGTATCGATACTAGGAACTTTATCTGGTCTCTTCACAAAACATATTTCATTGCATTTTCTTAATATTATTTTGTTATTCACAAAGTCTAATATTAAGAAAATGCAATGAAATTTCTTAATATTAGACTTTAACTCTTCAGAGGAAGTCATTTAAAGAGCTAAGTCGTATTTCTATGTAAAGTTAATTAAAAATGAGTGCATTCACGGGATTGTATGAGTCCGTAGATGATTTTGTCAACCAATTCCAGATCATCTGTGTGATTAATAAAATCACTTCGGATGAGGAAAAAAAATTATTTGTGGCGGCGTATCTGGCTGGACCAGCGCTACACCTATACAAAGCAATCATAGAAGATTGTGATAGCTTCGAGAGCTTCATCACTGCATTAAAAGCAGAATTCCCAAACCGTACTAATTATACGGAAAAATTCTATGAAAGGATACCCGGCGCCTCCACCATGTGACGTGAACCTCTTGCTGGCTTTGGGGTGCGCAGCCGGGATTATTGCTCTTGAAGATGAGGAATCAAACAACTTCTTAAGCCCAGAACGATATTATATATTCAATAACTTGTTATATGATTTCTTTACATATTAATTCTTTTTCCTAGACCATTCGTCTTGACGCTTGGTCCAATTCTCCCAATTGTTTCTTTCGTTTTCTTCTTCGTCATTATTTCAAAGTTTTGGAACGTCAAGACAAACAGTTCACAATTAATGAGGCTTTATGCGAGTGGCCGGTCAAGTTTCCGACGCACCTGCCACAGTACCTACTTCGATCAAGCACATCTCGAAACTATTTGTTCCGAAGGTGGACCGAGGACCGAGATTCCGTTTATACAGCGTAATTGTTCTCATCAACTGCAAAATTATTCTCAACAGCAACAACATAATTGCCGTCAAGAAAGGAAATTACATTTAAAACAAGTGTATGTCGGGCCACGCACAATGTAGGGTTCCGTAGTCCCCTACCCCATCCGAATAATGTGGATTAAGAAGAGGGTTTTCTGTTAATTTTGTTTCGTACATACAACGTTATACCTACTTAATAATCATTTTCAATGGAATTTGTACGAAATTTTGTTACGAGTACTACCAATTGATCAGCTGTTCTCGAAACTTGTAAAGCCTTCTTAGCTTTGATACGTCGTTCATTTAGTTTCACTATATATACTACTACCGTGAATTTTTTCACATTCCCAACATCAACCATTTAACAGGCAGGGGGGGGGGGGGGGGGGGCACTTGACTCTTAACTCAAAATTACACTTTAAATCTTAATATTTCACAAACAGATCCCTGTATCTAAAAATGGCCTTCCCAGCCCCTAAACATTTTTAAAAGACCTATCTAACGATACCCCACACGTTGGGGTAGGTAAAAAAAATAAAAATAATCAGCCTAGCCCAGCATTCAAAGATTGAGTAGGTATGAAATGACCGGAACGCAACACCGCGTCCGGGCATTATCACTGGGCGGGCCGCCGACGGTATAACAAATTCCGGCGGCCCGTTCGCGAAGGTGGCGAGTGACGATGCGAGTGATACACGGCGGGTCTTTAGTGGATGAAACCCCACACTACCCCCATCGTCTTTGTCAGAATTATTTCTCGCCAAACCAAAAAAAAAGACAGGTTTGTTGAACATTTTGTATGTAAACAGATCATTCAGGTTAACAAATCTGAATTCCTGATTAGTTAACCTAATCAGGAAAATGGACGTCGAGTCCAGCCTTAGGGGAAACAGCGCAGGAAATGGAGAGATAGAGGAGATCCCAGAGTAAAAACAAAAATTCGTAATTTTGTATGAGAATTATCACTGCAGATAAACAATATTTTAAGTCGTACCAGCTAGTAGATAGGAATCTATACTAATATTATAAAATTGAAGAGTTTGTTTGTTTGAACGCGGTAATCTCAGGAACTACTGATCCGAATTGAAAGTATCTTTCACTGTTGGATAGCCCATTTATCGAGGAAGGCTATAGGCTATATAACATCACGCTACGACCAATAGGAGCGGAGCAGCAATGAGAAATGTTGCAAAAACGGGGAAAATTACGCAGATGAAGTTGCGCGGGACAGCTAGTTAAATAAAAATGATTTTCACTTAAATGTACTATATTTATAAATATATTTCATCACATGTACAATAATACATTTTTACTTAGAACTAATTCTTAAAATAAAAAGTCTGTATATCTGTCTATTGTAAACAATTATTTTTTGTAAAGGTAACATAATCTGTTTGTTATCTCATATTTTGATTTATAAAATACATTACTGTAAAGTTTCATCAAAATCGTTTCAGCAGTTTTTGAGTTAAAGAGTATCTATCTAAACTCTATGTGAAGCTGAGGCAGGTTAAAGGTAAATTCATCACACAAAGATATATCCTGGGTTGAAATTGAACCCACGACTTCTATCAGTCATGGTCACTAACCACTAAACCAACAGAACAGTCAGTTTGTTTCTCTTTCACACAAAAACTACTTAACAGTATATGATAAAACTTTTTCAACAAAAAATTGATGTTGATAAACTTTCGCGATTTGTACACATTATGAAAATATATATATGACGTTTCGACCGTATAGCAACGGCCGTGGTCACGGGTAGACTACCCGTGACCACGGCTGTTGCAATATGTCAATTATTCACGCGATTAAGACCCGTAATATATAGATTTTCATAAAAATGTATGTTTTTCTCTTCACATATACTTCACATAAACACATAATCAGGTACATTCAAGGCAAGTTTTCAAGTTCGTGCGGCATAGGAATGCTCTTCATAACAGCGAAACGTTTGAGCGCGTCGTATTTGCCTCTTAGTGCGTCTATCTCCTCTCTGAGGCGATTGTTTTCGTCTTGCATTAGTTCCATGTCGTGCCATTCCTGAGAAAAATTAGAAAAACAAAGGTAAAATATCCTGTGTCTAGTGGTTTGTCGTGGGTTCAATTCCCACACGAAACACCACATTGTGTGGTCTACAAATTGTTGTTCCAAGTCTGGGTGTACTTTGGTTCTGTGATTTGTATGTATTCCATTTTTAAGTTGACTGCCTCTGTGGTGCGGTGGGAGTGTATCCGACTGCTACGCAAGAGGTCGTGGGTTTGATCCCCACCCAGGATAAAACTTTGTGTGATGAGCATGACTGTGTCTGGGTGTTATTTATCTATAATATGTATGTATTTAGAAATACATAAAGAAGTATGTTTATCAGTTGTCTGGTCTCCATAGTACAAGCTCTGCTTAGTTTGGGATCAGATAGCGTTGTGTGAGTTGTCCCAAGACATTATTATAATCTCCTTCTGAACTGGTCTAGCTCAAATAATAACATAGTGGATATACCAACCTGACTTTTTTCTGTTTCCAATTCGTCTTTTTGTTCTATACGTTTTATACGACATGAGGCGGCGTAACCACGGTTCTTTAGTGTTCGCCGACGCTGTTTCATTCTGGAAATTAAAGTTACATTATGAAAATATATATATAACGGGTCTTAATCGCATTAAATTTAAGGTAAAATACTTTGTTTATTGCACGTCGTTTCGACCATATTGCAATGGCCGTGGTCACGGGTAGACCTTTTTTATTGCTATAAAGTTGATAAACTTTCGCGATTTGTACACATTATGAAAATATATATATATTACAGGTCTTAATCGCGTAAATAATTTAAGGTAAAATACTTTATTTATTGCCCAACGTTTTGATGGTCAATAAACAAGGTATTTTTAACATTTATAATTAAAGTTACTTTTTAAATAAGGCTAAATGACTGTTTCGTTGGACGATTGTTTATTTGTTGCCCAAGAAATTAGAACAAATGATGCAGACACTCAACTATACAAGTAAAAAAGTATGATTGCATATGAATGCTGAGAGCCCAAATTGAATATGTAACCGAAAAGATCCTAAAAACTAGAAACAAAGATGTTAAGAAACAAATAAAACTAACAGATGCCCTTAAATATGCTCTTAAAATGAAATAGTAGTCAAACACATCTTTCAATACACTGATGAAAGATGGACCACTTAAAACACAAACTTGACTGGCCCACTAGGTAAAAGAAATGTAGGTAGGCCAAAGAAACGATGGGCAGACAATATAGTCTCAGTGGCAGATGCAAACTGGACCAACACTGCAATAAACAGTGGCAGGCTGCCTCTTTTGGTCAGTACATAAATCATAATTACCTGACAATTTGATCCCTGGTGAGCCCTCTCATCTTAAGCTGACGGTTCAGATCTCTCACGGAGATGGAGACGAGCTCATCATCACTGATCTCGGCACATGGGGTGGGTGATAAAGGAGGCTGAAAATCAAACACAATCCTTTTTTATTACGTATGCTTATTTGTGCAGGTTTGTTGATTCGGATTAATTGGCTAGGTGAGAGTGGCTCCAGTAAGACATTTACTCATTATTTCCTTTTCAGCCTTTTTCAGGTGCGGTTTCAGAACTTTGTTCAGGGGGTTCAACATTTGACTCAACCAATCAAGCATACGTCGCTTGCATGATGGGTGGTATGGTACAATTTATTTAACAACGGTAAACTAGCCACCACCGCTGAGGTTGAGAGCAATTGCCTGTCACAACACACCAATCAAGTGTCAAAATTTTCTTAAATTTCCACAATACCTCCCTTAGATCCACACCTGGGGGACACAATCCATTCATAAACAAATATGGCCTAGTGGACCTACAACCTAAAGTTCACAGGGATGGACTGGGTGCAAATTTTTTAAGTCTATAGTTTACGTTGGTTATGTCTCCTATGTTTATTAAAGCAAACAAGTACCTGACTCTCATCTCACTTTATTCCATTATTATCATACTATAAACCATCATCGTACACATCTCATACTTTTGCAAGGCCAAGAACGCAAAATAAACAACCTTTGACGTCTACACTATCAATCACGAATCAATAAAATATTAGGTTATTGTGTAATATAATACATTATTAAACAGTTCTGAATGATTGAAGGGTGGCTGAGACTTACCATTATCGGTTTCCTTCCACCCATCTCCTTCAAATCATGAGGCATGTTTAGGTTTTTGGAGAAACTACTAGAATAACGGGATACCCCGTTATAGCCCAGATTACTATTTGCTTAGCACTTTCAATCTTAGACACAGTACAGTTAATTGTAAAATTGCTGAATCACACAATATTGATATGATTTTATGAAAGATATATAGATTTTTTGAAAGATTTACTCAAGAAGTAAACAATAGCGTCAACAACATGACATTAATTTCGCTTTCGCAGAAAAATATTTTAATAGTGTTGTTCTGACATCATTAGCAACACTGAATGCGAATCATGCGAATATGATGACGAATTGATGTTAACTTTTTAGTCTGATACTGAAATACTTATAACCATTATCAGTATATTTTTCTATTCCATAATTATATTAAGAAATCCTTCAGCGTAATTTTTCTTTTATTTCCTAAAACTTTTTCTTTTTTTCTGCTGTCCTTTCCTCAAACCGAACAACACAAGGACAAAAATTGTTTTCGTCTTTTTAGTCTGTGGTTGATTGACGACTTCGTGAAGAAGGAAAAAGCAAGCAGGCGTATTTAATTACCGTTTTACAGTTTTATATCAATGCAAAATGGCTAAAAGAAAGAATAAACCGTTGATAGATTCCGACTCCAGCAGCGAGTGTTCAGATATGGACTCTGTAAGTCAATTTTCTATTATAAACCTTAGGTTAGAAGTTCACGTCTGTACGTAACGATTTGACGGCATTCTTCAATTATTTGACTGCGTAAATAGGCCAAGATCAATGTTCCTTCGTTCTAAATTGATCTTTTGCGCATTACATGTAAAACAAACGTTTGCTGAAGGTATAGTCGCCCGAAAATCAAAGAAAATAGAAACCCTTATCGTGTTCTTAGAAAACGTTGTTGTTTACGTTACAGTATTATTTTAAATGGCTTCTATGGCGTGAGTCATGTAAAAATGAATGAAAATCAACATTCCCGCCTTTTATTTTTGCCACACTTGACCTACTAATTTAAAATTTAAATGAACTTAGTCGGAAAACGTTGTACAGATGAGTTTGAAACTGTGTGATAATTTTATGGGGAAAAAAGACAAACATCATACACTGTTTGAAGCAGCTTTAAAACTGTCTATTCGTTATATAATTTGGAGACTAGACTTTCTCTTTTAGGTCTTCAATGAATTATATATCTGTTTTTGTAGTATCTCCCATATTTTTTGCACTTCATAATGAACATTATATTTGTGGCTATGATCTCATTATCAAATTCCATTTCTTATTTTTGTAATACTAATAAAATTGTTTCTGATAAAATTGGAATGTTCATGTTTTGATTATTTTCACTAAATAGATTACTACATTGTATACATATTATCTATACCAAGATAGAGTTATCAACATCATTCACAGTTTTTCCTGGCAGTAGAGTATTGACCACATTCCTTTTTCACTGTTCAGCTCTCTCCTATTCAAATACTTTCAGGACAAAAGACAATGACATTAATTAAATCTATTTGTGTGTATCTAAAAGAGATTATTCTTGACCTTTGCAATCTTTTTTTTTCTGGCCATAAATTTTATGAGACTGAGAGAGCCACTCAAAGACAACATTTAATGTTGGTTCTAAGATGGTGTCTGTTAACATTTAAGGACTTGCTAATGGGTCTGTTGGACCCAGTTCTTCTTATTTTACTTATTAACTCAGTCAGTAATCAGTCACCGCCATGCATGTGAATGCTACGGGCTTAAAAGTTGTGAATGGGTCTGCTGAACCCAGTAGCCACTAAATAGGTATGTGGTTTTTTCCATCATATTTTTATTTACTGACCTGTTCTTCTTATATTATTTTATAGAAAATTGTCTATGTCTATAATAAATAGTTATATTTACAAACCAATAAGCAAATACAAACCAAAAAAAAATATTAATGAAAAAAATAGAGGAAAAAAATGTTTTTATGAAAAAAATTATATAACAAACATTCTACAGTACATACATTAAAAACTGTATTCAGAATATAATACCAAAAATAGAACCAGCTGTATGATCTTATCAATCCCTACCATTCAGTGGACGAACATTTCTTTGTGGCCCAAAAACGGATAGAAAAGACAAAGGTTTCTGTAATAAATAGAATGAACCAATTTGGGGAGAATACATAAAATGTTTATTTACATTATTATAACCAAATTTCATGTAAAAAAGTGGATAAAGAATGGTTTTACCCCATAAAATATATTTTATTTTCGTTAATTTTCTAAGTCGTTTTTAAGGTTTGCATAGCCAAAGTGGCAAAATGGAACCCTTATAGTTTCGCCATTTCATTTGCCATATATAATGATATTAAATGGAAACATCACATCATATCACAGCTAGACTTTAAAAGTTTACGAGTATTGAGAATTACATGTTATTCATATATAAAAGGGAAAATTACATTTTATTTGCAATTTTGGAATAAACATTTGATTTTATATTGGGTCCAGCAGACCCGGCAGCAAGCAATGATTCAAATTAAGCCTACACAGCTTAATTGCCAAATTCAAAATCATGTATGTTTGTAAAGTCTTACTTCATTATTCACGAAATATAAATTGTGATAACTATTAAATGGAAATATAAAAAATAGTATTTTACAGTTAAAATTAATAATATATCTATTAGATATATTTGGGGACTTTTATTTAAAGGTTTTTTATTTAAACCTTTTATTTACCGTCGGGTAAATCGTCGGTGTTTCGACCGAATTGCATCGATCGTCATTTCCATCGACTGGTCACGGGTCGACCGCGTCGACCGTTTTGAAACTTTGTAAAATAACAGCAAATAAATAAACTAAATTATTTCATTTTGTCCACAGCAATTTCTGAACTTGGCAAAGAAAAAGAAGAAAACAGGTGACTCACCACCACCATCAAAGTCCCAAAGGAAATCCTCAGACAGTGAGTCCGATTGGGATGATGATGACAACAAGAAAAATAATTGTAAGTTAATTTTGAACTTAAAAAACTGTGTAGCAAACCAGCATCATACTGCCTCTGGGGCGCGGTGGGAGTGTATCCGACTGCTACGCAAGAGGTTGTGGGTTCGATCCCCACCCCCACCCTGAATCAGGGTCCTAAATCGAGGTGGCCTTGAAAATTTATTAGAGAATTAGGGCCCTAACTCTTATTACACCGCTCTTTTTAAGGATTCGGGGTCCCTGATTCAGTGCAGTGTAATAAGCGCATTAGTGTGATGAGCACGATGGTTTATTCTGTGTCTGGGTGTTATTTATCTATAATATGTATGTATTTAGAAATATATAAGTATGTTTATCAGTTGTCTGTTTTCCATAGTACAAGCTCTGCTTAGTTTGGGATCAGATAGCATTGTGTGATTTGTCCCAAGATATTATTATTATTATATTTTATAAGGGACCATTCATGAATAAGTAACCGCAACCGTAAGTGTGAGTTGCAAGCACTCTTGGCCGGGGAAACGAAACGGGCGAGGCACATTGGAGCGGGCCGTCAATTAACCAATCACAGTGCTCGAAATCGTACCACGGATCTCCGCCCAGCTCCAAGCGCAGATCGAGCCCACAAATGAGGTTGTGGGCACGGTAGCCGAATACTGAAAATTTGATTTTCATAAATCTTTCATAGCTTGAAAACGTATTACACCTGCTCGTATATAATGCGCACCAATTCATATACGGTTTCTTTTAATTCTTTAAAAAAATATCTTGATAATTGAAAGCGGCGGTAGCTTAATAGCCCACTTCTGACACAAACCATTGAGCTTAGCTGTAGGGGGTTACGGGATTGGTAACAATGTGGCATCAATAATCCCACATTGCTAGTTATCTTAAAAAAAAAACTAACTGCTATTAAACTCTATTACAACATCTATAGACTTCATAATAAGATGCCAGAAATATCACTATTATCTTATGACTATTAACACATAAAATCTTACAATAAACTCCTAATTCCAGCTAAATCCTCGTCCTCATCCGCATCAGACTCAGAAAGCGACGCCAGAAGCGACACATCCAAGAAGAAATCACCCGCCAGAAGTAATAGAAAGTCATCTACTGAACACTCAGAAGACAATAAGAAGAAACCTGAGCCTAAGAAGGCCGAGACAAGGCGAAGTACCGACAGTGCTGGATCTGGAAAGAAGAAAGATACTTATAGTGAACCGGAGGAAGGTATGTAGATGGAGTAGAGACCAGGGATGTTACAGAGTTGAGACTGCCTTTGTGGCGCGGTGGGAGTATGTCCGACTGCTACGCAAGAGGTCGTGAGTTCGATTCCCACACGGGACACCACTTTGTGTGAAAAAAAAAAAAAAAAAACTGTTCGACTCCGACTCCGACCCCGAAAAGTGGGGAACTTCCCATTGATTTTACACCTCCGACTTCGACTTCGGGGCTCGTTAAATCGAATCTTTTAATTTGAGATACCTACCTACAGTAGGATCAACGTAACTAGGCCGGACTGAAGTAGGCGACAAGTGGTTGCGCAGATGCATTTTTTGGAAGTAAATGGTGACAGGAAGCGGGGGGCGGGGGCGGTAACTAAACCAAGAGGATTAGAGATGCGATTACGCATTACATTGTCATAATTAGTATTACTAACTCAAGTTTTTTTGTGATTGTTTTCGTAAAGAAATTGTTTTTCAAAGTTTCTTTAGTATTTACTGTAACTGTTCTAAATTTAAACTTTTATGACCTCGTTTAAATAGTGTTTTTATATTGTTGAATTAAAATGTTGTTAGTGTTTTTAATCGATTAAACATATTTAGTCGTTTTCGTAAGTAATTTTAGGGTCGCATCTCTATGACATGCGCGAAAGTGATAAAAACCTAACTTCAATCCGGTCAAGTTACGTTGATCATACTGTACTACTAGTTAACCTTTACTTTCGATGTTTGTTGTCGGCATTTTTTGAAACTTCAAAGGCGTAATCCTACTATTGGTTTTTTTTTACTGTGGTATTATAATATATCACTGTCACCGTCAGGCTTTTCTGGTTGTCCAAATAATAAATAATAGGTACTATACAAGAGAATCAATGAACTAAAAACAGTTGCTTTGTCGTATTCGTTTCCTTCAATATTCCCCGTTTATGCAACATTTTTCATTGCTGCTCCGCTCCTATTGGTCGTAGCGTGATGTTATATTGCCTATAGCGTTCCTCGATAAATGGGCTATCCAACAGTATATTTTTTTTAATTCGACCGAGTAGTTCAAACAAACTCTTCAGCTTTATAATATTAGTATATATATTAGTTATTATATATTTTTACTTGCAGGTGAAGTATCATCACATTCGTCAGACAATGACTCCATTGATTCAGAAGAAGAATTTGATGATGGGTAAGTTGTAATACAATTAATTCAATAAAACAGTGGTTAAGTAAAATAATTTTCTCTTATTTATACACTGTTTTTTGTGATTTTTATGGTTCATAAACTTACTATGTATTAATGATAATTCGATAATTTTAAAATTATGGAATTCCGGCATAAGTCCATGTTAACATTTGGGGTCATTAATTCTAAATAGCACTGCTGTAGTGATGTATATTTTAAACACAAAGTAGTCAATTCATCTCAACTTCAATCCAGCCAACCTATGTTGAGTCAATTCTTCCTACTTTCTTGTCAAGATTTATACTAATATTAGTAAATTTGTTACAGTTATGATGAAAACCTCATGGGTGATGAAGAGGACAGAGCGCGTCTGGCCGCCATGTCAGAGAAAGAGAGAGAACAGGAGATCTTCAAACGTATCGAAAGGAGAGATCTTATGAAAACTAGGTGAGTGAAACTACTTATTTTTGAGTTTCAAGGACGATTTTTCAGATATCTATGTCCTATTGTCTACATTATCTGTACTAGAATTCGTTTTCATTAACTTCATGACTACACTATAATTAAAGTATTTATATGCATATATTCAGTAGTTATATTTAATGCCTGTTCGACCTGTTAATGTATTGTTGCGCGAGTTTTTATTGCCAGGTTCTTTTCTCCTACTTTACCTATTGTTTACGAACTTGGCATTACAGTACTTCTAGAATCCTGACAAGAGAATCACAAGAGTTGATTTGCATCCTAAGTGAATAAAGAATTTTGTTTTTTTTTTTTTGTTTTGTTCGTTATCATGTTCCCATTCGATGTATGTCATTTTTTAATTTATTTTCTTGATAGAAGTTATATGGAATAACATGTGGAGGCGGAAAAGATTGATTTTATTATATTTTTTAACATTGTTAACCGAATACCTACACACCTCTTTCAGGTCGAACAGAGATTAATTAACACCTTGTATATTCAAATTTTTAATTAATCCTTCACCACCTACACCTACTTTTGTCACACAACCATTAACCACACATCTGAGAGACCCTGGAGTAAAATCAATGTTTCTTTGTCACATTGAGGGCTGATCTCTGGTATAGCAGTCAGGGTTACTAACACAGGCGAGTCATATTTTTTTGTTATTCTAGATGGGAAATAGAACGCAAACTCCGTCTCGCTCGTCGTTCAGCAGCGGAGCGTTCAGCTTCTCCCGCAGAACTACAACGTAGGAAAGAAGCGAGAAGGAGACGACGGGCACACAGAGAACAGAGACAGAGGGAGAGAGATAGAGAACGGAAGGAGATCGAGCGTGAGTATATGTTACTGTAGATAAGAGATAGATAAGAGAAAAGCGAGAAGGAGATGACGGGTAAACAGACAGAGTGAGAGAGATAGAGAACGGAAGGAGATCGTGGCGTGAGTATATGTTACTGTAGATAAGTGATAGATTGGAGAGACGCGAGATAGAGACGACGAGCATACAGAGACAGAGGGAGAGAAATAAAGAACGGAAGGAGATTGAGCGTGAGTATATGTTACTGTAGATAAGTAATAGATGGAAGAGATGCGAGAACGAGACGGCGAGCAAACATAGACAGAGGGAGAGACAGAGAACGGAAAGAGATCGAGCGTGAGTATTTGTTACAGTAGATAAGAGATAGATTGGTGAGACGCGAGATAGAGACGTCGAAAACGAAACACAAACTCTTCAGCTTTATCATAGCATCCATAACTTATTTTTTATTTTTTTTAACAGAGGCTGAAGCCGAGCGACCCGAGCCCAAAGAACCAGAAAAAGAAAAGGAACAGACACCTCCAAGTCCAGGAGAGATCATGGACGACCCCAAAGATGCTGGTATGATTATATTTATAGATCAGATTTTGTTCACCTCTAGTACTAGTACACAGGACAGACGACAATAAGACTTCCATATGAATTCGGACGGTCGTTTCACAAAATCATATGGAAGTTATAGACTTCCATTTGGTTTGACCCATGAGGTTTTCGTCATAACTTTTGTGTAACAAGGATAAAAACAACGGCCGTTTGTCATTAGTGTCAAAAAAGGTCACAGGACGGTCATTCGATTCGGCATATAGGTCAGTGGACTAGATGCAATGCGCAACTATTTCCTACAATAATTTTTGTATTTCTATATCTAGTACACTCTATGGAATGTACTGAAAATAGCACAGACAACAAAAGAGGACATGATTTAACTGACAATGTATTTATTCCTGCTAAATCCTTAATATCTTTAGACTTAAAAAGATGCCTCTTTTTCATAGGCATTAAAATTTATTTATTATTAGTTTTTTTAATGAAACTAGAAATATAATAATTTTCGTAATACTTAGGTTTTGAAATTGAATTTTGGTATAAAGAAAGCTTAAAGCCTTGAGAAATAATCATGCAAATCCGGGCAAATATCTAGTAGTTTATGTAATATTTCAGACCCTGAACGTTCAGCGTCACCCCTATTCGGAGCTAAAACGGAACGCAAACGCAACGTGGACGACAAACGACAAAACGCAATGGCGGCTCTAAGAGCTCAACGTGATGCCAAAGCCACGAGAGTAGAACACATCAAACAGAAGAGGAAATTAGAGGAGCAGAAGAAAGAGGAGCAAGACGTAAGTGTGGGCAAATTTTGAAGTAGCTAGGCATTTTTTTTTTGGATGGGCAAATAGTTGGTAGCTAATTAAGGTGTGGGCAAAAGAGGACAATTTTTTTATTCGGCGTGAACAATTTTTAATTTAGCGTTACATGATAGTGGGCAACTTTAGTTCAGTGTGGGATAAAATTGGGCAATCGTTCAGTGTCATTTTATTCGGAGCTAAAACGACAAAACGCTATAACGTTTCTAATAGCTAAAGGGAAGGCTAAAGCGTCGAGAGTAGAACATATCAAACAAAAGAGGAAATTTAAGGAGCATAATAAAAAGGAGTAAGACGTAAGTGTGGGCAAAAGTAGACAAAAACATTGTATTGTCAATTTTGTATGCAGTTGTAAAGAAGAGTGAGTGACTTATGTGCGTTGTGAGATGAAACTGGGCAAATTTTTTCGGTGTGGAACTTTTTTGTTTAGCCCATTCTCATCTAAGTGGGCAACTTTTGTTTAGTTCAGGAGAAGTGTAGGTAGGCAAAGTTTAATTCATTGTAGGACAAAATGGACAACTTATTTGTGGACAGTTTTAGTTTTATACCTAATGTTAAATAAACCGGCAGTGTTTTTCAAATTTGTAGAAGAGTGGGCAATTTATATTCTGCACAGGGCAAATGTTCACATAAATTTTTCATTAAAAAGATTTGCCCACTTCCCAAAATTATAGAAAAACAATTACTTTAGTAAAAAACAGTAAAATGAAAAATATCTTCCCACATCTGAATAAAACTGCCTCTGTGGCGCGGTGGGAGTGTGTCCGACTGCTACTCAAGAGGGTTCGATTCCCACACTGGCCACCACTATGTGTGATCCACAAGTTGTTGTTTAGAGTCTAAGTGTACTTTGTGTCCGTGACTTGTATGTTTGTAAAGTCCCCCGCGACACAGAGCTTGTTTGTTGACCTTATTGAGGGAGAGGTCTTTAAAAAAAAAGTGGTATTTGACTTAGGTATTTGTTCCAGGACGAGGACACGGAAATTATAGGCGGTTCAAGTAAACAGAGTGTTAAGTTGAAAGCTTCAGATATTTATTCTGACGATTCTGGGTCAGATTCGGACGACAACAAATCTACAGGTATGTCAAATATCCTTATTATCCAAATACAACAATAATAATAATATTTATTTCAAAAAAGCACATAGTAACATAGAAATTGATATCTACATTTTTAAATTAGTTACAAACAGTAACATTAAGTATGTTCCTCATACAATTTTTAAGGCGCCTTGACACTTAAACTAGGTAAAAACCTGTAACTTTCAAACATTTTATGTTATGAATAGTATTCAATGGAAATGTGGTTAAAAAAAATACGATTGTAATTTTCATAGGTACCTTGCTAGGCCTATCAAGTTCACGAAAGCCTATATTTAGCCCCAATGTTAGGGTTATGATAAAAAGAAGCCTAAGTTACTCTTTACATACTCAGCTGTCTGACAGTGAATGTCCCGTCAAAATCTGTCTAGCCATTTCGGAGATTAGCCGCAACAAACACCCAGACATAAAAAAAATGGTTGTCAATAAAGTCTAATTCTATCGCATGTCGCTGTAAGCGCCATTCGCTGTTGCTTAGTAACCAATCAATAACGTAACATCGTCATTCGCTGATTGGCTGATACTTCACTTGCATCAGCCTATCAGCAGGGGGAACGTGACCGTAGATAGAACTTGATGGTCATTGATTTATAAGATGTTATCAAGTCAAAAATTAAAAGTTGTGTTTTTGATAAAAGTACCATAGTCCTTTCATTGGCATCTATTGCCAATTACTTGATTGATACAATAAATGCATTTTGAGCCCAACTCGTGTGCAGGAAAGGATAGAGAAATTTGAGGTTTAGTAACATAGCCCCGATGGATGGTTCGATTCCGGCCCCGGTTTGGCATACAGAGGTCTTGGGTTCAATTCCTGGGACTAGACCTCAAATTTTTCTATCTTTCAAAAATGCAATTATTGTATTAATAAAATACAATATATACTTTCAAATGCATTTAGTAAAATCTGTTATTTAGACAGTACAAGCAGACACTTGAATTTTATTTATTTGTGTAGAGTTATAGATTTAAAAAAAATGCAGTGAATTGAAAACCAGTGGCGGAGGGTCTTAGAACACCATTACTTTCGGCTTCACTTTGGATTGTAGTTACTTAGTATTATAGGTACAAAGAACTAAGTTCAACAAGATATATTTTTGTATAGAGTTACCTCGGGAAAAATTAAGCCTTCGCTACTGGTGGAACCCCTACAATTTGGTTTCTTAATAAACACTTCACATCTTGCGCGGCTTTTGTATAGTTTAGGATCAGATGACCATGTGTGAGTTTTTATTATGTTGGTGTTTAGGTCGTCGTAGTTCATCGTCATCATCATCGTCGGGGGGTGAAGAGGTGGAGAGAGAGAAGAAGCGAGAGGAGGTAGAGATCAAATACGCTGACTCGAAAGATCAGATTAACAAACTTAGGCTAAGCAGGTACACACTTTTATCTATCTATTAAAATAATAAAAAAAACAGTCAAGTGCGAGTTGGACTTACGTACCGAGGGTTCTGTACAAACTTATAAGTATATAATTTGTGACCTAAAAATAGAAATTTGGGTAAATAATTTTGAACGGTTTTTGGGTTCCGTAGCCAAAATGACAGAACGGAACCCTTATAGTTTCTCCATGTCCAGAAGCAAAGCTGCGGATGGATGAACGGAAGTCCGTCCACAGCTTAGCTCAAAGACTGTTAGTGCTGGAAGGCTGTAATTTTGCATGGATGGATATTACTTACGCCGATAAAGTGAAGAATACAAGTTAAAAGATACGAATACGAGTTAAAAAAAAAAAATTTTCGGGTACCTCACCTTTATGTAAAGTGGGGATACCCATCGTGTCGGGTATCATTTAATAGATCTTTTAAAAACGTTTCGGAGTTTTGAAGTCCAATTTTTTATTTAGAGATCCGTTTATGAAATATTAAGCTTTAAAGTGCAAATTTTTGTTAGTCAAGTGTGCCCCCCCCACCCCCCCTGCCAGTGAAATATTAGGTATGTGAAAAAAATCACCGTACTACATATATAGTGAAATTAAATGTAAAACTATCACAGCTAAGTAGGCTTTACAAGTTTACGATTAACAGCATCAGCTGTTAAATGAGAAGTAACAACATTTTCGTACAAATTCTATTAAACAATATTATTAAGTAAGTATAACGTTGTAAGTATGAAACAAAAACAACAGAAAACCAACTTCTTAAGCCTCATTATTCGGGTGGGGGAGGGGGGGGGGGATTACGGAACCCTACATCGTGCATGCACTTGCCCGGTTTTTTTTTAATTCCACCCGAAAAGGTAAAATATTGAAACTTATTTATTTGCTTACTGCAAATAAAAGTGATTCAATATTTTATAATAAACGCGAGTGAGAATTACGGCTTTATTTTATAAAATTTGTATTATTTACAGGTTTAAATTGGAGCGTCTTGTACACTTGCCTTTCTTCGCGCGAGTCGTCAACGGCTGCTTCGTTAGAATCGGCATAGGGAATAATAATGGCAACCCCGTTTATAGGGTAAGTTACATTATACTTTATTTTTTCCAACGGCAATATTAGGGATAATAATATATAATAAAGGAGCTTTCACCCGCGGCTCCGCCCGCGTGGATGTCGGCTATCGCGATAATAACTATCCTATGTCCTTACCCGGGACTCAAACTATCTCCATACCTTTGCCTCCATATATTTGCGTGAAATAAAGATTTACCAAAGTTCTTAAATATATCATTGTTCATTTAACCTTATTCTACCTGAATAGGTGTGCAATTAAATATTACACTAGCTGTTCCGAGCAACTCCGTCTGCGTAAATTTTCCCCGTTTTTTGCAACATTTTTCATTGCTGCTCCGCTCCTGTTGGTCATAGCGTGATGGTATATATGTATATAGCTTATAACCTTCCTCGATAAATGGGCTATCCAATAGTGAAATATTTTTAAATTCGGATTAGTAGTTCCTGAGATTACCGTGTTCAAACAAACTCTTCAGCTTAATAATTAAGTATTAATACAATAAATGCATTTTTGAAAGATAGAAAAATTTGAAGTCCAGACCCGAAATCGAACTACCTATCTGGACATGTTACTTGACCTCAAATTTTTCTATCTTTTCATGCTCGCGAGTTGGGCCCTCGTATGCGCCATCTAGCCGGTAGTTAAAGAACTATCACGGCTTTTGTTGTTGCTTCGTTACAGAGAGCATTTTAACAAATTATGATGTCGCAGGCTGAATATTGAAGTAATTTTACAGGCATTTCTTGCCAATTACTTTTTAAAAAAATGCAATTATTGTATTTGTAAAGTAATTGGCAAGAAATGCCTATAAAAATTACTTCAATATTAGTATAGATTATATATTGTTATATTATTTTGTTTGTTTTACTTAACAGTAAAGCATATTTTCAAGTAGCAACAATAACTTTTATTGTACATTTTATTGTTGGCAGGTAGCAGAAATAATCGATGTGTATGAAACAGCTAAGGTATATAATTTAGGTAACACTAGGACTAACAAAGGGTTGAAATTACGACACGGCACTCAGGACAGGGTGTTTAGATTGGAATTTGTTAGTAATCAGGTGAGTAATTATATCTATTATTTGCAATCTGTAATAGCAAGATGTGGTCAAATTCAATAGTCGTAACATACACATGGTACTTGTATCAAATTTTGTTTAAATTAATGTTCAATTGGGTAGCTGACTTCAAGAAAAAAAAAATTTTATGCAAATTAGACAATAATTGGTCTTAAAATACTTTGAAAAAATAAGTTTTTTTTTTTCAATTTACCATGTTTTTGAATTTAAAAAGTTGTCAAAAAAAAAACATGAATTAAGATCTTAAGTATAACAATCCAATCAAACTTCACCGTAGGAAATGCAGTACTTTCGGCATTTTCTAAAACGTGTTTATTATTTGTAAACTGATGACGCCGTTTGTAAACGGACGAATTATAGGTATTCGACTGAAGTCGAATCAGCTTCTTTTTAAGAAACTTCAAAATGACTTGCTCCATACAAATTTGTACAAAATACTAGTATGTGACGTCACATTTTCTGTGGTCAAATCATTTACTATAAGTGTTTCTAACACGTAATATGTACACGTATATATTTTTTCATATTTTACATGGTTAGTTTATAATATTTTATTTTGATAGTAGTTAAATGCCCAATTATCTGATGCTGAATTTTGACCGCATCTTTCTGTTACACACTGCATACAACAGTTATCAGATATAAAATTAAAAAATAAAATTTATAATCATTAATTACAGGAATTCACAGAGAGTGAGTTTCAGAAATGGCACAAAGCTATAAAGGACGCAAGTAAGAAACCTCCCACAATGGACTTTGTTAGGAACAAAATTACAGAAGTTAAGGAAGCTCTCATGTATGAATTTAAGGTAAGAAAAACATATTTTCCACCTCTCCCCCCCCCCCCCCATCTCGGAAAGAGTATTTTTGCTCTTCGATATCACAGTGCAAAAGCCTTTTTTTTAACAAACCATTTACAAATAATCATAGCACAAATAAACCATTGAGTTGTCCTTATGCTATGGAAGTTGTATCTCAATACAATTGTTGAAGAACTTAAATCTAAATTTAGGTATAATCATTCGCTAGAATATAAATTACCAATAGAAATCAAGAGTATTTACAGTGTGAACATTTTCAAAAATAAATTAAAATTTCTTCTGTTGCAGAAATCATATTATAGCATAGAGGAATTTCAAACTGATTCTGTATAATTGTTTAATATATCCGCCAAAAGATGTATTACCAATGTTATCTTGTAATTTGTAGGTATATAAAGCTTATAGATACATTTATTGTAATTTATTATTAGAAATTCTGTTACAAGGTTTATTTCATGTTAGTATTAAGTATAAGATAAAAGAATATTCTACACAAAAATTATGATTTGAATAAATGACTTATGACATACGGCCGGTCTCAATAACCTACCTATCGATGGATTTGGCTACTAGAGGTAGATTTTTGACATATTTTGTATGGAGCTTATGTCAAATATATACCTCTAGTAGTCAAATTATTGAGACCGGCCGTTAGAGGATAAAGTAAATTGAATTTAGAACATTGTGTGCACTAAGTTTGTGAATTAAAAACATCATTAAACCTATTTACTTCTACCTCCATAGCGCCGAATTTATAAAACAACTTTTTTTAATTTGTTAAAAACTCAGAATCGAAACCTTATTGGTGTACTTTTTTTTTATATTGATATGCGCGCGCCATTTTCTTTTCACGTCATATTGTTAAAACCAATTGGCGTATAGACCAGGACCACGTCGTCCTTTTCAATTAAAAAGTAAATGTTCTCACCTAAACAGACTCGTAACCATTGCTACTAATATAATAGTATTTAATTACAGGAAGAAGACGTAGAAAAAATAGTAGCTGAAAAGGAACGATTCAGATCACATCCCACTAACTACGCCATGAAGAAAACACAACTTATGAAAGAGAGAGATGTAGCACAATTAAGGTATGTTATTAGAACTAAATTATAACATTAAATAATGTTAGAAGTTATTAAAAAAAAACAGAAATTATTAACAATTCATTAACATTAACGAAATTATTTAAATACTAGCTGTTCCCCGCGGTATTACCCGCGGTTTATTAGCCTATGTGTTAATCCAGGGTGTCAGCTAACTCCGTACCAAGTTTTATTAAAATCGCTCCAGCCGTTTAGACGTGAAGAAGTAACAAACATACACACTCACATACAAACTTTGCCTTTATAATATTAGTGTAATTTCTTGAAGTTAAAAACTTGTTCGGGTGTCTAAGCATTGCGCTATATGAAAAATAACCTTGTATATATGAAACATATATCAAATATATATCTCTAGTAGCCAAATCCACCGATAGTTTAATATTGAAAGCAGCCGTAATCTATACTTATATTATAAAGCTGAAGAGTTTCTTTGTTTGTTTAAACGCGGTAATCTCGGGAACTACTGATCCGAATTGAAAAATTCTTTCACTGTTGGATAGCCCATTTATCGAGGAAGGCTATAGGCTATATAACAACACGCTACGACCAATAGGAGCGGAGCAACAATGAGAAATGTTGCAAAAACGGGGATAATTTACGCTAACGAAGTATGTATAAAATTTGTTGCTTAAAATCTCTAAAAAAAAACATGTTTTGTTGTTATTCCAGAGGTGATGATGAAACGGTATTGGAATTGAACGCCAAGATCCAGGAGTTGGAAGAACGAGCGAGCCAACTGGACAAGACTCGGACCAGCTCCATACAGAGTATATCTTACATCAACAATAGGAACAGGAAACTCAATGTGGAGTCCGCTGAAATTGCTATCATGGAGGAGGTGAGAGGATTACATATTTTTTATATCTTTTTAGGTGAAAATACTGTACCTATTATTTCACCTATATCACCACTCTTACACCAAGTAATATTTAGGGTCAAA
Source organism: Herminia tarsipennalis (assembly GCA_945859575.2). Lineage (NCBI taxonomy): Eukaryota > Metazoa > Arthropoda > Insecta > Lepidoptera > Erebidae > Herminia > Herminia tarsipennalis. The sequence continues at coordinate 3,653,001 of OX243857.2, forward strand.
TTGGAGTTTTAAAAATAAGTTAAAACGTAAATTTTATATAGAGATCTCATACAAATACCGGACTATGACGTCACTATTTTTCTCTAGTTAAATCATTTTTTTTATGATATTATTGATAATAAAAAATCCTATTCAATACAAAATTTAATTAGAATGCTAACTTGATTTACTAATTAGACTTTTGGATGTTTTATTTATAAATTTAATAAGGATGCTAACTTGATTTACTAATTAGACTTTTGGATGTTTTATTTATAAATTTAATAAGGATGCTAACTTGATTTACTAATTAGACTTTTGGATGTTTTATTTATAAATTTAATAAGGATGCTAACTTGATTTACTAATTAGACTTTTGGATGTTTTATTTATAAATTTAATAAGGATGCTAACTTGATTTACTAATTAGACTTTTGGATGTTTTATTTTACCAAGGAAACAAGTCTATTGGGTAGATTCCCCTACTATCCAAATAGCCGACAGGTCCATTGAAGAAATTTATCGATATGTATTGATTGTTTCAGGTAAAAGCAATGAAAGGCAAGAAAGCAGATGACCCCTTCACGAGGCGGCACACGAAACCTGTCATGAACTTCAAATCTCAAAGTCAAAAGGCTAATGTGAGTATTTTTTAAATCCCTAGCCTCATGTCCATGCTAGAGTAGGGGTTTTATAAATAGTGATCGGCGCAGATAGTGCCATTTTACGGGGTTAAACAACCGTGGCATAATGTGGACATACCACCTCATCTCAAAAATCCCGGAATTGGGTATTTGACTACTATCAAAATAAAATATTTTAAAATAACCAGGTAAAAATATTAGTACGGGTTCCCTAGAACAAATTTTAAAATGATACATATCAAGCTGGAATTGACATGGTAGCTTCGTTTTGTCGAGATGCCCAACTTTATGTATACGACAACTTTATATAGTGGTACGTTAGTGAAAAAAACAGGTGTTAAATATTACAAACTTAACTTTGCCGTTGGAAAACTATTATCCCCATACATTTGTGTGATGAGCACGATGGATTATTCTTTGTCTGGGTGTTATTTATATATAATCTTAGGCAAATAGGGATTCATTTTTATACATATAGATGTATAAAAATTAATCCCTATTTGCCTTGGTCACGAGATAACTAAGAACGATTTTACCGATTTCATTCATTCTTTTTTTTTTAGTTTCTAATACTGTGTAAAATCGTAAAAAAAATGACAAAGTACCGCCCGTTCGAAGTTCGCAATAACAGCTAGTATGTATATATTTAGAAATATATAAGTATGTTTATCAGTTGTCTGGTTACCGTAGTACAGGTTCAGTATAGTTTTACTTTTTGTATTATTGGGGCATTTTTATGCTAATTCTATCATATTTAAATGTGTGTAGTAAAATTCGTCTCAGGCGGTACTTGAACCAGTGACTTAAGGGTAGATAACGCGAAACAGGGTTCGGCTCTTTCAAAAAATTATATAGAAAACCTAAATATTAGGACACAAAAAAAATTGTGTCACTAGTCAAAGAGTTTTTCTAGTAGATGAAATAAAGAAATTTATCCCACAAATAAATCTTGAAGTTGCGGAAAAATGCAAAAACGAGCATTTTCTTATTGTTGTAGTCATGGCGTTCGTAATTTAACATAATATGTACGAAAGAATATTCTACTTTATTTTGACCTGCGCTCCTGTGCACTGTGAATTAATGGTTGTGTGCGGAAGAGCGAGGCCGGCGATCGTGTCGCTTTTTACGTAGCGCTAAATAAATAATTATCTTAGTGTAATGCCCCCTTAAGGGGTACAACGAAACTCACAGAGCCGTACAAGTTCCTTGGGAACGCGGTGGATGATCATGGCATAGGGTCTGTCTAGTTTTGATCAGATGGTCATCTAATGTGTGAGTTGTCCCAAGATATTTAAATGTAATTGTTGTTGTACAGGACATGATAGTTCGCGAACAAGAAGTAGAAGCGGCCGAAGAAGAGAAACTAAGAGAAGAGGAAGAGAAAGCCGCGCAGGAGAAAGAGGAGGAGAGAGAAAGACTTGCTGTGAGTTTGTTTCATTTTTTATTATATTTTAAACATATATATTGATGTTTTAATCTTCTTAAAATGCTTTTTCGGTTACTTAATTTTTTTCTAGTCATCATTATAAATACATATATACTCCAAAAAATATAACTTTACATTATGTAACCTAAATGAATAAAGTACTTTGACTTTACAGGAGATGCAAAAAAGATCAGTATGCTCGAAATTTATACATTATGGCTTATATAATTTGAATGGCTTTGAAATCATCAATCAATAGAAACTTCAATATTTTAGGCCAAAATTCGAAAAAGCGTGTTTTTTATTATTATTAATATATTTAGTAAACTTACTTGCAATTTTGACAAAAGTGGACTTCACCCATTTTCACCAGAAATACAGTAGGTATTTAGATCATCCCTGTCTTAAATTTGATTACTCAAATTTCTGAAAATACTGTTAAATAAATCCTCATAACGCCTTCGGTCGTTAGCATATTGCGTCCGAATTTACCACCCTTCTTTGAAATAATAGAGATTCAGGCCTGGCAGTGCCGTAACTAACCTTTTGTGCACCCGGTGCGAGCTTATATAAAGTTGTCTCAATGTAAGTTGGCCGGATTGTACTTGGCGACAAGTGGTTGCGCAGATGCATTTTTGGAAGGAAATGATGACAGGAAGCAGATGGCGGGGGCGTTAACTATACCAAGAAAATACGCAATACATTGTCTGTAACCTATGTTTTTGTGATTATTTTCGTAAAGAAATCGTTTTTCAAACTTTCTTTATTATTTACTGTAACTGTTCTAAATTTTAACTTTTATGAACTTGTTTAAGTAGTATTTTTTATATATTTGAATTAAATTTTGTCACTATTTTTAATATATTAAACATAACTAATCGTTTCGTAAGTAATTTTAGGGTCGCATCTGTATGACATGCACGAAAGTGTTTTGTAACTTCAATCCGGCCGAGTTACATTGAGACAACTTTAACTGCGCCCTTGTTATTAATCCTGCTGATCGTCATTTTTGCACCACTGGCACCGCGCTAGTTACGGCACTGGGCCGTTGTATTCCTTTATACATATAACTTATTTTTTTAAATATAATATTGTGTATCTCCCTCTAGCAAGAGCAACAGTTACAACAAGACGCCGAGAAAGCGAAGCACGAGCGAGCGACGTCGAACGACAACACTAGTTTATACTCGCTACACGACTTCGATATTAATATTGAATTGGATCTGCCTATTGCTAGTGAGTTCTTTAGAGTTTATATTATTTTAATAGATTTCCCGGCCAACTTCGTACCGCCCTGTTATTTTTTTAGATCTCTTAAAATTGCTACTTCGAATCGCGGGCGAATTTCCCCTCAAACGTTTTATATAACAATTGTTTTTAATTCTCCTTTTTTTCAGAAACAGTCTCATCCCAACCGAAACAAGTATCAGCTAGAGTGAAAGAAACGGGCCCAAAACGTTCATTAAACCTAGAAGAGTACAAGAAACGCCACGGGCTTATATGAGTGTATGTCATGCTACGTGTAGAGTGCATGTGACACCGGGAGTATTGGTGCTGGGGGTTAAGTGACCTTGGCGCTGTGACCTTTGTGTTTGTGACTTTGAACTTGACCTTGGGTGTTTTGTGACATTTGACCCTGGATGTTTTGTGACATTTGACCCTGGGTGTTTTGTGACAATTGACCTTGGGTGATTTGTGACATTAGACCTTGGGTGTTTTGTGACATTTGACCCTGGATGTTTTGTGACATTTGCCCTGGGTGTTTTGTGACATTTGACCTTGGGTGTTTTGTGACAATTGACCTTAGGTGTTTTGCAACAATTGACCTTGGGTGTATTGTGACATTTGACCCTAGGTGTTTTGTGACAATTGACCCTTGGTGTTTTGTGACATTTGACCTTGGGTGTAAGGTCACCTTGTGACTTTCATCATCATCAGCCTATCGCAGTCCACTGCTGGACATAGGCCTCTCCAATTGTGACTTTCACCTACGGTGTATTGTCACAGAAGAGTCCCTGATTCAGTGGTGACCGAGCAGATCGTGATAATGCAAAGTTAAGTAACGTTGCTACTGTCAACCATAGATGGGTGATCGTTTTTAGGGCATTTCCTTACTACTTCAATCGTAGTGATTCACAGATAAGAGAGTAGGTGGTGGCTTAAAATCTACATAACTTTGGGGGGGGGGGGTGTTTATGATTCAACACTAAAACTCACCGGTATAGTGTCAAAATTCTCCAAAAAATGGGTCTTTCAGTTGTATTTGGTCCCCACCAAATACAACTGAAAGACCAAATACAACTGAATTAGAGGTGGGGGGGGGGGCAATTTCCCTTGCTACTCCCTCCCCGTTGTATCCGCGCCTGTTTCAGAGGTACATTGTATGTGATATATTTTGAAAACAGTCATCTATGTACATTGGTAATGTTGCTTACCGTTGTCATATATCTACATTTTCGTCACAATTACACATTATGGTCAAGTTCAATTGAAAATTCCCGTTGCAATAATATTGTAGTATAAACTTAGCTACTTAACGCGGCTTCGCCTGCGTTGAAATCAATAGTAAACATTAGTTATTGGTATAGATTCCTATAATATATCTTGGGACAAGTCACACAACTGTACTGCCTCTGTGGCGCGTTGGGGGTGTATCCGACTGCCACGCAAGAGGACGTCGGTTCGATCCCCACCCAGGATAAAACTTTGTGTGATGAGCACGATGGTTTATTCTGTCTGGGTGTTATTTATCTATAATATGTATTTATTTAGATATATAGCTATGTTTATCGGTTGTCTGGTTTCCATAGTACAAGCTCTGCTTAGTTTGGGATCAGATAGCGTTGTGTGAGTTGTCCCAAGATATGTATATTATAATACATATGATTAAAGTCATTATACCGTTTTTTATATCGCACGTTAAATAGCGTAAGTTATAAAGCAGAAGTATTGTACGAACAATGAATGAAGTTTCATGTCAATGATGAAATTGATGAACAAATTTAAATTTATACTTAATATTATAAAGCTGAAGAGTTTGTTTGTTTGAACGCGATAATCTCAGCAACTAATGGTATGAATTGAAATGTTATTTTACTGTTGGAAAGCCGATTTATCGAGAAAGGCTATAGGCTATATAACATCACGCTACGACCAATAGGAGCGGAGCAGCAATGAAAATAGTTGTAAAAACGGTCAGCTTGTATATATTTGAATCTTGTTCATCAATTTCAGCCACTATACTAATCTAGAATCGCAATAAAGCCGCAAAATAATTGTAATAATCAAAATATTTTGATATATAAACATAGTTATATAGTATATAATTAGCCAATACTCCCTTAAATAACACACTCAATTCGTTTATGCATATAGCTTTATATAATATATCTATGACTATTAATTTTTACTCGTTTGTTATTTGAAAATTGCGTAAAATCGTAAAATAAAGAAGGTGAAATTCGAAATCTTACACTAAGGCCTTATTTGGACGAGCGTATTTTTAACGCGCGTTTAAAATCGGCGACAGCTTCACGGTGTGATTATGTCACTTATTTCAAACACCAAGCTTTGAAAATACAACACTACGCGATAAAAAAAACTTGAGAGGTGTCAAGGGACACCCGGATGGAACGAAGTTCCTTTGGATTAAATAGTGAAGGAATTGTAATATACAGTACGATCAACGTATCTTGACCGGATTGAAGTTAGGTTTTTATCACATTCGCGCATGTCATAGAGATGCGACCCTAAAATTACTTACGAAAACGATAAATCGATTAAAAATACTGACATCATTTGAATTCAACAATATAAAAACACTATTTAAATGAGTTCATAAGAGTTTAAATTTAAAACAGTTACAGTAAATAATAAAGAAACTTTGAAAAACATTTTATTTACCAAAATAATCACAAAATAACATGAGTTAGTAATACTAATTATGACAATGTAATGCGTAATCGCATCTCTAATTCTCTCGGTTTAGTTACCGCCCCCGCCCCCCGCTTCCTGTCACCATTTACTTCCAAAAAATGCATCTGCGCAACCACTTGTCGCCTACTTCAGTCCGGCCTAGTTACGTTGATCGTACTGTATATATATATATATAATAAGTTTAGCTTACTATAGCAAAAAGTGTCGTTACAACTTTTCGTATGATTTTTTCCGTCTAGCCCCCCTTTCACAACTTGCGATAAGGAACTTCGTTCCAAAAGTCGCGTTACCTTGTGAATGTGTACTTGAAAATGCATTTGTTATTTTATATAAGCGATTTTTTTCGCGCGTTAAAAATACGCTCGCGCGTATGAAGCCTAATATTTTCGAATATTTACGGCGATCGGTAATAAGTTCAACAATTTTACTAGTTTTTTTGATGTATATGGTTGTTCTTCATGATAGCGTTACTTAACAGGTAAGGGAAGGAACAGCGGGATTTGGAATTTAACCCCCATGAAACATAATACGAATTGCCTTAAAAAGTAAATAGTAAAAACGTACAAAAAGCACGGCGGTATCATTATTATTTATTTGCTCATCCAGTAAGTCTATGCGTCGAAGGCTTAGTCGCATAATGTCTCTTTCGCAGAATGTCTCTTCTACGAAATGTCTCTTTCGCAGAATGCGTCTCTTTTTACCTTAAAAATCATTAAATTTCCAAGGAAAATCGAAAAAAAACCATTATTTTGATGGTTTTTAGTGTTCCGTACCACATAATGAAAAACCCTAACCCTTATAGGATCACTTTGTTGTCTGTCAATACCCTTTAACGCGTGAAGAGATCGAGGTTTGGTCAAGATTATTCCTGAATTATTTATAATATGTGCCTACAAATTTGTACAGAACCCCTTGGTGGGAGAGTCCGACTCGCACTTGTCCGGTAAAAAAAAAAACAATACTAATTCAATGTTTTTTATTCTAAAAGTTTTATTTCTATTGTAAGCTACAGAGAGACATTCTGCAAAAGAAATATTCTGGGAAAGAGACATTTTGCGACTAAGTGACATTCTTGTGAAATGTACATGACACATGACTGCTGTATCGATAATACGGCCCTGAAGGAAGACGGCAATTACAACTCATTAATTGGACCCCCTAAATGTTTCTTATTCCCTGTATGTATATATTTTAATGTCTTTTCGTCAAATATAAAACAATGACTGGTATAACACACCATATTAGTTACTAAGTACACAATAATTTGAATTTCAGCTTCATTTCAAAAACTACGTTAGTGTGACGAGTAAAAATTGAAGTTCGTTATATTAAGTACCTAACTAAAATGAAGAGTGTAAAAAATTTATTTATTTATTTATTATTTATTTATTTACAACAAAATACTTACGTCTACCATTACAGATTTTAATAATCTAATGCGGTACACGCAGACAATTTATAATATAAAATAATAATCAATAAATCATCTATAACTAAGTACATGATAGGTGACCCTAGTGAATTCGCTCAGTGAACAAGAAAATACGTCAATGACATCGGCCACTGCATTAAACGAACGAAACGCCCGCGAGAGCGGCGCCCTCTGCAGCAGGTTGGTACGCGCGCGGGGCACCGCCAGCAACTGTGGCTTTCGCCGCCGCCCCGCGTAATGGTTAGGAACACAAAAGCTAATCTGCGACAAAATCGGTGGATTTTGTATCCTACCACGTAACACCATAAATAAATAGATCACTAGTGCTACTTCACGTCTCACTTCTAACTTATAATATCCTATCATTCCAAGAATAAACAAGGACGGATATAACAACGGGTACCCAGGGTATACTCCATACAGCTTTGTATACATAAATCGTATATACTTATTCTGTATCCGTTCAACCATTGATGAGTATTTCGCTTCACTAGGACTCCATATAACCGCATTATATTCGAGATGACTCCTCACAAGTGCCTCATATAAAGCCTTTAACGCACAGATGTTTGTGAATTCATTCGCCTGACGTAAAACAAATCCAAGATTTCGGTATGCCTTTTTACAAATATCTGAGATATGTTTCCGGAAATGTAAGTCACTGGTGAAACGTATACCTAAGTCTCTTACCTCGTCTACACGTTGCAACGGTTCGCCGTCCATACTGTACTGGTAGAGTATTGGACTAAGTGTACGTCTGAATGAAAGTACCGAGCATTTAGAAACATTAAAGAATAATTTATTATCGTGGCTCCATCTAACAACCCTGTCTAAGTCTTGCTGTAATGAATAGCAATTTGCAGGGTCTTTAACAACCACAGACATCTTAAGATCATCAGCAAAGAGTAGACATGTTGACCTTACTACTTTAGGTAGGTCATTTATCATAAGGATAAATAGAAAGGGCCCCAGATTTGAGCCCTGATTCACGCCGGATCTCGTGTAGTAAGCCTCAGAACAGTGTCCGGCACAGTCGACGAATTGACGTCTATCACTTAGGTAGCTTGTGAAGAATTTTAGCGTGTGCAGTGTAAAACCAAAGTCCGCCATCTTTGAAAGGAGAACGTCATGATCAACTGTGTCGAACGCTTTCCGGAAGTCGAGATAAGCTACATCAACCTGCAGCCCAGAGTCCACTGCCGGTATCAGCTGTGTCATCTGGTGCAGTAGGTTTCCCATAGTTTGTCGGCCATGACGAAAACCATGTTGCGCATCAGATAAATAAGGACTTACTTGGGTATATAAGCAATTGTGAATAGCCATCTCAAATACTTTAGCTGTGGCGCTCAACACCGCTATTGGCCTATAGTCTGTAACATCAGTACCACCCCGACCTTTAGGTACTGGTACCACCCGAGTGAGTTTCCATCGATCAGGAAACCTTGCAGTAGTTATACACGTGTTGAATAAGTGTAGCAATGGTGCAACTAAAGTCATTCGGCAGTCCCTAATAATAAACGGCGGAATACCATCCGGTCCTACTGAGTGCTTGGGCGGCAGAGCGGCCAGCGCTCTCATAACCGCCGGTCGGTCAAGGCGTGCGAGATGAGCGAACGCGGCACTCGGCGCTGCTGACGCGCTCGCCGCCTCTGCGCTCAGCGTTCTCGACTGCACGTTGTACACGGAATGAAAAAACCTTGCATATTCGTCAGCTAATTCCACTCCAGACAACATTTGTCCATCTTTCATTAATTTATATTGACCAGATTTACCTTTCTTCTCACGTATATAGCTCCAAAATGCCTTGGGGTCATCAGCTAGGTGTTTCTGTACCCTGTCTATATAACGCTTATGGGCAGATAACGTTTCGGTTTTTACCATTGCCCGATATCGAGCAAATTCAACATAGTCATTTGGAGACTTACTAGCTTTATACTTTTTGTGTAGATTATGTTTAATTTTAATATCTCGAATAAGATCTGATGTATACCATTGTGGATATATATATTTGCTGTTCGGATTCTTATATTTTTTATGTGGTACGCAAGCATCGAAAGTTTCACTCAATTTCTCATAATAATAATTTAAAGCTAAATCGGGATCATCTATACTATACATTTGTGTCCAATTCAATGAATTTATTAAATAATATAATCTGTTAAAATCCGCTTTACGAAAATTAAAACGTTCATACAATAAAGTAGAGCGTGAGGTGCGCGGACAGGCCGAGGGTGCGGCGGGAGTCAGTGCGGAGCGCGCCCCGACGGCGACGGTCACCGCGAGGGGCGGGTGAAGGGCGTCCACGGGCAACAGCCCCTCGTCCGCGGCGCACACTCGCACGTCATCGCGCGCGCACAACACGAGGTCCAACTGTCTACCCATACAGTCAGTGTTGCCGTTAGGTCAATTTAGTTTGTGGCTACATCAAAGAAAAAAGTTGCTAGTTTTGTAAATAAATTGCGTTCGAAATTCCGCTAAAAGTGGCTAAATTATTTTTAGGCTTATTTTAACCTCGGCTATATTTATTTCCAGAAATAATTAGGGATCTCTACTAAAACTTGAATTATGTAACCCGTGCGAAGCCGGGAGGGGGGGGGGGGGGGAGCAGCTAGTAATTTTATATTGTATAGGGGCATCCCTAATTCCGCGTTTACACAATCGTGTTCGCTACTCGCCTCGTCATTCGACGAACAATTCGACGAAACATTCGTATACGAATGTCGTCGCGAACTACTGTTCACACATTCGCGTGGTGAATCATTTTGACATTCGCACACGAACAAATCGCGAGGCGAATCACGAGGCGAATAGCGAACTCACTGTTTACATATGCGTGTTCGTTATTCGCCTCGCTATTCGCGCGAGTGTGTGTAAAAGGTTAAGTGCATTTAATAAAACAATATTTAATATTGTTGATAGAAATGTATTAAAAACTGGTAACAATTTGATAGATAAAAATATTAAAATGTATGTTTTTTTTATTTAAAAATCCAATTGAAAGTTTACAATGTCATCTGGAAATTCTGGAATCTCTTCGTCAATGGATGATGATGTGGATGGCATTTCAGTTGTTTTTATTGGTTTGACCGTTTTTGTGACTTTGCTTAAAACTTCAGGGGGCAAAACATAATTGTGGCAAGCTTTTTTTAATATTTTTAGCTGGTTTCTAATCATAATTATGGAATTAAGTGTTAATGCACACAATCTGTTTCTTAATTTACTTTTTACGGCGTTCATCACGCTAAAGAGCCTTTCCACTTCCGCGTTAGAGTGTGGAAGGGACAATACAGCAATAGCCAAGTCAGCTATTTCTTGGAATGTATTAACTCCTGCTGCATTCTTGTATTTTAAAACTTGAGCCCAGAACTTAACACTATCTCCTGAAAATTCCCATTCTGTGAATTGAATAGTTTTCCATTGTTGAACCATTTTATCGATCCTTTGGTCATCGAATCCTAATTCTCTTGCCAATCCAACCAGTGCATGAGGATCTTTGATCTGTTTTAATGTGTTTTCTGGACTTAAGTGTGTTACCTTTTCAAGGATCTCGTAATTAGAAGGTATTCTGTGTTGAATTTCTTTTACCAACTTAACATTGAAGTCGATGCACCGTTTCCTGATATTATCAATTGATTGTGGAGATAAGTTGCATTTCCTAGCATGAGATTCGAAGAGATGCCCCAAGTGTGCAACTGGATCTAGATGATCTTCTACTTTGATTGTAAGGAAATCTTTGTCTGTTGTGGCGGCGCCTGGCATTATTATTCTAACGCAGATAGATCGTAACAAGGTCATCAGAGTTTCGAACAGTTTGACAGGATCCATATTTTCGCCTTCAAATACCTTTATTCCAATTTGAACGTCGTGAAGAATACTTTTCAAAAAGCATAGGTATAGCCGATTACTCTCGTCACTGTACATTTCCGAAAGCAGTCCCGATGTATAGCACTTCTCTCTAGCCAAAGAAAAATGTAATTTTAGCTCTTCCCATTGTGCCAATATTCTGACTACAGCTGGCTCTATGGATAACCAACGGGTGTCACAAACCTTTAATATTTTTAATGGCTGCTCCCCGCAGTTAATTGTTTGAAACAGTGCTTTATATTCGTCCCGGCGTTTTGGAGAATTGGAGAACCAGTTGTAGGTCTCTCTTATCAAAAATTCTATGTTACGTGGCAGATTGCTTTCAGAGGCATGGCTGACCGCCAGTTGTAGTGAGTGGCAGATGCATCTAATGAGGATCAAATTTGGTAAATTATATTCCCTCTTCAAAATTTCAATTACACTATTATTTCGGCCCGTCATTACTGATGCATTGTCGGTGCCGATACCAATCATGTTTTGTATTGGAAGACTATGTGACTCCAAACATTTTACTAAAGATGTGACTATACCTCTCGCATCAGCTCTTTCAATAGGCTCTAGAGACAGAAATGACGACACAACGTTACTCATATTCAGGCTAAAATATCGTATTACTATTCCAATGTATTTTGATACGCTAACATCCGTAGACTCATCTAAAATAATTCCATATTTTTGTGTGCCAATATCTTGAAGAAGAGTCTGCCTAAAATGAGGTGCCAATACTTGATTTATAACTTGTGTGCATTTAGTTCTATGCATTTTTATTTCCTTGGCCCACTTTGAATCACAAAAAACTTCTTTGCAAAGGTCTGTAAGATGGTCAATGTTCGATATGGAAGTATGTTCAGCAATAAACAACGCAAGCTGACCTTCGGCTTTTTGACTGATATTTGTACCACCAGGTGTAGAAGTAAACTGAATTTGTTTATTTTTTGTGATTAATTCACATTTCACTTTGTGTTTTTTGGATTCACTATGTTTACGCAAATCATAAATTTTAGCAGCAATTTCAACGTGACAATACGTACAGAAGGCTTTCGTTGGGCTGTTCGCAATCGGCTTTATCCATTGTTTGAATTCTTCGTTATTCTCCCATTCAGCTCTATATCTTTGAGTATAACACTTTTTCCTTAGCGGAACGTCCATTATTCACACAAGTATTCTCTCAAAAAGCGTACAAAAAATAAAAGAAATGCTCGCGAGAGTCTTCGGCTAAACAATAACAATTATTGTTTGTCAAAATTGACACGAGTAGTACCTATTGACTTTGTACAAAACAAACTAGACCCAAAATAATGACAATAACGTCCATTTTCATTCGATCGAAGCTGAATTACGTTATAATATAAACATTCATAGGGGAATTCCTTGATTCGGTACGGACCTCTGTGGTGTTGCCTACAGTTATTGACGATCACCCCATAATTATTTCTTTAAAAAACATAGTATTAGTCGGTAGAATTTTAACAGTAATAAAAGTAGGTAGTAATAATCTTAAAACTTTAAAAGTAGCCAGAAGTAGCCAGATTCATTTTAGTGGCTAAAACAGATTATTTTTTGGCTACAACCATCAAAAATCCGCTAGATCTAGCCACAAAGTGGCTAAAACGGCAACACTGCATACAGTTTGGTATCTCATTATACTGAGCGAATCCACCAAAGGCCACAAAATATTCATAATAGTTATACACATTAATATTACATGAAAACAAGTTTAAATCGCCTAATATAATTAAATTGTTTGGATACTTTACACATAATTGTTCTAGCAGATGAAACATAATACTATATTCACTTTCGTCTGTTTGTGGTGGAATATATACTACACAACAAGTAAATAAAAACCGGTTTTGCATATAGATTTTAGCACAAATTAATTCGAATTTATGATTGTCTAAATTTATATTATCGGGAATAGTCACTCGACGCATGTCATACCTCGGTGTAGCCACTAAAAGAGCGCCGCCTTGCTTACGTCCGTCCGCTCGATCACATCGTAGTACTTGGTATGCGGGTAATGCGAATTCTGTGTTTTGAATAGATTCATTAAGGCCAGTTTCTGTTATCGCAAATATATCAGACTCAGATGATTCCAGCAAAGATAGCAATTGTGTAGTCTTAGTACGGAGCCCTCTGACATTTTGATACAAAATGTTGACATTTTTACTGGTTTTGTTGTTTAGTTTGATCGGCTGGGCGACGAAACCAAACCCATTCACAAAATTCGATATTTAATGGCCATATATCTGGATTACATAGTTTATCAAAATTGTTTTCGGAAACGCCAATTCTAAACGACGAGTAATTTCGTTCGGTTTTAGGTTTTAATTTTTGTATGTCAGTTACAGAATCTTTGCCTAATATAGTTTCAATATATTCCTTCAAATTCAGTTCAGTAGTACATTTGTCCAATCTCCAGACGTGTAAAAACTTCTTACGTTCTACTGCTTTTATAGTGACGATTGACATATTTCCACCTCTTTTCTTGGGATTTTTCTTATAATTCACTTCCTTCCAAGTAAAGCTATTATCTTCTGTGACACCAGTACCATTGCTCTTCGTGTTTTTCGTGGCCATCATCGCGTAGGAAGCACCTTGGCCGCAAGTTTCCGGCTGGGTATCACGGTTGCTGCCACTGTCAGATGTATCCGATGCAGGGGGTGGCCGCGTATCCAAAGACTTTGGTATTGGAGCTTCTATTTGACCTTGTAATTGGCTTTTAGCGCCAATTTCATTGTTAATACTACACTGTCTCAGTTTTTGTGCCTCAGTTTCTAATCTCATTATTTCAATTTTATATGAAATACATTTCTGATTGCTTTCTATCAACTCTTGTTTCAATTTACTGTTCTCTAAAACTAGCACCGTAACCGTAGACCGGATTTCCTCCAAAATTGTAGCTTCAAACGCAGTCAGTCTTTCAGTGATAGTGCTGTTAATTTTTTCCAATAAGTTTGACTCTTCCATAGGCAATAATGTAGAACGTTTGGTACGGATTTCCGTAGCACCGTGACCCGGAGTAATATCCGATACCCGGGCTCTCTGGGTTACGTTCATGCAGGAATCACACTTAAAGTTTCGCTTCATCTTACTAACATCCAAACACTTATAGTGGAATCCCACCTTGCATCCAACACATTTTATAAGATCTCCTGGGTCGATGTTTTTGTTACAAATCGTACAATTCATTATAAACCGTACAATCTCAGAAAACGGGGAGAGAAAGAGACAGACCGATCACTCAGCGCACGAGTGTGAAAGGGTGCCGATACTATTTCGTGCCACCCGCGACCCGTTTTGTTATAATTTAATTGTTCACTTATTATTTGATTTATTGTTCGAATTTCACTAATTTAGAACTGTACTACACTTTCTACGTGAATATTAACGTAAAAGGTCCACATTATATACATTTTACACCCTCAAAAACACAAATAAATCTATTTAATCAATTAAATAGCGGAAGCAATATCTACTTCGCACCGGTATCGCGTACCCACCAAAATAAAATAGTAATATTGATGGAAATATATGAAATTTCTTTTATAAAATTGTACTAGCGAACTATCAAGAAATTATATCCAAATGGAGTCACCTCCCTAAATTGTTTTAACACCACTTTTATTGTTTGAGCGACATACTCCTAAGGTCAGGTATTGTATTTTTTAAATATTCATAAAAACACTTATAAAAATTTTCGATTTATCTTTTATACAAATCTTGTTCTGACAATTACAAATGTTATTTGAACAAGCATTTTTAATTTTACACTCTACATTTTCATAATAATAATAAAACACCTTAGATTTTAACATTAGGTTATGAAACTTATTAAATAATTACCTCGGCGGAAGCCCGTTAGCCTTAATTATTAATAAGAATGTAGTTATTAATTATTTATTGTAGCTTATTTTAATTATATAGCTGAATTAAGACGAAAACCGAGAATTTATAAGAGAATCTTCAAGCGTATATAATAGCCTTTATTTTTAAATAGGTAACTAGCAATGTAGGATTGAGTCCCACATTACTAGCAATCTTGTTAACCCCTCCAGCTAAGCTCAAAGGCTTGTGTTAGGAGTGGGTTCACGTCGGTAGTATAATGGGTAGGATTCGAACCCGCGACCTCACGATTGCGAGACCGATGCCTTAGCCATTAGGCTACCGCCGTATATCACTCGAGCAACGCCCACATAGACATCGTTAATATCAGCCCATTCCCACTATATCATGACTTCAGATTGTCAAATTCAAATTTCTTCATTCACTCTTGTGATACGTCGGGATTCTACATGTACATGTAATGCCAAGTTCGCAAACAATAGGTAAAGCCGGAGAAAAGAACCTGGCAATAAAAACTCGCGGCTCTAATCTGTCGTCACGGCATGGTGGGAACGCGCCCGGGACACGTATTTTCGGACCACATTGTTCCGAAGGTGGTCTCAGATTCCGTGTCCGTGAGCACACAATACACAGTCATACATTGCGGTATCGTGAGCTGTTTGCCACAGGAACTATGTCATAGTTTCTCTTTATATATAATCACTATATCAAAGTGACTATATGCTCTTTATGAAAAACCTAAAACTTCGTTTGTGTCATCCTTCCCTGTTATTCAAGATTTCTCATTGATGCTCCGCTCCTATTGGTCGTAGCGTGATGTTATACAACCTATGACACTCACTAATAACGCGACTTTCTGTTGGTAAAAGATTTTTTTTAATAACTAACAAACTTTATCTCTTAATAATATTATATAGGCTTTAAAACATCACGCTATGACCAATAGGAGCGGATCATCAATGAAAAATGTTACAGAAGCGAGGAATAATGACGCAAATGACGTATTTCCATCGAATTAGTAGGATACATCCGTCAGATACGGAAGCTCGGACCATCTTCGGAACAAATTGGTCCGAAATTTCGTATCAGTGTGTTTGTGTGAAGATTTTCTTCTACTTTCTCTAATAGACTAGAGGTCCTATATAATTTAGACCTAAAATGTAGTGTAACTAATCACAAAACTGTTCATTTGTTTTAGAGATAATAGCTAACATACGCGTTAAATTATACTACTCGTAAATTTATAGTGGATTCTAAAATAAGAAAGTTAAGCAATATTCCTGAGATGATGTTTTGGATGGGTCGCCATTTTTTATTTAGGCTTTATGGAGTGTTGATATGTCTATCTCAGCTTTCTATAAGCTAATTTGAAGTTCAATATGACGTAGGTATTGCTTATATTTTAACCGATTAAAATAAAAGAGGATTATTTATAATATAATGCAGCTATATAATTACAATGGCTTAGTATTCATTTTTATTGTATATCTGAAAATTGCAAAAAGCAATAAAAAAAATGATGTAATAAAAATTGTATTAAATAAGTAGATATGTAAAAGACTACATATTATATTTTTACTGACGGAATGTACCTATAACACTTGAGCAATAAATAACGCCCTTATATGTGTAATTGTTGTCTTATATATTTGCGTAAATACACAATAAAATTAACGACTGACTTTCAAAGTTATGTCGTAAATTTGTAATTTATTTTCATTACGCATTGTACACATATCTTGTAATTTCACATTTAAAATCTACCTGAGAAGCAAAATCTACAAATACAGGTGTCGATTCAAGGGGGGCAAGTGCCCTCCCACCCAAGACTCGACATAATCACCAATAAAATTACGTCATACGACAAAAAGTAAATTTTAAATTGACTGAATAAAACACTAATTTTGAAATTAACTGTAACGATTTAAAGTTGCAATTACAATGGCAGGCTTTTTGTTTCGGAGAGGAGCGAAGCCCTACTGTGGCTATCGGTTTATCGTGTTATAACCATTTGACGTATTTCAAATACGTCAAATGGTTATAACAGGTTGGTACTACATACTGGTTTCTTTATAACTCTGCAAACATCTAACGCAGATATACCTTGGAGATAGCTCCAGCCATTAGAATTTTTATGACAAGTAGACGATGAGTTTTCAAGTTAAAACTACCTAGAAAAATTATGATAATATATATATTACGGGTCTTAATCGCATGAATAATTTAAGGTAAAATAACTTGTTTATTGCCCGACGTTCTACCCGTGACCACGGCCGTTGGTATACGGTCGAAACGTCGGGCAATAAATAAGGTATTTTACCTTAAATTATTCACGCGATTAAGACCCGTAATATATATATTTTCATAATGTGTACAAATCGCGAAAGTTTATCAACATTTATACCTAGAAAAATATGTTATATGAGTGGGATCGACAATTTTACCGAGACGATAAATCGTTGTCGAATCTTGTTATTCACGTTATTGTAAAAGCCACTATACAAAGCTGTATTTAAATAATCCGATGCGGCCGAAATCGTGGCCGATTGTCCGGTATATATGTCGTTGATGACAGTTCACCCAAATGTATAACTCGTCAAAAATGTGGTGGTTCATATTACGCCTGTATGACCACATCTTTACTTTATGAATTCTGTACTCACCCTTAAGGCTACAATGGTTTCGTGATATTAAAATTGCTGATCCCAAAATGGCAATTGGCTTTTTGAAACGAAAGACCGAGATTGAATACAGATTATACAAAAAATAATAAAAATGTTATAGACAATTACCTTATCAGGTTTTTTGTTTCTAGTAATACGAATAGCCATTTTTATTAATTAAATCTGTGCATCTAATGGAAAGGGTTATAAATCCACTTTTGTCAAAAATTTGTTAAGCACAAAAACACCCTATCGCTGTTATCTCTTAAAATAGAGGAACCATTCAAATGGATAAAATGGATCGAATTGCTCCGATCGTGGTCACGGGTCACACACAGTCGACCCGTGACCACGATCGGTGCAATTCGATCGAAACGTCGGGTAAATAAAAGGTTCGTACCTTTAAATAATTCACGCGATTAAGTCCCGAAATATAACTAATACGCTTAACGATTTTTGCGCCCCCCGTAAAATTGAATTTTTGGAGTTATACACCTTTTCAATAGATGTACAGAAATATACCTAGCGAAATAAACATGTATTTTAATACTGAACACGTTTCTTTTATTTATTTGATAATGAACAAACGATTATGGTTATTACTTAATACATTGTAAATGAAGCGAAAGGCTTAAATAAATTTGATAAAACTACTTACTCTGTTTTGTAATTAATATCCTAATACCCCACAACTTGTACGATTGATGACTGCTTCTGTGGCGCGGTGGGAGTGTGTCCGACTGCTACGCAAGAGTTGTGGGTTCGATTCTCACACTTGATATATAATAATAATCTTGAGACAACTCACACAGCGCTATTTGATCCTAAACTATGCAGAGCTTGTGCTATGGAAACCAGACAAACGATAAACATACTGTCGTGCAGCAGGAGCGCAGGTCGTATATCCCGCCACGCAAGCATCAATGACATAATCCGACGGGCTCTTGTCACCGCTGGCGTGCCAGCTGTGATCGAACCAAATGGTTTGACGCGCAGTGATGGTAAGAAGCTGGACGGTATGTCTTTGTTGCCTTGGAGGAGACTCTAGGGCCGTGGGGCCCAAGTGCGCGCCTATTATATAAGGAAATTTCCCGACGTCTTATCAGTGCCTCCCGTGACCAGGCTGGCCTTTTCTTTGCACAAAGAATTAGCATTGCCATCCAACGTGGCAATGCTGCCAGCCTTATGGGAACGTTACCTGTTGACATCGATGGGGAGGAATTCTTTGACACCTAAGCGGTTTTGCCCTCCTTTTTTTAAAAATTTTAATTCTGTAAATATCTTGTATAAATGGATGTAACTTAGAGTAGTTTTTAGAATACATTAAAATATCTGTAAATAGTTGTAAAGAATTAATAATAAACATACTTATATAATTCCAAATATGTACCTACATACATATTATAGATAAATAACAACCAGACACAATAAAACATCGTGCTCATACTAACATTTAAACTTTCGCGTTGCATGATTATAACTATTTATTTGGGCATAAACGTTTCGACCAGGTTGCACCGGCCGTGGTCACAAGCGGACTGTGACCACGACCGGTGCAACCTGGTCGAAACGTCAAGCAATTATGAGGTAAACAATGCGCGTTAATTCCCTTATAATAAATAGTCATAATCGTGCTCATCACATAAAGTTTTATCCTGGGTGGGGATCGAAAGGGATACCACTTTGTGTGATCCACAAAATGTTCCGAGTCTGGGTGTACTTTGTTTCCGTGACTTGTAAGTTTGTAAAGTCCTACGCGATACAGGGCTTGTAACCTACTGCGGGAGTCGTCTTTTTAAAGTAAAGATTTGTGCTACTAGTGCCCCGAGCTCCCAACTTGTAGGTATCCCCACGTAAAACAGCTATCGTTTGCGGCCACTGACTTCTATAGTACTAAAGCTGGACAGACTACTGCTAAAGTGCTAACTACAACAAGACTTACATTTTATTTTGAAATTTGGACGGTCATTTGACAAAATCAAAATGAAAGTCTATACTTGTCTAACAAGGGTAACACCAACGGCCATTTGTCATAAGTGTCAAAAAAGTTGACATGACGGTTATTCGATTCGACATTTGAAATTGCTGTCACTTCGTACGGGGTAGTTAGTCCAACGTCAAAAGTCAGTTAGTGTTTGCGGGTAAAACGGTGGTATGAACATGGCTTCTAAAGTATCCGTTCATCCTTTCTAACAGGGTGTAGTTACCGCCGTATCAATACGGCGTCCTGATGGTACAGGTGCTCCGAATGTGCGTGCCCATCTGTCTCACAAAGCCGTAGGCTTCTACATTTGTTATGCGAACAACTTAAACTAAAGTGTGGAACTCCCTGCCGGCGTCAGTGTTCAGGAGGGGCGAGGGGATGAAGCCCAATCTCACAAGAGGGAGGGAGGGGATCAAAACTCAGCCAAAATCACCTCAGGTAATTTGAGAGAGAGTGCAAAGGCATATTCTCTTGTCAATGCTTTTCAGCAAGCATGGTCGGAGACAAGAGCAAGCCCATGTTATAAAAAAAATTGGACTCCTCCCGTGCGACACACACTGGCTTTCGGCATTAGGCCTTTTTGCCCAACAAATTTGATATTAGGTTCCTGTGTAAGGCATGCTGCGCCTCTTCCTTCTAAGGCTCCATATTAGAATATTGGGGTAAGCAGGAGCCGTAATCCGTCATGTTAGGGAGGGGGGGGGGCAACCGCCTAAAAACGTGGACCAATTGCCGTATAGACCTGGACTGCGCCATAACCTCACAAAATTAACCACTCTCTAGCAAGTAACAACGCTACTTTGTGGACAATACCTGTCAGAGAGACAGCGCCGCGCAAGTTTATTTTCTCTCTTTCACGATTTGTAGTCAATATTTACTTTTTAATTGAAAGTGATGGCCCGGTCCAGGTCTATACGTCAATGTGTGTATCAAATGTATGGCAAAGACTTCAAAATTCACGCGTCTGGGCCCTCATTGCCCCATTCCACCTTTGGATTCGCGCCTGTTTAATTTATCGATGTTTCATTGACGATATGATTTAAATAAAACAACAAAAATAGGTATAACAACACACTTTTGTTTTGAAAAATATGTAGGTACTAATTAAATGTAAATTATTTAAAAAATATTAGGTACTAAACTAAATACGTATTGTACAGCACGATATTATATTACTAAATAAATTATACAAGTAATAATAACTTAGGTAATAAATAACTAAGTGTAAACATTTATTTTGGTTATTTTATTACTTACCTATTAAATGTTTGCTGTAAAAAAAAATCGGCTTTCATATATTTTTTATTTTTTACCATTTTAGTCGCTTACTAAATAAGGAAGGACTTATATTATATTTTTACATCTGGCTACATTGCTAAGTGCTGTTTATTTTGTTTACAAAAATTAAAAGAAACAATTTTATTATTTAATACGTAAAAAATATTGCTGTAGTAATTAATATAAGTTGACATCAGGCAACTTTTACGACCCCTTTCTATGTTTTATGTATGGCTAATAGTGACTACACACGATCACTTTTAACTGAACAGATTTATGTGACAGTTAAAACTGACGTCCTTTGTGTCCACACACGTTCACTTTTGTCAGTTTTCATCGAATAGACTCAGTTTTCACGTTCAGTTTAAAATGTTCAGCTAAAACTGACAGTTAAAAGTGATCGTGTGTAGCCACTATTTTGTGAATGATTGAACCTATAATAATTTTATGCCACATTGTAGAAAATTCATTAATTGAATTTGAACAAAAAGGTAACTGCAATAATTGCTTTTTGACAGAATTTTTTTAAGTCCAGACCCAGGAATCGAAACTAAGACTTCCGTATGCTAAACCGGGGTCGGAATCGAACCACCTATCTGGACTATGTTATTAGACCTCAATTTTTTCTATCATAATTTGATAAAATGCTAGCTGTACCGAAGCAACAACAAAAGCCGTGATAGTTCTTTAACTAGCGGCTAGATGTCGCAAGCGCGGGCCCAACTCGCGTGCAGGAAAGGACAGAAAAAAAATCGTTTAAGTAACATAGTCCAGATAGGTGGTTCGATTCCGGCCCCGGCTTGGCATACAGAAGTCTCGGGTTCGATTCCTGGGACTTCAAATTTTGATATCTATCAAAAATGCAAATATTGTATTAATAAAGTAATTGGCAAGAAATGCCTATAAAAATTACTACAACAAAGCAACTGGATATTTGTTGTATAGGTAAGTTACCTAAACCAAGTTGGTAAATATTAAACCTTTCATCTCGTCCGAGATAGCAAGAAGCTTCCGCAGTTCATAAATTAACGTTAATAACACCGAGATGTCGCTATATCGACCTGATTAATGAGAAAATCAATTCACGGATGGACCAATTCCAATTTGAGCCTAATCTATGCAGCCGTTAAATGAGAAAGATGTATGTAATTATATTTGTATGAAAACCCAGAATTTGTAGACAGAATCTATTTATTTTGTTACTTTCAATACTTACATCCTTACATAAATTATTATATTTATACATTAAATTACGAACAAATTTAGAATGTATCACACTAAAATAAATTAGTTTCAAAGCATTCCAATTGTATTAATTACAATTAAAATCTTAAAATAATGAACGCAATAGGAAGCCATAAGATTGAATCACAAAATTAAATAAATGACTAAATTTAAATATTTTAGAAACGAAAACGTTGACTTAGAATTATTTTTACAAATGAAATTATAACTGAAATATATTTTATATAAATTATTGTTGAATTGTGATATGTATATATTTTATTAATTATAATAATAACTGCGCAGAAATTTTAGTAAAGGAGTTACAGTAGGTATTAGCATTATTCAAAAGGTAAGGTAAATTATCAATTTCCCTGAGATTTTACTTTGTTTAATTTATTTTATATAAATAATATGGTTCAAATAATAAATATAGATACAGCAATTAGAACACAATATAATAGTTACATTAATATATAAAATAAAATGTATACAAGCATAGCAAAGTGGCTAATATTTTGTAAATGCTCATTTTTTCATTGCATGTGTATGAGAGTAACTATGACAATGTAATTATTTTAAATATTGTATTTTATTACGTAAAGATCAGCGCACACTAATCGTAAGCCAATTTAAATTTAATTAATTAAAGTTACTGAGATAGTCGCAGACTAAAATGACATACCTAGCTATTTTATCAGCAACAATACCATAAACAAATCAGCAAATCTTTAAATAAATACAATCTATAGGTAGATGTTTAACTCGCATAAACGTATTCATATAATAGAGAAATATTTAAATCATTGACCTTAAGATCTTATCATTTAGAACATATCTCAATCTTGATTGCTACTGATAATAAACTATGAATAAATTCACTGGTCAATTTAAATGGATCAGCAATAAAAATCCTACACACACGCATGAAAGAAAATATAGCTACAAAAAAAAAACATTGTAGCATAATTACTAGCTAAAATAAGGCATAGGCACATTGCCAGTAGTGTCCGATAAAATATAATGTTTATGCTATTTTATTCTGGAAGGCATTATGACCTGAAAGAAACACATTTTATTTTATAAACACAAAATTTTACTTTGATATTTCGTTTCCTTGCTTCTAGCTAACTGAGCTACCTAGTCTCGTTCGCCGTTTTCAAATTTAAGGATTTTTCTATTTAAGATATTATTTATCCTTCTATATTAAATAGGTAGTACTTGAACAGCGTAAACAGATAGGTAAATGCCAGAAACGACCAACCCTGCTGTCTATATTGTTGTATCATTGTAACTTAAGCTTCTGATATATCCTATTTAAAAATTATAAGAAAGAATTGAGTCAACAGATTCAGAAATATAATATGATATCAGATCAGAACTTTTATGAATAATATAACAAGTTATTATTATTTATGTATACTTAATAATTTTCTGTCGAATGCTAATAAATTAAGCCTTTATTATATTTGCGCTATTTGCATTTAATATTTAAATTAGTGTGCGCGGATCTATAATTGGTTATTTATTATAATTAAATATGTTTCACATTATTTAATGGATATTTTAACAATATAATACATAATAATTACTTGTTCCTGACAAGCGTTCTTAATTTATTATATTGCTATTTGTTTTTAATATTAATGTGTTTTTATGGTTGCGTAAAATTCGTGTGATGAACATAATATATGAAATAAAATATTATATAACTAAACAATAATATAAATATAAGCAAAATATAGTCTGGTTAGCTAGCTAGGTTTCGATTTTCTATAAAATAAGTACATTCTGTGTGCTAAATCCCCCATGAAAAAGAAAATTAATTTAACCGAGAAAAGTGGCAACCTTAATAACCTCTATAACGCCAATCAAACTAAATTTACATATATTACTTTAACAGGGTAAATAACGTTTATCATTTGTACCTACTTTTATAATAGGTTATGTTTTAGACTTGAAAATTACAATTTTATTCAGGTATTCTAAAATATTTGGTTTTACGAAATCGTTTTTATAATTGTTGAAATACCTACATCATGATTAATTATTATAAAAATAGGTACAGATTAAACAATTATTATCTTCTGTTAAAATAATCAATGAAAATTCAGTTTGACTGACGCGACAGGTTATTAGGCACTTTTTTCGGATCAATATTTTTTTTCTTTTCCATGAGGAAAAATTTATTAAAATTTATGAAAAATTTATTGGAAAAACGTAGTATAATGTCTATTGTGAATCAGAAAGTTACAATCCAAAACTCGTAGTCCCAGCGGTGGAAGCTAATTATTAATATTGAGTTATAAATAAAATTGTTGAGTTTATAATAAATATTATATTATATAATTATTTAATATTTATCAGTAGCAAAATAAGCAGAATATATTAACCACTCATACATATTGCTAGATTTAATAAATAATAACTTACGATATATATTAGTATGATCACTATTTACTTTCTAAAATATACTTAGAAACAATTAAATAATTAAAATTAAAAAAATACAAATACTTATTACAAATTATTGTGGTCCTATACAACTCAATATTTTATGTTCAAAATACTGAAATAAAACAGCATTTTAATAATATTAATAATTAACGTAATAAAACTATTTATAATAATGATATTATTTATTAATGCTTGTGGCAGATTTGGGTATTATTTAAATGTATTAAAAAGATACAATTTATATTCACATTATATTTTAATAGATACAATTATAGTCCGGGAGTAGAGTGCCAAAAAATGGAAGCTTTTTTTTTATTACATTATTGGAATAAAGGAATTCTAATTCTAGTTTCTAATTCTTCCGTCAGTCAGCTGGATTCGTTAGTGTTTAGCGTGCAGGACTTTTACTGGCTACAGACAACATCTGTTACAGAGTAATACTGACTGACTAATTGTTATGTGATTCTCATAATGTTCGTCACCGGTTATACTAAATTCAGATCACGCATTCGACAGCTCAAGCTCAATTAATGAATACAACTTTAAAGTGTGCCTGGTTACAAGATTTTGCATAAGTGACGAATTTACCACTTATTTTGAATGAATATACATAGTTATTCTTGGTATAGTGCAAACCTGAAAGTAGTTTGCTCAGAATCAGTAACACAATCCAATGGGGTAGTTTTTGAACCATGTTATATTTTTCAATCAATGAATAATTCATTCATCAATCATTCTAACTGTCCAAATCTTGTTCCCAATGTGATAGGAAATGTATTCATTACTTTTTTTTCAATAATAACCATGGATTACGTACTACGGGTTGCAATGAGCACGATAGCGCGGAGAACACAAGTCAACTTATTGGCTTGTAACTCTGCAAGATTTCAATATTGTAATTTTCTTATATGATTTCTTGAAATCAAAATCTTGTTGAGGTGTCTGAACTTCGCACTATACCAATAATAACCTTGTATATCTAGAAAAGAATCATAAAAAATGAACCTGCCCCTGCCTCAAACGCTAAGGCTGTCTGACGGAAGAGTATTCGTATTTCTATACTCCACTAATTTGATGTAATATTTAAAAAATCTACCTTTACAAAACGCTTGCATTTTCTGGCGCTCTCCTCTAGGACTATTAAATATTTTATTGTACCTCGTTGGCAATTGTACTCTAAACATGTATTATGAACTAAATAAAATGTAAGCACAGTTAATACGTTGCCTCTCAAAAAACCTTTAAAGCGGCGTAATAATGTATAAATAACATGGATTCAACTCATTGATTTGCATCTAGGTATATTGTACAGCCAACTAGATAAGTCACAATCT
The DNA here is from genome assembly GCA_945859575.2 of Herminia tarsipennalis. Classification (NCBI taxonomy): domain Eukaryota; kingdom Metazoa; phylum Arthropoda; class Insecta; order Lepidoptera; family Erebidae; genus Herminia; species Herminia tarsipennalis. Next base: position 3,679,068 of record OX243857.2, read on the forward strand.
TTTAAAAATGGCATTTTTTCACTTTTTTAAATCCTACAGTGACTCTTGTTATAATTTGAATTTTTGTGACTATACAGTAAGATATAGATGGTAGTGTGTGTAAGTGAATTTGTAACTATGACCAATAAAAGTTTTTTATTTTTTAAACCTTCTCGCGCCTTACCTTTAGCCTGTAACTATAAAGGTTTATTACTGTAACGGTGTTCTATTTAGTATTGATGTGTACAATGGACATATAATGTTGTGTAGGTGTGCAAGCGGGCGCCGGTCACGTGTGGTGGTACTGCAGATGCGCCAGGGGGTGCTCGTACAGCGGGTACAGCGGCTGCGGCGCATGCGTCGGCAGCGCGAGCGGGGCTGGCGCGTGCGCGGCCGCGTCGCTGTCGTCGTCGGACGAGGAGTCTAGTTGCTTGTCGCCTGTACCTCCGCTGGAAAGAGACATAAAGAAATGTTGATAGGCATATCATTGCGACAGAAATTGACGTACAGTTCTCATAATCAGTCACTCAGTCGACCCGTGACCACGATCGGTGCAATTCGATCGAAACGTCGGGTAAATAAAATGTTCGTTTACCTTTACCTTTAAATAATTTACGCATCTAATATGTATAAAAATTGCGTAAGTTTAAAAACAATAGTTATCTTAATGTCATGACTGCCTCTGTGGCGCGGTGGGAGTGTGTCCGACTGCTACGCAAGAAGTCGTGGGTTCGATTATCGCACAGGACACCACTTTGTGTGATCCACAAATTGTTGTGTCCGGGAGTTGTATGTTTGTAAAGTCCCCCACGACACAGGCCTTGTGGGACTCTACTGCCGGAGCTGTCTTTTTTAAGAAAAAAAAAGGAAGTTGGCCGGATTTAAATTGGCGACAAGTGGTTGCGCAGATGCATTTTTTGGAAGTAAATAGTGACAAGAAGCGGGGGGCGGGGACGGTAACTAAACCAAAAGTTAGTACCTATGACTAACTTATGTTTTATACTTTGTTGAATTAAAATTTTGTTAGTATTTTTAATCGATTATACATTTCGATATTCATTTTCGTAAGTATTTTAGGGTCGCATCTCTATGACATGCGCGAAAGTGTTATGAAACTTCAAGAGATAAATGACCAAAGAAATTCAATACAATACAAGATATTTCTTAAACAACACAACCGTCGGGGGGGGGGGGGCGTGACACCCCCTGGATCCCATCAGAACCAATAACAAGGGCGCAGTTATGTAAGCTCGCACCGGACGCATAAAAAGCTAGTTACGGCATTGTAAATACCTATATCCCTATCCCGGCTTAAGAATAGTACCACCCCATGTCTTCCCGTGGGTGTCGTCAAGGCGACTAAGGGATATCACACTGGAGGACGGGCAGCAGCGTCCTCTGCGTACTTAAAACCTTACTGCGATCGCCAACCCGCTCGCCAAGCGTGGCGATTATGGCAATTACCCCCAGGATCTACATACTAGTAAGTTCTACTGGGGAGACCCGTGCCCAGCAGTGGGACATCATATGGGTTGATATGATATCCCTATCAAAATAGGTAGTTTTTTATTGCACCGAGCTTATTTAGATAAGGTAGATACTTGTCTGACCCTAACATTTAAAATTACAAAAAAAATCTTTTGGTTTAGTAAGAACATATGTACTTCTAAGTTTTTATATATATATACATATAACTAGCTTTCACACGCAATTTCGTCTGCGTTAATTTTCCCCCTTTTTTGCAACATTTCTCATTGCTGCTCCGTTCCTATTGGTTGTAGCGTACCTTACGCTATATAGCCTATAGCCTTCCTCGATAAATGGTAAAATAATTTTTCAATTCAGACCAGTAGTTCCTGAGATAACCGCGTTCAAACAAACAAACTCTTCAGCTTTATAATATTAGTATAGATTAATGCTATAATTTATCCCTCTAAATCATTTTTACATGCAGCAATCGGGATAACGAACAGCGTAAAACATTTCTAAGAAGTGGAAACACTCACGAAATTTTTGCACGCTATCCAATATAACAAAAACTAGTATGTACCTACGCAGAAGCATCCTATTTGTCCCAAAACAATATTCCCATAGTTCTGAGAAGTTAAAATCATGTCTAATGAAGGGTATACACATTAGAACATATGAGTAGTGACAGCCATCTTACTTGCCCGCTAAGTAATATGATACGAGATAGTTTTTTCGCTTTATTTGTTTAGAAGCAGGCATGTGTAGTGTTTGTATGGTTTTTGTGAAGACGGTAGTTAGTTTGTAGGGTTTTTAATTTAAAATTATGAAGAAACTGAAATATCTGCGAGGTTAAATGACACAAGATCTGTCAGTTTGAGTTCAGGTTAATGGTTACGTTCATAGGCTTCTATCCAAGGGGCTAAGGTTCTAAGCTTCTAAACTTAACACTTGGAACTGCCGCCTAACCTCTTCTTGTTTTTTTTTTTTTTTCAAACAATAATAATTTTATAATTTGGATAGTTTGTATTAATTTGACGTTTTCAAATAATCATTCCTGATTTTACGAAATATATTTGAGTTTGAGTTTAAGTGCCCCCCCTCTCCCCACCAGACGACGGGAAGGACACTTTGTGTACCGAATTTCTTGTATTGTAGTCTCTTGTGCCCCAGAATGAATTTATTTGGGCCATCATCTCACCCCCGTCGTGGGGCATTGCAACGCACACTTAGTATGCAATTTGCCACTCGTGCCCCCCCCCCCCCAGAATGAAATACTGGATCCGCTCATGGTTACGTTCCATGGTGATCTGTCTGTAACACAATAAAATAGTGGCGTATCCGAAGGGGGAAGCCGTCGGGTTATGAGTCTTAAGAGAGTGCATTAGTGCAATACTTGTAGGTAATCACAAATACCGAGAGAACAGTAGGTATAAAAATAACGTAGCTGCCTACTTCGCTCGAGCAACGCATACATAGACATCACAGACAATAAGGCGTAGTCCATAAATTACGTGTTTTGTGAAGGTTTTTGGGGCAGTGGGGATGGATTGAGCTGTATCTAACGTGGAGGAGAGGAGGTCTTGGCAAATCTCCCGTTAACATATTATTTTTGTCATAATTTTTGAGCGACTTAGACATTCATTGCTACCCCCCCCCCCCCCCCAGCGAATCGCACTTGACCATTGTTTAGTAAAATGTGAAATCTAGAGATTAGGCACTCTGTGTCATTAAACTTAACAGTTACCGTCTGTTTCTGTTATTTTTTTATACTACGAAATGAAAAAGACATCCAGGGAGTCAATTCACGTATTTAAAGCAGTGCAATTGCAGTTAAGTTTCGATTAAAATCCATTTTTGTATTCTTGTAACTTTGGGATCGATCTCAAATACGCTTGCATCAAGTATGCGTCTCGAGAGCGCAACAACGACATTCTAGTACGGTGCGCAAGCGTTTTTGAGATTGATCCCAAAGTTACAAGAATACTAAAATGGCCGTTCTAATCGAAACTTAACTACAACTGCATTGCAAATGTACTGCTTTAAATACGTGAATTGGCCTCCAGTAAGCGTCACGCTAGCACATAACACTAACAGTATCAGTGTCACCCAAATCCTTGTTTTGCAAAGATCTGAATGTCACCGCACCGCGTTCCTCATTTGAGACATCAGTTCGAAGGCTCAAGGCTCATCTGCCCAGTAATTACACTTGCTACAGTGCCCTTCAACCGAAACACAGTGTCTCTCGGTATTTTGATTTGATTATACTCGATATATCTTGCGTAGTTGATTAGTCTGTGTTAACACGTGATATGACTGCCTCTGTGGCGCGGTGGGAGTGTATCCGACTGCTACGTAAGTTGTCGTGGTTTCGATCCCCACCCAGGATAAAACTTTCTGTGATAAGCACGATGGTTTATTTTATGTCTGGGTGTAATTTATCTATATCTACACTTCTATACTTAATATTATGAAGAGGAAAGATTTGATTGTTTGTTTGTATTGAATAGGCTTCGAAAATACTGGACGGATTTGAAAAATTCTTTCAATGTTGTGAAGCTACACTAACCCCGGGTGACATAGGCTAATTTTTATCCCTGTATTTCCACGGGAACGGAAACTACGTCGGTGAAATCGCGAGGCGTCCGCTAGTCTATAATATAGATGTTTTTAGAAATATATAAGTATGTTTATCAGTTGTCTGGTTTCCATAGTACAAGCTCTGCTTAGTTTGGGATCAGATGACGTTGCGTTAGTTGTCCCAAGTTATTATTATTATTATTAATAATGTCTTCGATTTTTTTGGTTTTAACACTTGCCGGATTCTTCAATGTTATTCTTGTTATTAATAATGCAACTACGAGGAACATGTGAGTATTAGATGCCATCTGTCTTCCTGATAATTTGTTTCCAATATATCCACAGAGCGTACTTGTACCGCGACCGGGAATAGAACCCGGAACAGTGTGTTTGGCAGCCGAACAGTACGCCGTTTGTCTAAAGGTCGTAAGTAGGTACTATTACAAAGTTAAGACCGAGAATAGAAAGAAACATCTGTTTTGGTTACATTTTGCGGTTGTCAATGTTGTGATGAATCAATGAGTCAACAACATGTGATGAAACAAAGAGTTTAAACAACTCTAGTTGTCTTTTCATTATTATCTACTAGCTTTCGACTGCGGCTTCGTCCGCGTGGATGTCGTCTATCGCAATAAAAACTATTTTGTGTCAAACTATCTTTATACAAAATTTGATCTAAATCAGTTTAGGGGTTTAAGGGGGCATTACACTGAGAGAATTATTTATTTAGCGCTACGTACACAGCGACATGATCGCCGGCCTCGCTTTTCCGCACACAACCATTACTTCACAGTGTGCAAGAGCGCAGGTCAAAATAAAGTAGAATATTCGTCCGTACATATGTTAGATTACGAACACAATGACAATACATAAATGCTCTTTTTACATTTTTCCGCAACTTCAAGATTTATTTGCGGGATCATATTAAGACATATCCTTAAATTCTTTATATCATCTACTAGAAAAACTCTTTTGACTAGTGACACAATTTGTTTCGTGTCCTAATATTTACGTTTTCTATATAAATTTTTGAGAAAGCCGAACCCTGTTTCGCGTAATCTACCCTTAAGCGTAAAAACGTAACGGTCAGACAAAGTTACTGTTCCATTAATAATAAGAGTTACTGCCTCTGTGGAGCGGTGGGAGTGTACCCGACTGCTACGTAAGAGGTCGTGGGTTCGATTCCCACACGGGACACCACTTTGTATAATCCACAAATTGTTGTTCCGAGTCTATGTGTACTTTGTGTCCGTGACTTGTATGTTTGTAAAGTCCCCCGCGACACAGGGCTTGTACCCTACTGCGGGAGTCGTCTTTTTAACAAAAAAAAACTTCTTTATTCATTAAGGAAGCAAAATACTACACTTGTAAAAAGTTCGCAAACAATAGGTAAAGCCGGAGAAAAGAACGAGGCAATAAAAACTCGCGGCCACTCTTTTCACATTGCCAATGTTTACAATGTTTCTTTATTTCTTTCTTATTCTGTGTCTGGGTGTAATTTATCTATATTATGTATGCATTTAGAAATATATAAGTATAGATTTATCAGTTATCTGGTTACCATAGTACAGGCTCTGATTAGTTTGGGATCAGATGGCGTTGTGTAAGTTGTCCCAAGATTATACTAATATTAAAAAGCTGAAGAGTTTGTTAGTTTGAACGCGATATACTCAGGAACTAAACTACGGGTCCAAATTGAAAAATTATTTTAATTTTAAACTTTCGCGATTTGTACACATTATAGAATTTTATAAGGAACGGGCCTTAATCGCGTAAATATTTTATTTAAGGCTAAATACCTTTGTTTATTGCCCGGACCTGTAGCTTATAAAATTCTATAATTATTTTACTGTTGAATAGCCCATTTATCGAGGAAGGCCATGGGCTATATAACATCACGCTTACTACCAATAGGAGCGGAGCAGCAATGTTGCAAAAACGGGGAATATTTACGCAGACGAAGTTGCACGGTCAACTAGTGTAGGTACATAAAGGATACGAGTAAAAGCTTGTTGCGTTTATTTATTCGTAAATGCGTCGACACATAATGTTGAACGCACTATACCTGCATACACTTAACTACACAAATTTATAGGTATCATATACCTTTGAATAAATAATGTCTAGATTCCTAATCTGCCATCTAAAATTGAAACAAAGAACTGTCAAAAAGTACGGTCAAACGGACGTACTTTTTGAGAGGTAAGAAGACTCCTATCAGATGTTCTAGCCATAGTTATTTAGCGCGCCATTTTCAACGAGTGTTAAACGTCAGAAATAGTAGCTTCATTTTTTTTATAGGCTTACTGAGGGAATGTTCCATCTAGACATGTAATACCTATTTATGTGTGTAGGTATGTATGATGCATGTACGTGTAAATTGAAAATTATGACATCATATGTTTTAAATTTAGAGTTCGGAACTGATGCATTAACATGAGTGAAACGCCATTTTTACAAATCTCTGACTAGTTTTTTATTGAGATTAAGTATTTGTTCTTCTCGTACTTTGATTTAATAAGATTAACATAGATGTTAACAATTTAATTGAATTCTATCGAACTACCTACTTGAATTCAAATTCGCAACAAAAAATAGACAACAAAAATTGCGCGCCAAGACAAAAGCCCTTTGTCCACGACGGCACAGATTAAAAACATTTTTTTTATAAGTCGGCAGAGATTCAGGTCCTCTGCCCATTCAGCCGAGAGCTTCCACTTGATCAAATACGAACAGGATTTAACGTATTAGACCTTTTTGTTTAAACTTTAAAAAAATACTCATTTTGTTTGTGGTAATATAATACTTTTGTTGTTTTTTCTACTGTAGACAATAGATTTTTTATAAAATTCGGTGTTTTCTATTTGAGTTGAACTTTCACGGTGGGAGCAACTTTGTTGTGTAAATGGCGGAATGATTTTATATACAACTGGCTCTCCCGCGCAACTTTGTCTGCGTAAATTTTCCCCGTTTTTGCAACATTTCTCATTGCTGCTCCACTCCTATTGGTCGTAGCGTGATATTATATAGCTTATGACCTTCCTCGATAAATGGGCTAACCAATAGTAAAATATTTTTTAAATTCGGACCAGTAGTTCCTGAGATTACCGCGTTCAAACAAACTCTTCAGCTTTATAATATAAAGTATAGATAATAAAATTATTACCATATTGCGAAAAGTATAGGACTGCTAGTTTCAGCTCTCAAATTTAGCAAAATTTTACGCATATGAAGATAGTTAATTAAGGAACTTGTGATGATGTTGTGGTTTTTAATCAGCCCTTGGTAACAAACCGATGACCACCATGTACTCTCCGCATATATTCTTGCCAAGATGCACTACACTTATACTGTACCGGCTTAAGAATAGTACCACCCCGTCTCTTCCCGTGGGTGTCGTCAAGGCGACTAAGGGATTTCACACCGGAGGACGGGCAGCAGCGTTCATACTTGAAGTCTTACTGCGATCGCCAACCCGCTCGCCAAGCGGGCGATTATGGCAATTACCCCCAGGATCTACATACTACTAGGTTCTACTGGGGAGACCCGTGCCCAGCAGTAGGCCATCATATGGGTTGATATGTATGTATGTAAGAAGTCTAGTGTTGATAGCGTGGTTGACGCGTATAGTCGAAACGACGGGCAATAAATGCTATAGAACATTTACGTAATTATGAGCCATAGTAGGTACCTACCTATTAATCTTTTTATAGTGTGTTCAAATCGCGAAAGATTATCAACATTAACAGCTTTTATTTGGCTAAATGTAGCTGTTTAGAACGAGCGCGCGAACAGGCTTCAAACGGCTATTACACCACCCTGAATCAGGGCCCTAAATCGAGGTGGCCTTGAAAATTTGTTAGAGAATTAGGGCCCTAACTCTTATTACACCGCTCTTTTTAGGGATTCAGGGTCCCTGATTCGGTGTAGTGTAATAAGCGCATTACATTTTAAGACAATCCAGCTTATTTTTATAGTTATCTAGCTGACCCGCGCAACTTCGTATGCGTTAATTTTCCCCGTTTTTGCAACATTTTGCGTTGCTGCTCCGCTCCTATTGATCGTAGCGTGATGTTATAATAGCCTATTGCTTTCCTCGATAAATGGGCTATCCAACAGTAAAAGAATTTTTCAAATCGGATGAGTAGTTCCTGAGATTATCGCGTTCAAAAAAACTAATTCTTCAGCTTTATACTATTAGTATAGATTATAATGTCTATTGTTCTGCATACGCTTTAAAAATTCTCTGTGGCGCGGTGGGAGTGAGTCCGACTGCTACGCAAGAGGTCGTGGGTTCGATTCCCACACAGGACACCACTTTGTGTGATCCACAAATTGTTGTTTCCGAGTTTTTTATATGGAGTCGTTTTTATTTAAAGAAGTAAAGAAGATTACTCATACGTTTACTTTTATATACATTTTAGTGTCGTCATATTTTAAAGCCGAGGCAATAAAAATGACAGTTCAGTTAACACTATTTCCACAACTTTGTTATTTTTAAAAAACCAATCCACATTTTTCAAGTCTTTTCCTCAAATAAGAAATGCCAATAGTTCCATTTAATTTGTCATAATTTTCAAACTTGTACTTACTTTATAAGTGTTTAAAGTAAGTGGGAGCGAATCATTGTGCCGTTAAAATAATAAACAAAACACTTGAACTGTCAGAAATTAGCAAAAAAATCAGCTAAGTGATATTGACTAGAAAAAAGGAAGAAGAAGAAGTTTGACAACCGCATAGATCCACTAACTGAAACTTTTTAAACCAACGTAAAACTAAAAAACGACAATAATTTCCCAACAATACTGTCCTAAGTGCATGCCTGTTCGCTTTTAGGACGCAGATGTGACGGTGTCCGGTTACGTACGGCCGTCTCACTCGCTCGTATAACGGCGTCTCACTCCAACTGTAACCAATATAGATGCCCCACAGGCCACAGCTGGGCAAAGTCAAAGTTTTTAGCTTAATGTTGTTGCCATCGTAATGAGGAATTTGTATTTTGTTCAGATTTGATCTATGTGAACCTAATATGTCATCTATACTTCTATACTATAATAATATTATAAAGAGGAAAGATTTGATTGTTCGTTTGTATTGAATAGGCTCCGAAACTACTGGACGGATTTGAAAAATTCTTTCAATGTTGTGAAGCTACACTAACCCCGGGTGACATATGCTATTTTTTATCCCTGTATTCCCACGGGAACGGGAACTACGGGAGTGAAACCGCGAGGCGTCCTCTAATAGTACAAATTTAGGTTAGAGGAGTCACTAGGAATACTAGGCAGTAAGATATACTGCTGCTTTCAGTCTTTCACGTTTTCTAGGTAATACTTTTAATTCATTCCTGACTCATTGGCGACCAAGCAGATTGAGATAATCTTCGAGGTTACCACTGTCGGTCAAAGGTGACCGTTTTCGAACATTGTCACACCCTACCGAGTCTCGGAGAGCTCGTTAAGCTGTCGGTCCTGTGCATAATCTCTCTCCGGTCGTAAGAACTATGAGAGTGAGAGAATAGAGAGTCCACTTGTCTTTGCGAATACACTTGAGTACTATAATATATCTTACGTAGTTAGCTAGTCTCTAATGAGATTAGCCGCCGTAACAGACGTCGCTTAAGATTTAAGAAACCATTAGATACTACAAACAAGTTACCAACTAGCACTGAAGCTTAACTCCATTGTTTTTTGTTGCTTATTTTAAAATATGACTCCCGCAACGAAGTGTAGATACGCCTATACTTAGACACAACTTATTTTATAAATCCCACGAAGGTCCCATATGGGAATCAAACCTACAACCTCTTGCAGAGCCACCGAGTCACTGAAAGAGTACTATATGTATAGATCGCGAATGCAGAACGGCAGAAGTGTGCTCTCCATCACTTTCATAGTCCGATGAGGTGGATATGCACGAGCGCCTAATCTCACTTCAGTCGTGTCGACGGCTTAATATGCTCTTCACAGCCGGAGCCACGCAGGTATGACAATGTTCGAAAACGGTAACATTGATTAACCTCACAGATATCTCATCTGTGAAAATTATGACGGATTAATTTGCTATCATTTTCACTAGAAAATGTTAGATCCATTTACTTCATTTGTTTAGATAGATTTATCTATGTTCGGACCGGACCAAATACGATCGTGTGTTAGGGGTTTTTATTCGTACAAAGCTGTACGTAAGTACACAATATATACACAGCTATAGTACACATAGGTACAATAATACACAATGAGGGGGAGTACACGTTTGCCTATCCATTTGGCTGGCTTCGAACGAAACCTGATATACCACAAAGTACATCCCTGATACTTTAACGTCAAAACAAACAAATTTATACCTTATTGTATATAGGTTGAGATTCAAATTTAATTGCGTTAATATAATAGTACTGGCAACGGTTACTTCGTTGTAATTCAAATTTAGAATGTTATGGTTTTAATTTTCGAATATTATGTTCGATATTTAAATATGAAATTGAATTATTTGGCGTGGCCGTTATGAAATGTTTAACGTATCGAAATTAAATAGTTATAAGGCCTAAATATAAATTCTCTGTAGATACCTACCTAGATATTTAGTTTTTTTTTACGTTCCACGTTTAAAAGTCTACGATATTTTATTATTATTGATTAAGAATGATAATGTTTTACTTGTCATACCTAGGTAATATAGTAATATTACTTGTTCTGTATATTGTATAGTAGGTCAGCGAGGTTTAGCAACGTTAAAATATTCAGGTTGGATGATCCTTCTCTCAAGCTGTTGGTTCGCAAGAATTCATCTAAAAAAGTGTATTAAATTTTGCATTAAGTGCTTTTAGCATTAAGTTCGCCTTTATATACTATTTGTACATTAAGTTTTGTACGCTAAGAAATAAATAGCTTAAATTTAGTATAATTTAATTTTCGCGATTTTCAATTTTATTACTCACACTTGACTAGTGTTGAGTCAAATGTGAAATTTACGTGAGATTAGGGAAGGGCTCAAGCCAAATCTCGTGATATCTCAAGAGAGGGGGGGGGGGTATCAAAATTCGTCTCAAATCACCTCACGCAATTTATGGACATCCCGTTATGATAGAATAAACAATACACCCCTTTTGGGACAGTCGTGTAAAAATAGTAGCTGTGACTCTTATTGCTTCGTTCTTTTCTCCACCTCAAGTATCTTTACTAATATTATAAAGATAAAGAGTTTGTTTGTTTGTTTGAACGCGATAATCTCAGGAACTACTGATCCGAATTAAAAAATTCTTTTACTGTTGGATAGCCCATATATCGAGGAAGGCTATATGCTATATAACATCACGCTACGACCAACAGGAGCGGAGCAGCAATAAGAAATGTTGCAAAAACGGGGAAAATTTACGCAGACGAAGTTGCGCGGGACATCTAGTCTACTATAAGCTTTGAAAACTTGTCAGAACTGTAAATATGGAGTCCTAGTCCAAAATAACAGCTCTTGAAGAAATGTCAAAACATAGATTTTAGGAGATCTCATACAAATACCGGACTATGACGTCACTATTATTTTTAGTCAAATTACTTCGTTCTATAACGATAAAAAATCGTATTTAATACAAAATTAACTTAATCGTTGGTAATTAATAATATTAATATCTTGGGACAACTCACACAACGCTATCTGATCCCAAACTAAGCAGAGCTTGTAATATAGCAGCCAGACAACTGATAAACATACTTATATATTTTTCTAAATACATACATATTATAGATAAATAACACCCAGACACAGAATAAACCATCGTGCTCATCACACAAAGTTTTATCCTGGGTTGGGATCGAACCCACGACCTCTTGCGTAGCAGTCGGATACACTCCTACCGCGCCACAGAGGCAGTCAATTTAAATGATAGTTTTATTTACTAACTAGCTGTCCCGCGCAACTTCGCCAGCGTGAATTTTTCCCGTTTTTGCAACATTTCTCATTGCTGCTCCACTCCTTTTCGTCGTAGCGTGATGTTATATAGCCTATAGCCTTCCTCGATAAATGCGCTATCCAACAGTGACAGAATTTTTTAATTCGGATCAGTTGTTCCTGAGATTACCGCGTTCAAACAAACAAACTCTTCAGCTTTATAATATTAGTATAGATTAGTCTTTAAGATATTTTTGTTTAAGTACTTACTAAACTAGCTCATTCTATCAAAGTCTTATCTATTGCATTTGCTACCAAAGTATTTGAGTAACATATCATTTTTTTTTTTTTTCTAAAATGAGACCACCCAGCACCTCTCACACTTGACCGAACCGACGGGATTCTGCGTCACTGGACCGAAACAGATGCCGAGCCGACCCGAGATAGTTATGATAACGTTTACACATCAATAGTTTGAGTTGATTTTATCTTATTTTGATGAAAGGGAAAAGTGTTGAAAGTAGTTTAGGAGTATCGTATTGACAACCAGCTGAGTTTTTGTGTTTTGTTTGTTGATTTTTCAAACTGATAATGGCACACAACACACATCTTTCGGTACAAGAGTGATCGGGAAAAAAATTGCAACCATATTGTAATAATCATGGCGATAGATCCACCTGGTTGCAATACGGCCGGTACGTGAAAAAATTAAAAAGTTAATTAGACATTTTTATTTAAAGACGACTCCCGCAGTTGCGTACAAGGCCTGTGTCGCGGGGGACTTTACAAACATACAAGTCATGGACACAACGTATGCAGACTCGGAACAACAATTTGTGGATCACACAAAGTGGTGTTACGTGTGGGAATCGAACCCACGACCTCTTGCGTAGCAATCGGATACAATCCTACTGCGCCATAGAGACCACTGAAGACGAAAGTTGGGGCAGTCTTGCCCAGTTGGAATCTACTAATACTTCAATATTATTATGACTGCCTCAGTGGCGCAGTGGCAACTGTAGCAGTTGAATATGCTCCCACTGCGCCACTGAGGCAAGAGGTCGTGGGTTCGATTCCCACCCTAGATAAAACTTTGTGTGATGAGCACGATAGTTTATTCTGTGTCTGGGTGTTATTTATCTATAATATGTATGTATTTAGAAATATAAGTATATGTATGTTTATCGGTTGTCTGGTTTCCATAGTACAAGCTCTGCTTAGTTTGGGATCAAATAGCGTTGTGTGAGTTGTCCCAAATTTATTATTATTATTATTATTGGTCTTATTAGATTGTAGTATCCTTCCTCAAGATCCAATCTATTCCATACAAAATTTCATTAAAATCGCCTTAGTATTATTTAATTAATACAGAGTTACAGGCCTTTGCCTTCAAATTCGTGAATAGCCGCGATAAATAATAATAATAATAATAATAAATAAATAATAAAAATGATTTATTCACTTCGGAAGCAAAATACTACACTTTTGAAAAGTCGATTCTACATTTACTTATAATGCCTGTTCGCAAACAATAGGTAAAGCCCGAGAAAAGACCAGGCAATAAAAACTCGTGGCCACTCTTTTCAAATTGCCAATGTTTACAATGTTTCTCTGTTTATAAACTGTATATCTACTAATATATAAAATTCTCGTGTCACAGTTTTCGTTGCCATACTCCTCCGAAACGGCTTGACCGATTTTGATGAAATTTTGTGTGCATATTGGGTAGGTCTGAGAATCGGACAACATCTATTTTTCATATCCCTAAGAGTTTGTTTGTTTGAACGCGATAACCTCAGGAACTACTGGGCTGCACTGAAAAAATATTTTACTGTTGGATAGAGCCCATTTATTGAGAAAGGCTATAGGCTATATAACATCACGCTACGACATATAGGAGCTGAGCAGCAATGATAAATGTTGCAAGAACGGGTAAAATTTACGCAGACGAAGTTGCGCGGGTCAGCTAGTATATGTATATATCTGTAATAACATATAACCTTTCTAAAGCATTAAGCAACCTTCATGCATTCTCAAAAAATAAATTAAATAATCAATAAAAAAATAATTACAAACAAACAAACTCTACAGCTTTATTATATTAATATTAAATTTATGTAGGTATACTAATTAACATTTGCTGTTATTAATTTCTTTAATCTTTTAACAGCTAATTATTTCACTTATTCTTTGTCCCAGTTCTCGACACGCACGCTGACATTACTCTCTAAGATTTGCATCAATAATCACAATTTATTGTTATTATAACATAAAAGGTGTCAAATGTCTTAGTCAATTCATCACAATCATATTGGATTACTACATTCTAAATGAACTAGGTTTTTAGGTTAAATGTTATTTCCTATTAATAATTATTAGAATTTCCTTTAATTGGTTGTTATTGTGAACTGCAACGTTTGTTAAAAAATATAATGACTGTAAATTGGATAAGGGGACAAGTATGCTTCCTTGCGGTATCCCATAGATGCCCTATTTTCAGGTGGCAATCTGACCCAAACCAGCCAAGTGTGGGTCATTCGTCATCGCGAACACTAAAAAACTCAATAGTCGGGGGGAGGGGGGGCAACACAAGCAATTTTCTGTCATCTATTGAAGAAATTTAGGTTAACTGATTGGATCACGCTTCACATGGCGGAAATTCCATCTTAAGTACATTATATGGGAGGGATTCCACCACCCACTTTCGATCTGTGAATCACCACGATTGAAGTACCTAGTCAGGAAATGTCCTTAATATAACAATCGAAATAGATTGACAGACTGCACTCAATAAGAGATAGCTGCAACAAAGTAAATTAGTGACAGGTACTAGTAGGCACCTCCGGACCCTTGACTCGCAATATTGAAGCAACTCGCTATAAGGAAGCGGAATATGACAGAGAGAGTTATATTAAAGGCATTACCTTACAACTTCAATTTTGGTGATTCACAGGTCGAGGGTGGGCGGTGGGATCCCTCCTTTATAATCTACTTGAAATTTAGATTTATTGCAGATATCACGCAATAAAATACGTAGATTACACTTGATTTATAAAACCACTTTTCAAAAATTCGGTTCAAAGAGCTAATATAACTTACCTATCTTTGTGTTCTGCTTGTCTGTCTCTTTGTCGTCTGTTTTTGAACCAATTTGAAACCTGCAAATATAAAATTATTTTGTTTGAATACATTAAAAACCGGTCAAATTCGCATTGGACACTTAACAACTTAGGCACCAACTACTTATTTTTTTTTTTTTTAAAGATAACTAGCAATGTGGGATTTAGCTCCAGCTAAGCTCAATGGCTTGTGTTAGGAGTGGGTTCACGTCGGTAGTATAATGGGTAGGATTTGAACCCGCGACCTCACGATTGCGAGACCGATGCCTTAGCCATTAGGCTACCGCCGCTTCATTGTTTGTTTTCAGTGTTCTTCCAGAAAATAATAATAGCTATATTCAAGGTTGTTATCGGTTGTCAGTTCCAAGCAGCGTCAAGTCAAGACGTCATGATAAAAAAACTTCCAACGTACGGTCGGTTTGTGGTTTTGTAACGTGAGTAGACTTCCTCAAAGAATACAGTGTTATGTTACGAAGAGGCTATGATCTGTTTACTATAGAAACTGAATTTAAAATGCTAAGATACGACCCAGGTACAAATTTATTACTGGATTGACTGAATCAACTAATAGGTTGCATCCCCGCATTGATTCTCAAATTGTGCCTAACTAGATAAACCATGTGATGTTGGCCGAACATAGATTGTGTGTTTGCCTTTTAATTGATTTATATGTAACGATGGAAAATGCCCTTCTGGTTTTTTTAGGGTTTTGTAGTTTCAAAATCAAAATTCTTTATTCACTTAGAATACAAAACAATTCTTGTGATCGTCAGGATTCTACATGTACTTATAATGCCAAGTTTGCAAAAGGCAATAAAACTTCGCGGCCACTCTTTTAAAATATTTATAGTTTCGCCATGTTCGTCTGTCCGTCCCCAGGTTAGCTCAGAAACCCTTAGTACAAGAAAAATGTAATTTTGCATGGATATACATATTAGTTAAGCTACCAAAGTGGTTGAAAAAAATGGTTGTTTTTAAAGATGTGAAATTATGAATAAGCGGCAGTAGCGTAATGGTTAAGGCATCGGTCTCGCAATCGTGAGGTCGCTGGTTCGAATCCTACCCATTACACTACCGACGTGAACCCACTGCTAACACAAGCCAATGGGCTTAGCTGGAGGGGTTAACAGGATTGCTAGTAATTTGAGACCCACAATACTACATTACTAATTATTAAAAAAAAAAATTGAGGGTAGTAGTAAATATAATTACTTAAATTAAAGGGAAAACAATCACAGCTTTACAAGATTAAGAGTAACAGCCGACTACATGAGAAGTAACAAAATTTTCGTACAAAATCCATTGAAAATTACTTACATAACGTTGTTAGTAGTATGAAAGAAAAATAACATAAAACCCACTTCTTAAGCCGCATTATTCGGACAAGGGGGGGGGGGGGTACTACAGAACCCTACACTTGCCCGGTTTTTAATGATGATTTTCATTTTTTTTAACCGATATTTAACGTTAATTTGATTTTGTACTGTTAAAAGTTGTACAAACCTGCACTGTGGTCAATCCCGTGGTCTCCGCTAACTCTCTCTTCTCTCTCGGTGAAGGGTATGGGTTGTGTAGATACCAGTCTCGTAGAACAGACCGTGATTTTTCCTGCACAAATTAAACACGAATGTTAATACGAAACAGGTGCTTCTAGACATATAATTTACATGATCTAGAAGCACCTGTTTCTCTATCTCTTTTACTCAATTGGGAAGCATAGTTGTCAGTGTAGATCTAGGAAGGGTAGGCTAATGTCTTAAATCTCCTCTAGTCGTCCCTCATTCCCAAAAGTATCTGAATAGGGTATTTTACTCTATATGAGAAAAAAACTATAAATACATTACTGAGATAGTTTAGGTAAAAAGCAGCCCGAAAATGCTAGTTTTTAGTTCATAGATTAACTAAATAAATTTTAAAATCCAATTAAAAATTTTTCAGATTTTTTTAATCTGTTTTTTAACACCATGAAATCTTAGCCGCAATGTTACTACGTCATACTGCTGTGTAAACTAAAAAGTATCAACTGTCAACTGATAATTGTCATACAAAACGTCACCACATTTGTTTACACAACCAACTGACGTCATTACCACAGATAAATATGGCGTCCACTACGTCCATCGTTTTCGTCAAATTACGCGGGAAATTTAAAATGTAAAATTTAAATTCATTTTTATGACACTTATCGATTGAATAAAAATGTTGTGTTTTTTTTAGGGGCTAACTACCACTCTAGAATGTAATTGAAACCCTTTTTAAAAATAAGTGTTATACCCTATTTGTGTACTTTCTTTGATCCCTCAGCGGAGTCTTGCGTCTGCAAACTAGAATCTTAGCTTTCTCATCTGAAGGCCTACTCTAATTCAATGAAATCGAAGTTTCGACCAAAAATTAGACTGTGATATACAGGAGTCAGCAACATAACAAACTAGCTGTCCCGCGCAACTTCGTCTGCGTAAATTTTGCTCGGGGTCGTAGCGTGATGTTATATAGCCTATAGCCTCGATAAATGGGCTATCCAACAGTGAAAGAATTTTTCAATTCGGACCAGTAGTTCCTGAAATTACCGCGTTCAAACAAACAAACTCTTCAGCTTTATAATATTAGTATAGATTATAGACACAAATTATCCATAGATAAAAAGCCTAAGGACTACAAAAATTGTTATCAAATTATTACAGTTTACTGCTAACCTTGAAACATCAAACACAAAATATATGTAGTTCTTTTCTTTCTAAAGGATCTATCTTGCACGCAGATAAACTTACAACATTTTTCCTTTTTTTTTTAAACGACTCCCTCAGTAAGTACAAGCCTTGTGTCGCGGGGGACTTTACAAACATACAAGTCACGGACACTAAGAACACCCAGACCCGGAACAACAATTTGTGGATCACACAAAGTGGTTTGCCGTGTGAGAATCGAACCCACGATCTCTTGCGTAGCAGTCGGACACACTCCCACCGCGCCACAGATGCAGTCCAAAAACTTCTGTTCTAAACGTCTATTTTAAATACTTTAAAAAAATGAATATCTGAATTGTAATACGAATAAAATAATGAGAACTAATTTATGGACAGCTAAAATGTACACTGACGGACTTATAAACTGCATCAAAGTAATAGACGACTTTGAAATAAATATTTTAACCAAGTATGCAAACTTTCTATACAGATTTAAATTGAAACCTCTAGATTGGTTCGTGAACTTTAAAACAGCGTAGGATCATATCTTTAAGTTTAAGTTTATGTACTGGAAAGGACCTTAAGACCTTTTTTGAAGAAAAAACAGAAGTTTAAGGAAAAATTGTTTAATTAAAAAATTGGTTTTAACAATAGACACAAACTTTATGCAAGGGTTTATTTGTGTTTTAATAAGGTGTATTACCCCCACGTGCCCTTATTACGGATTCTAATCGGTTCCGCATAGATTTTATAAGGGTTTTTAAAAGATCTTGCGGAATATTGTCCCATTCTTCTGAAAGTGCTGTTCTTAGTGCTGCCACTGTCGTAGGCGAAGGGTTTCTCGCATATACAGCTCTTTTTAAATTGTCCCAAACATGCTCGATGGGATTAAGATCCGGGCTGCGTGCTGGCCAATTCATTGTACGTATCCCAACCTCTTCGCAATAATGTTGAACTTGTGCAGCTGCATGCGGCCGGGCATTATCCTGCATTAAAGTAAAATTTTCGCCTATGAATCCCATGTAAGGCACCACGTGATCTTCTAATATCTCTGTTATGTAGCGATGTGCTGTCAAACCCCCTCTATTACCGTTTTGACGGACCATGTCTATGAACACAAGTTCTGTTCGCCCGTTCATCGATATGCCACCCCAGACCATACATGAACCGCCTCCAAAAGGAACACGCTCCTCAATGCAACTTTGAGCATATCGCTCCCCACGTCGACGATAGACTCTTCTGCGACCATCTGCACCATATAAACATGTCCTACACTCGTCCGTGAACAATACAGAGGCCCACTGCTCTTCTGTCCAATTCAGGTGATGACGCGCAAATCTTAAGCGAGCTTGTCTGTGAGCTGCAGACAACTTTGGACCATTTGCTGGTCTAAAAGGGGTGATAGCCGCTTCCTTTAACCTTCTTCTTATTGTTCGTGCACACACGTTTTTTCCACGCACTTCATTAAGCTCGGTTTTGATGTTAACTGACGTGAGGAAACGATTTCGCAGGGAAGTTGTAACAATAAATCGGTCATCACGACCTGTGGTTGCTCGAGTTCTGCCTGTACCACGTCTCCTCCTGTAAGAACCTGTCTCTACAAACCTTCTGTATATTCTACAAACCGTAGACTGGTTTAAATTTAAATTTCTACCAATCGTTCGTTGATCCAAGCCCTCCCGCACCAATGCTACAATTTGTGCCGCTTGTTCGGACGAAGTATCCATATTATGGTTCAAAAACTCTCGATGTGTTAAAAAACTAACCCAACAATTATGCTGGTAACAATAATTCAATTGACCAAACAAAAAAAATCAATGAGAATTAATTTAAAACTTTGCTATAAATAACACGCAAATCTGATACTACGAGTAAATTTTCTTTTCCCGGCTATATTCATTTGTTTTACCGCAGTTCTATTTTTAAATTTAATTTTTTTTTAAGATTAAGAGCCAGTCTTTCCATATTTATATAATTTAATCTAAAAAGTTTGCATACTTATTATAAAAAAATCCTTTTAGAGTAAACCTGAACTTTGATGCAGTTTATGAGTCCGTCAGTGTACAATATATAAAATAAGCAGAGGTAAGTATAATCTATGTAGAAGGGTATCCTACAGCTATATAAATGTTGGTCGTAATTCTAGGTGTACCTTGTGTCCGTTAATTGTACGTTTCTAAAATCCTACGCGACACAGGAGTTATAACCCTAGTTAGCGAAGGTTGTAAATTTTAAGTAAGGTTAGGGTTTAATTTAAGTTATTTTCTAGTGCAAAGTAAAATTTAAAAAAACAACCCATTCCTATGGTGACACTAATAAAAAACTTACTTTAAAACAATAGGATGTTTCCTCCCCGTCCCATATGGTCCTTGGCAGAGGGAATTTACGTCGCACGCGGTACTTGCCGACGGCACCTAGCGGCCTACCGCGAAGCCTCTCTGCCTCCATATAGTGGGCTGTTGACAACACAAAGTTTAATAAATTTTACGTGTAAAAATACATGAAATATCAACGTACAAATCCCGTAAGACCGAGCCTGTGGAATTAAACAGAAAAAAAAAATATTTATTCACCTTTGATTATATAATGTCTAGATTCCTAATCTAAAATTGAAGCAAAGAACTGTCAAAAAGTAAGGTCAAATGGACGTACTTTTTGACAGATAAAAGCCACCATCCGATGTTTTAGCCAAAGTTGTTCTCATCAACGAGTGTCAAACGTCAAAGAGGGAATGCTTCATTTTTTTATAGGCTCATTGAGAGAATGCTCTATCTAGACATTATACAATCAAAGTTATTCACATAAGAAACAAAAACGACGCTTGTGATGATAAGTCATGATCATGATTCTACATTTGTACATGCACATATATTGTCAAGTTCGCAATAGCACAGATAATATAATACTATAGGTACTAGTAGCAATAGGTTAAACAGCTATTACACTACCCTAAATCAGGGCCCAATTAATGAAAATTTGTTAGAGAATTAGGGTCCTAACTCTTATTATACCTTTTTTAAGGGTATAGGGCCCCTGATTTGGTGTTATAAGCGCATTAGCCCGAGAAGAGAACAAGGCAATAAAAACGCTCGGCTAATAATTTTAGATTGCAAATGTTTACAATGGTAATTTGTTTTTTAACAGACTACAAAGTACTGTATTTCAAGGACGGAAAATGTTTTTTTAGATATTTTTCGTCTAATGTGTGTATTCTTCCAATGTTCCTATGTCCGCTCATAACTCCTCGACGGCTCAACCGATTTTATTGAATGATTACGCCATTAGATTCATCTCGATGTCACTGGATAGGTACATAAAATTCTTAAAATTTATTGTGCGGTCTAAGAAAAAAAAAATTTGAAGACCCTCGAGTGGGGTATCAAATTAAAGGCCATTAAAAGGTGAGTTCGAAAATATATATAATCCTTATGTTTAAAAAAGTTTAGAGTGAATTTGTCACTCCAAACTTTTTTAAACATAAAGATTATATTTATTAATGATTTTTCTTCATTGAAAAACAACGTTAATAATGAAACAAATCGTTCTTATTAAATCATGTTGTAATTATTTCACAACAACTAAAAAGTAAAAAAAAACCTGCCTGCAACAGTATAAATAAAACAAGCTACCCTTTAAATTTAAATATCATGCAGTCGGAGGCATTAATGAATTCTGTTCAACTTATTATCGTGCCTCCGACCCAGTGATACTCGCGACAGCGACGTCGAGATGCTTGTTTTCTGTCTTTCTGCAGGCGGGTTTTTTAGTTTTTTAATTTATTTAATAATATTATTATCTTGGGATAACTCACACAACACCATCTGATCCCAAACTTTGCAGAGCTTGTACTATGGCAACCAAACAAACCTGCTGATATCATAGATAAATGACACCCAGACACAGAATAAACCATCGTGTTCATCACAAACTTTTATCCTGGGTGGGGATCAAAACCACGACCTCCGGCTTAGCAGTCAGGGTGACTAACCACTAGGCTAACAGGGCCAGTTGAATTTATTTTT
The DNA here is from genome assembly GCA_945859575.2 of Herminia tarsipennalis. Taxonomy (NCBI): domain Eukaryota; kingdom Metazoa; phylum Arthropoda; class Insecta; order Lepidoptera; family Erebidae; genus Herminia; species Herminia tarsipennalis. Next base: position 3,700,806 of record OX243857.2, read on the forward strand.
TTATTAGAATGTACAATGTCCATTTCTATGGCACTACTAATATCTATATAGTACTACAGTGCAACCTTAATATAACGTACCTCAATATAACGACTTCTTCGATTTAACAAATTCTTCGTAATCCCCTTGAATTGTCCATAAGAGTCAATATAAAACATACATTTACAATGCGAACATTTTTTGCGAACAACCTCTTTATAACGAATTTTCAACTATCAAGCAAAACTATTCATACCTCTAATTAACGAATTTTGTCAACCCAAAACCTTTATATAAAGTTCCCACCAATATAAACTCTTAATCTTATAGTATGTGATTCATGTCGCGACATGTTCAGGTGACACAATACTTATAAATGGTACTGCAGAGAACGTACTATGTAAAGTACTGCGCTCAGCATTCGAATTCGTAGAAGAATGGTGCGACGAACACAAACTGTCAGTAAATCCCAAAAAGACAGAACTTGTCCTCTTCACGAAGAAAAGGAAATTACCAGAACTACAATTACCAAGGTTATTTAAAACCCAATTAACGCTAACAATCCAAGTAAAGTACCTAGGCATAACCCTGGACAGCAAATTGACTTGGGCGGCACACATCGAAATGAAACTAAAAAAAGCCTGCATAATTTTCTGGCAGTGCAAAAGGCTAATAGGCAAAAAGTGGGGACTGACCCCGCAAATAACGCTGTGGCTCTACACCGCAATAATACGGCCAATTATCACCTACGGTTCCGTGGTGTGGTGGGTTAGAACACAACTGATCACCACGAAGACCAAACTCCAGAGTCTTCAACGCCTAGCATGCGTAGCCACGACAAGCTGTATGAGAACTACCCCTTCGGCTGCGCTAGAACACATCCTTAACCTGAGACCGCTTCACCTTGAAATCAAGGAGACAGCAACAGCCACTGCACTCAGGTTAAAAGCGAACGGCCTCTGGAAAAACGATGAGGGGATAGTACACTCTGGAATTCTATCAGAAATTACAAGGGAATATCCATTCCTGGAAGCCCCAACAGATAGAATCCCCCAAAAACATAACTTTGACCAACGATACAAAATCAGACTTAAATCCGAATCAAAAGACAGCTCCGGACCATCTGAAGTAAGAATATACACAGATGGATCCAAAACCGCGGTAGGCACGGGAGCAGGAGTCTTTTCGGATGACCTGAACATTAAGATATCTACTGCTTTGGACAGAAGAAACACGATTTTCCAAGCAGAATGCATTGGCATAACCAAAGCGGCTCAAGCAGTCGCAGCCAGGAATGTAAAAGAACTTAAAATAAAAATCATAACCGATAGTGCTTCAGTGCTACAAGCGCTGTCAAACACTAGCATAAACTCGACCTTTATTCAAGAATGCCATGAATCACTTCAAGCCATTACCCTGGATAATGAAGTGACCCTGCAATGGATAAAGGGACACAGCAACTCAATTGGAAATGACGCGGCAGATGAGCTAGCTAGACGGGGATCCAAAATGAACATCCACGGCCCCGAACCACTAATGCCCCTACCCCAAGCCCAGGTACGAATCTGGCTGCGCGAGAAAACTGAGGAAAACCACAAACTGGAATGGGGAAAAAACACCGGTTGCAGACAAACAAAAGAGGCGATTCCAACAGTGCCCAGAAAGTACGCTCGGAATCTAATCAGATTTAACAGGGACAAACTGCGAAAAGCAATAGCTATCCTGACAGGCCATTGTCCCCTAAACAAGCACCTGTACACCATCGGGATCACAGATAGCCCACTGTGCAGAGGGTGCATGGAGCATGAGGAGACGCCCAAGCACGTAATCATGGAATGCACCAGTGTGGCCGAGCACCGGGCGCAGTTCCTAAAAACACCGTCATCCCTCCCTGAAGCCTGCAGCAACCTGCGGGGAATGCTGGGCTTCTGGGAGTGTTTGGGCTGGCTGGAGTGAGAAGAACTGACACATTACAACGTACGCACAATGGCCCATTTAAGAGGCTAAGTGCGACATTGCGGCCCCGTTAAAACAAACAAACAAACAATGTTGAGGTGAATAAAACTATTCTTTTAACGAATTTTAGACCAACCTAACCTCAACATAACAAACATCAGTTCAACGAATTACTTGATATAACGAATATTTTATTGTTCCCCTCCGATTTATTAAATCGAGGTTGCACTGTATTACGCTGGACAAGCGACAAAACAAGACATCCATTTGATTCTGACATTTGGACGGTCGTTTGTCAAAATCATTATATGTCTATACTTGAGTAACAAGGATAACACCAACGGCCATTTCCTCCTTCGCACATCTGACTTTGGCAGAATTGTCGGCACCGTAATAGTTGCCATAAAAAAAAACCGCCATTTGTCATAATTGTCAAAAGTTGACAGGACGGTCATTCCATTCGACATTTGAAATCGCTGTCAATTTGTACGGGGTAGTCAGTCTGGCTTACTAGTCACAGAACATTATATACCCGGATAATAGTTTAAACTACAGAGGGCAGTGTACTCGTATGTCACTCTCTACAGACCAAACGGCTTGACGTGTTTCATCAAGTGAGGTGTCGTTAGATTCATCTCAATTGTAAGAGTTACATGGCTAAAAAAAATTAAGTTAATATTTATCACTAGCAATAAATTAGAGCCCTAGCAAACACTTCATGTCTCTTATCGTTCCACTCTTAAGTAGGTACTTCTAAGAACTGTGGAACCAAAAAGTAAGAAACGTTGACAATTAGATGATGATGAATAATAATTAATATTGACAGCTCAAGATATGAGTGGAGCTGATTAACAATTTGTTTATTTTTACAAAACTAATTTGCTATGCACCCGTGTGTTACCGGCTTAAGAATATAATAATTAAACTTAGTAAGCAAAATACTACACTTGTGAAAAGTCGATTCTACATTTACTTGTAATGCCTGTCCCCAAACAATAGGTAAAGCCCGAGAAAAGAACAGGCAATAAAAACTTGTGGCCACTCATTTCAAATTGCCAATGTTTACAATGTTTCTGTTTATAAACTGTATATGCAGGTAAGGTGCTGCCACCATTATATTAGAGGACTGATGCAAAAAAAAAAGAGGTCAATAATATTAGAAGAGTACACGAGATCGGATACATCAGCCTCAATGGGCACAACATAGCAGGAGCATCCACTTCGATGTAAAAACTTTATGTGCTTAAATATAAATAGTGCCATCTCATCTCTTCCTGTAGGTATCGTCAACGCGACTAAGGGATTTCACCCCAGAGGACGGGCAGCAGCGTCCTCTGTGTACTTAAAGCCTTACTGCGGTCGCCAACCCGCTCGCCAAGCGTGGCGATTATGGCGCATACCCCCAGGATCTACAAATAGTAGATTCTACTGAGGAGACAGTGCCCAGTAGTAGGGACTTCATATGGTTTGATATGTATTCAATATATATACATGTAATAATAACAGTCTATGCTAACAAGTTTCGCCATTGTTTGGGCTGTTAAAGAAATGAATAATTGATATCTTTAAAAGGAAAATTTAAATTTTAAAACATCATACCTATTTAAATCATAGATTAAAAAGATTGTCTTACGGCCAGTTTCAATAATCTAAACTATATAAACATATCTAAACAGCTAAACCGATTTAGAAGAAATTTGGTATGAAGATAGTTTGAGTCCCGGGGAAGGACATAGGATAGTTATTATTGCGATAACCAACATCCACGCGGGTGGAGCCGCGGGCAAAAGCTAGTAATTTATAAAGCTATCTTCCAACTTACCTTTTAACCATAAACTCTGTAATTTAGGATGGTTATGTGGACTGAAGGTGTGTGACTCCAGTAGCCTGTACAGCTCCTTGAAGTTCCCTCTGTGGAAGGCCACCATGGCCTTGGCTTTTAGGACTGACTCGTGGGCATGGAGACGCTCGCAAGCCGGCAGCGACCAGAGAAACCGGCCTAGTCTTTCTATGTTACCAGCTTGTTGGAGGACCTGGAGAATAGAGCTGGAATTAGTCTTATGAACTAAACGATAACAATCTATACTGTAAATAAAAATAACTATTAATAATAAATAACGATTTGTTTATTCTTATATATACTAATATTATAAAGCTGAAGAGTTTGTTTGTTTGAACGCGGTAATCTCAGGAACTACTGATCCCAATTGAAAGCATATTTTACTGTTGGATATCCTATTTATCGAGGATGGCTATATAACATCACGCTACGACCAATAGGAGCGGAGTAGCGACGAGAAATGTTGCAAAAACGGACAAAATTTACGCAGACGAAGTTGCGCAGGACAGCTAGTAATACTATAAAGAGGAAAGATTTGATTGTTTGTTTGCATTGAATAGGCTCCGAAACAACTGGACAGATTTAATTTAAAAATATTTCACCATTAGAAAGTCACATTATCGGGGAGTAACATAGGCTATACTTTGTTGTCAAAAAATTAGAGATCCCTACGGAAATTGCAATAATGTAACTCAAGGTATAAAAAACTATGATATGTACCAGCGGAAACCGGGGCAGGTAGCTAGTTTAAATAAAACCATTGAGGTACTACGTACTATGCGTTTCAAATGAGTTGATAACTGTCATGATGACATTTTGATTCGCATTACGACTGCAACTTCATTGTATGACGTAAGGTCAACAATAAAATGATTCGTAAAAAGGTATCATTCTATTACACAGAAGTACCTACCTACTATAATGAACTAATATAGTAGGTAGGTACTTATCTAGGTAGGCACCTAATAAAATTATAAACACTGTATTTTACTATTTATTATTATAGATATATTTTAGTTAAAAACATATCACGTCTGACTGAAAGACCACAAAAGTGTAGAATAGTCTTATATTTTGCCTATTTACTTATTTCTGTTTGGTGTTTATTAATTAATAGAGAATACTAATAATCCATACTAATCCATACTAATATTATAAATGTGAAAGTAACTCTGTCTGTCCGTCTGTCTGTCTGTTACGCTTTCACGCTCAAACAGCTTAACCGATTTAGACGAAATTTGTATGGAGATAGTTTGAGTCCCGAGGAAGGACATAGGATAGTTTTTATCGCGATAACCGACATCCATGCGGGCGGAGCCGCGGGCGAAAGCTAGTATTTTAATAAAGAAAAATGATAGGTAGGTACAGAGTTCAAAGAACATAAATATTACGTCCGTTCCATTACCATACACATACGTACTTTACCCGACTTGGGAGTTTTTGTTGCTAGCGGTACAATTTTGACAAGTACAGAGTGAAGTTGTCGCGATCGCGATTATCTTCTCATTTGAAACGCATTGTACGTTAGTACATATTATCTCGATGAATAAAACACTATTTGTTTTGTACCTGGTATTATGGATAGAGGATTATTTCACCTTCGTAGGAGAACGTGCCTATGATGGGGGGGGGGGGGGGGCGTTATGTCTATAATATACCACGCGTGATGGAGGGAGCAGGATGGGGGCAAATCAATTTACTCGATTGATTTCGAATTGTTTCATCAATGCTAGATTTTTAAACGGCTTGAAAGGTTTGTGGTTTATTTTACGAGATTTAATCTCCAAAAGTCCAAATCTTACGCCATTCCAGGCTAGTTCAAATCTCCAAAACGGGAAATCATATCGGGGAATATACGGGGAATCCCGAAAATGGGTGTTTCAAAATCTCCATCGTTTTCTGAGCTATTTGAAGCTCTGCCCTGCTTTTTTTGGTACCTACAAAATTATCGGGACATAGACGTATATTCGTTCCGTGGCGAATTCGATAAGGATATAATTATCCTTCGCAAAAAAAATAAAATCTATGGTCTCCAACGCCAACGCATTGGCGTTATTTTCCAGGGGGGGGGGCTGGCCCCTGACATGCCATACCTTGCGCGACGGGGTATTATTGTGTTGCCCCCATGTGAGTAGGGTAATTTGAGGTTTTTAACCGCCTTCAAAAAAAGGTGGTTCACTATTTGACCCGTGTATGTATCGCGAACATACTCGTACATACTATGTTCGTTTGATCGGCTAAAAGAGTTCATGGTACGGTCCCTCTATAGTCTATAGGGAGTGCGAGAGCTCGCTTGCAGTGTGAAGTGTGAGTGGTCCGTGATAAAGTAATAATATGTATATCTCTTTTGTTTACAAGGGATCTACATATATTGTGCGTATCTTGAGCGATAAAATCATTTGTAGTTGCTCGCTTTATCGTTTGGTGGAACAAATGCCTAAGTATTTGCAATGATCATTTTTGCACAAAACGATTTGGTCTTCAGAATGAGTCATAATCATCACTAATTTATTGCATTGTCGCAAGTATAACAATCAATTGCTAAAAATCATTGTTTAGCGGTATATTTGCTAACTTTTATTATTCTGCTGTAATTAATCTGTGGTACAATGTCTGCACTGATTGATCGAATATTGAGCAACAATACCTATGTATTTAGAACAATACGATACTGCTTTCTTAGAAAGAACTTTTAATTACTGAATTGTTTTTAGATGTATTTTGCTTTGCTTGTAAGATATTCTTATAAAAAAATAATATTGCCCTCGTGAAGTTGCAGTGCTGTTCACTGCCTATAGATGTTAGCGTGATGATAAAAAGCCTAAGTTACTTCTTACAGAATCAGCTATCTGACAGTGAAAGTCCAGTCAAAATACGTCCAGCCGTTTCGGAGATTAGCTGAAGAAACAGACAGACTATAAAATTAAAATTTTTCATATATCTATAATCTATACTAATATTATAAAGCGGAAGAGTTTGTTTGTTTGTTTGTTTGTTTGTTTGTTTAAACGCGCTAATCTCAGGAACTTCTGGTCCCATTTGAAAAATTCTTTTTTTGTTGCATAGCCCATTTATCGAGGAAGGCTATAGGCTATATAACATCACGCTACAACTAATAGGAGCGGAGTAGCGACGAGAAATGTTGCAAAAACGGGGAAAATTTACGCATACGAAGTTGCGCGGGACAGCTAGTCTATACTAATATTATAAAGCGGAAGAGTTTGTTTGTTTGTTTAAACTCGCTAATCTCAGGAACTACTGGTTCGATTTGAAAAATTCTTTTTTTGTTGGATAGCCCCTTTATCGATGAAGGCTATAGGCTATATAACATCGCGCTACTACTAATAGGAGCAGAGTAGCGACGAGAAATGTTGCAAAAACGGGGAAAATTTACGCATACGAAGTTGCGCGGGACAGCTATAATATTATAAAGCTAAAGAGTTTGTTTGTTTGAAAGCGATTAAGTCGTTACAAACAAATTCTTCAGCTTTATAATATTAGTATAGATAACATCACGCTACGACCATTAGAATCGGAGCATTAATTAAAAATGTGGCAAAAACGGGGGAAAGGTGGAATCGAGCCAAATCTTACGTGAAGGGGGGGGGGGGCTTGGCAAATCTCGCGCAAAAAACCATCTAAAAATTAGTAATAATATTATTAGTCGTTTCATAATTTTTAAGCAATTTTTACATTCATAGCTACCCCCTCTCCCTCGTCATGCGAGCGACTCACATTTGACCAGTCTTAAATCAAAAATCTACGTGATATTCGGAAGGGGGGGGGGGTCAAGCCAAATCTCACGATATCTCACCAGAGGGTGGGATGTCCAAAATTTGCCATGTGTAAATTATGGACGCCCCATTTGTATCTTACAGATTTTGCTCGTAGGTTCTTGTTTTATGTATTTTCACGTGTTAAAATGACCTGCCGGACCTCTATGCTTTGAAAATTATATAGCTTGTTCAGCGGGCTCTGTAGGCTCCATTATTACACTGGGGCCTACAGCAGAATTAAAAATACGCAGGATTCCAGTGGCAGATCCAAAATTTTGTTTTGGAGGATCTCATTTTGACCCCGCTGAGGGCATGAATCCTCTGAATGTAGGTTTTATCAAGGGCAAACTGACATCTACATGAGATCAAGGATATTTTGGTGGCTAGACCCTGTCCTACTGGACGTGCAAGTGCCGTTTTCCTCACGATGTATTCCTGCATCGGTTTTGAGCAATAAACAAATCACATCACAGAAAACTACGTCCGTCGAGTCTAATTTCGCAAATCTATACTAATATTACAAAGCGGAAGAGTTTGTTTGTTTGATTGTTTGTTTGTTTGTTTGTTTGTTTGTTTAAACGCGCTAATCTCAGGATCTACTGGTCCGATTTGAAAAACTATTATTTTGTTGGATAGCCCATTTATCGAGGAAGGCTATAGGCTATATAACATCGCGCTACGACTAATAGGAGCGGAGAAGCGACCAGAAATGTTTCAAAAACGGGGAGAAATTACGCATACGAAGTTGCGCGGGACAGCTAGTACAACATAAACTGTCCTTATCTCTTAGCTGTCAACAACTCAGGAGTGGTCGCAAACAGACAGACAACACATGCACCTGCACATCACATCCGGTACATATTCGCGCCTAAATCAACACTCGCTAAACAAATAGATGGTTGTCGCCAATTTTTTGTCGGCCATCTTGTAAAGGGCTTATTATACTACACTGAATCAGGGACCCTAAACCCTTAAAAAGAGAGGTGTAATAAGAGTTAGGGCCCTAATTCTCTAACAAATTTTCAAGGCCACCTCGATTTAGGGCCCTGATTCAGGGTAGTGTAATAGCCGTTTAAATTGGACGCTGTTTGGCTGTTATGCCAATCTTACCTAACATAATAAATGCCAATGTTTTGTGAAGGTGGATAAATGACTGTATGTTGGTCTTGCACCCAAAAATTACAGAAAGGATTTGATGTAACGTTACAGTAGCTTAGTATGTACTAGTAGGTAAGGATGGATCCCTAAAACATTTTTTAAAATGAATAACGTCAAGCTTGAATTGCCATGGTAGCTTTGTTTTGACGAGACGCCCAACTTTTTGTATATGTTATTGAAGAAAACAGATGCCAAACATTAAAAAAACTTAACTTTGCCCACGAAAAACTATTGTCTCTATGCGGACAAATTTATTTGCAGTTGGTAAACTAACCGCGGCCTATGTTGGTGTATGCACCAACATAGGCCGCAGTTAGTTTACTAACTACAAATAATTTTGTAATAAAAAATAAAAAAAATCGTAAAGCAACGATTATGGCTTTTACTTGCGTTACTTGCATGACACGTAGCTCTAACGAAGCTACCATGAGCATTCAAGCTTATTATCAATCACTTTACTCATCTATCTCTTCATCCTCACAATCTTTCGGGTTTATAATTTATCAGTAGATTATAATTGACGTAAATTAAGTTGGGCGGATTGAAGATAAGTTCATAACACTTTCGCGCATGAATTAGAGATGCGACCCTAAAATTATTTACGAAAACAATGAATTATGTTTAATCGATTAAAAATACTAAGGAAATTGTAATTAAAAAAAATAAACAATTCTACTTATACGAGATCATAAAATTTAATCAAAGTCAAAAATAATCACAAAAAACTTGAGTTAGTAATACTAATTATGACAATGTAATGCGTAATCGCATCTGTGGACATGGCGAAACTATAATGATTCCGTTTTGCCATTTTGAGTACGGAACCCTAAAAAATTACTGAACGAGATTGACAAGAAAACTAACTTTGTAAGTACTTAATTAAAATATCTTCTATTCACTCATAACAAAGTTGTTTTTATCTATTCCAATAAAAACGTGCTTGTATGTAGGTACCACATTTTCGTATATTTTAACCGCAAAATATACACAAATCGTTTGGCAACGTTTCAATATACATTGCGTGTTATGTAGACAACATTAATAATTATTACTATTTTATATTATGAAGATTCGTCGAGTTTTCACTTCGTCTCTGCCGTAATAGAAGACCAACGTTTATAAAGTGCCCAGACGGATTGACTGGCCTGTTAGTCTAGTGGTTAGTAGTGGGTTCGATCCCCACCCAGTATAAAACTTTGTGCGATGAGCACGATGGTTTATTCTGTGGTTTGTCTGGGTGTGATTTATCTATACTTCTATACTAATATTATAAAGCTGAAGAGTTTGTTTGTTTAAACGCGCTAATCTCAGGAACTACTGGTCCGATTTGAAAAAATCTTTTTTTGTTGGATAGCCCATTTATATAGGAGCGGAGCAGCGATGAGAAATGTTGTAAAAACGGGGAAAATTTATGCATACGAAGTTGCGCGGGACAGCTAGTATATTATAAAGCTGAAGAGTTTGTTTGTTTGAACGCAATGATCTCAGGAACTAGTAGTTCGAATTGAAAAAATATTTTTGTGTTGGATAGCCCAATTATCGAAGAAGGCTATAGGCTATATAACATCACGCTACGACCAATAGGAGCTGAGCAGCAATGAGAAATGTTGCAAAAACGGGGGAAATTTGCGCGGGACAGCTAGCAACACTACATAATTATTCATTTCTTTAACTAAATCCATAACAAAAACTAATCCTATATAACAATAATGGTGATAACAACCTAACCCTCCAAACATCTCATTATTTACGCGGCAAGTAACGCAAATTACTGTAACCGATACCTTGTATTAGAGGGTTGGTATCATTTAATTTGAGCCATGGCAACGGTGGGGTGGCTGATGGGATACGAAATGTGATGGATTATATTAAAATTGGTGGATCACGCGTTATGATAGCTGGAAGAAACGGTGGTAAAAAATCGCTCCAGGTTTTTGCGTTTTGATACCGCGGTAGAAGACGGTAAGATACGGTTAGTTAAAAGTAGGTAGCTACGGCTTTTAAACTTTCGTGATTTTTATACATATTAGATATATTTCGGGACTTAATCGCGTGAATTATTTAAAGGTACGAACCTTTTATTTACCCGACGTTTCGATCGAATTGCACCGATCGTGCTGAGTCGACCCGTGACCACGATCGGTGCAATTCGATCGAAATGTCGGTTAAATAAAAGGTTCGTACTTTTAAATAATTCATGCGATTAAGTCCCGAAATATATCAAATATGTATAAAAATCACGAAAGTTAAAAAACTATAAAAGTTAAACTTTTGTTGACGAAGATAAGTGCACAGAAAATGAGCATTTCCAAAGCATTTTCTAATTACATAATTCTAGAAATCAACAGAATTTTTGTTATAATAGTTCGGGTTCCCTAAAACAAATTTTAAAATGATACTTATCAAGCTGGAATTGCCATGGTAGGTTCGTTTTGACGAGACGCCCAACGTTATGTATACGACAACTTTATATAGAGGTACGCTAGTGAAAAAAAACCGGGCAAGAGCATGTCGTAGTCCGACTGTGGTGCTCAGTGTAGGGTTCCGCAGCCTTAAATAATTGCATCAGCAGAAGAGCGTATGTTCATGGCACTTACGCCCTTTTGTTGAGAAAAGCAGTTTTTCGGCTATAACTCAATGATGTCCGAAATAATTTTAGTTTAAAGTATTTGTTAAGCGCTAGCTTTGTGATTTTTTTCATATTTTTTGGTCACACGGTTCAAAAGTTAAGGTGGGGGGGACACAATTTATGCAAATTTCGGAGCGATAATTTCCAAAAATATTTACTCAATCAAAAAAGTTTATTAGAAACCTTAAAATGTTTTTAAAAGACCTGACGAATGATGTGCCACACGTTGATGTTAGCTGAAAAAAAATATTTCAGCTTCTGTTACAGAGTGCCCACCCTAAAAATATGTATTATTATTATTTAGCTATTAAACTAAGTAGCGGCTACAACAAGACATCTTTTCACCAAATTTCATCAAGATTCATTGACTAGTCTTTGAGTAAAATGCCTGTGACATATGGACGGACGGACGGACGGACGGACGGACGGACAGACAGACAGACAGACAGGACATGACGAAACTATAAGGGTTCCGTTTTTTGCCATTTTGGCTACGGAACCTTAAAACAGGTTTTAAATACGACAAACTTAACTTTGCCGTTGGAATACTATTATCCCCATACATGAACATAGGCCGCAGTTTGTTTACCAACAGTTTACTATAACGTCTAGTTAGAATTAATGTCATCCTTGAAATTAGTAATACCTACTTTCATGCCCATAGTACAGTTGGATCAACGTAACTAGACCGGATTGAAGTTAGGTTTTTATCACTTTCGCGCATTAACGCGAAAACGATTTATTATGTTTAATCGATTAAAAACAATACCAAAATTTTAATTCAGCAATATAAAAATACTATACGTTCATAAAAGTTTAAATTTAGAACAGTTACAGTAAATATTATAGAACATTTGAAAAACAATTTCTTTACGAAAAAAATCACAAAAAACATGAGTTACTAATTATGACAATGTAATGCGTAACCGCATCTATAATTCTCTTGGTTTAGTTACCGCCACCGCCCCCCGCTTCCTGTCACCATTTACTACTAAAAAGTGCATCTGCGCAACCACTTTTCGCCAACTTCAATCCTGTCAAGTTACGTTGATCCTACTGTACCATGTACGCTAAACTGAGTAACTGACTACCCCGTACAAAGTGACAATTACAAATGTCAAATCGAATGATCGTCCTCTCAACTATTTTGACACATATGACAAATGGCCGTTGTTAATAACCTTGTTACACCGAGTTGTAAAAATGGCGGCAAACTAACCGGCCATTATTTTTACAGCTCCGAGTTTATCTTGTAAAAAAATATTTGAATACGTGATAATTGAATAAGAACAAGACTTTGTGCTTAAAATAAGCGCATAAATACTTGACACTGGCAGAAATTAGCCGTTAAAACGGTTAGATTGCCAAAAACCAAAAGAAGAAGAAGAAGAAGAACCTTGTTACACCAGAATAGACTTTTATTTGATTTTGTCAGATCTAGGTATACTAATATTATAAAGCGGAAGAGTTTGTTTGTTTAAACGCGCTAATCTCAGGAACTTCTGGTCCGATTTGAAAAATTCTTTTTTTGTTGGATAGCCCATTTATCGAGGAAGGCTATAGGCTATATAACATCGCGACTAATAGGGGCGGAGCAGCGATGAGAAATGTTGCAAAAACGGGAAAAATTTACTCATAAGAAGATGCGCGGGACAGCTAGTGTTAAAATATAATGGAAGTCTTATTGTTGTCAGCGTATAGTCTATACGCGTTTTTTAAAGGAAGGAATCGATCGAAACCGCTACCTCACGATTGCGAGACCAATGCCTTAGCCATTAGGCTACCGCCGCTTGTTTAAACGCGATAATCTCTGGAACTACTGGTTCGAATTGAAAAATAATTTTACTGTTAAATAGCCCATCTATTGAAGAAGGCTATAGGCTATATAACATCACGCTACGACCAATAGTAGCCGAGCATCAATAAAATTAGTAACATAGAGGTCAGTGAATGCCCACTGAGCGTATATCTGTGGTATCTATACTAATATTATAAAGCGGAAGAGTTTGTTTGTTTGTTTGTTTAAACGCGCTAATCTCAGGATCTACTGGCCCGATTTGAAAAAAAACTTTTTTTGTTGGATAGCCCATTTATCGAGGAAGGCTATAGGCTATATAACATCGCGCTACGACTAATAGGAGCGGAGAAGCGACGAGAAATATTTCAAAAACGGGGAAAAATTACGCATACGAAGTTGCGCGGGACAGCTAGTCTATTAATAATGATCTTACCTTAAATTCTAGTCGAACTACCCGATTTCATAAACTGTGAATTAAAGAAAACAAACAAATAAACCCGGTTACCATGATAACCAAGGTTTCTATGCGGATATCCGGTTACTTGGGGCGTGGCAGCGAGGGTGGCAGCGACCAATAGGTGACGCTTGTTTCAAACTGTTCCAGGAAGGTGTGTCTCTCTGTTTTGTTTTGAATTTGGTGTATACCAAAATGCAGTAAGATTGATTGATTTGAAGCGGCGGTAGCCTAATGGCTAAGGCATCGGTCTCGTAATCGTGAGGTCGCGGGTTCGAATCCTACCCATTATACTACCGACGTGAACCCACTCCTTACACAAGCCTTTGAGCTTAGCTGGAGGGGTTAACAAGATTGCTAGTGATGTGGAACTCAATACGACATTGCTAGTTATCTTTAAAAAAAAAATAGGATGGAAGGAAAAATTAAAGTGTTCATTTAAATGCAATGCGGAGGAACAAGAGCTTGCGGGTTTGAATCCTAGCCATTATAATAATATTTTCATTCTAAATTATATTTGATCTCGTCGGTGATTAGCCAATTACGTATTAGATATTATAGTGCACAAGTGTATGCGCAATTACAAGTGCACTCTCTATTCTCTCAGTCTCATAGTCCGATGGGACGGAAATACGACACGACCGGAGAGAGATTAAGTACAGAAGCGATGTCACGTCAGGCTCGAAGGGTTCTGACAATTTTTGAAAACCACTGTACTCTACTAGTACGTTGGACTGGCTACGTCGTACAAAGTGACAGGATAAATAAATAAATAATTTAAAAAAAATCTTTATTTTCTTATGAAGCAAAATACTACACTTGTGAAAAGTCGAATCTACATATACGTACAGTCAACGGCAAAAGTTTATGATCAAAAACGGAATGTAAAAACTATTGAATGACATTTGTGGCAAATGCTACAATGCTCCTAAAGTAAGTGATTGAATAAGTTACCGATTTATTGTCAGATTGTACTGTACCCAGAACTTGATCAACAAAAACGTTCTAAAAAAACGTAAAAAAAAATATATCACTTAGTTAAGTTGCGGCCGTAGTACCATCAGATCAATTTGCCACAAATATAATTCAATAATTTTGACATTCCGTTTTTGACCATGTACATTTGCCGTTGACTGTACATGTAATGACTGGGGACTTAGACTAGGTTCATTCATTCCGTCGCGAATTCGCTAACGCCTACAAGTAGTCGATTCCAAACGATTGTTCGCAAAAAAATGTCTATGGTCTCCACCGCAAACGTCATTTTTTTAAAAAAAAACGCCATTTTATTTCGTATTCTACATGGTCTCACCGTTCGCTATATCAGTGATTAATCGAATTAAAAAAAAACGGGTAAGAGCATGTCGGACCATGGTCAGTGTAGGATTCCGCAGCCTTAAATAATTGCGTCAGCAGAAGAGCGTATGTTCATGGCACTTACGCCCTTTTGTTGAGAAAAGCAGTTTTTCGGCTATAACTTAATGACGGTATAATCCGATCATGTCCGAAAAAAAATTAGTTTAAAGTATTTATTAAGCGCTACCTTTGTGATTTTTTTCATATCTTTTGGTCACACGGTTCAAAACTTTCGGAGCGATTATTTCAAAAAATATACACTCAATCAAAAAAGTTTATAAGAAACCTTAAAATGTTTTTAAAAGACCTGTCGAATGATGCAGCTTCTGTTACATGTATGGAGTGCCCCCCCTAAAAATATTTATTTTTATTATTTAGCTATAAAACTAAGTAGCGGCCACTAGAAGACACCTTTTTACTAAATTTCATCAATATTCATTGAGTAGTCTCTGAGTAAAATGCCTGTGACATACGGACGGACGGACAGACAGACAAAATGGCAAAAATCGGACCCCTTATAGTTTTGTCATGTCCGATTTTTGCCATTTTGGCTATGGAACCCTAAAAACTAACGAAGATACTGTCAAAAGTGCAGCTTAACTACGCATCAACTAGGATTAACCACGTGACATATTTCAATTATTACGACATCGCAAATCAATACTTTTCCAATAACGACATCGCCATTCGAATTTGACTTCGTAGGCCTGTTCGCAAACAATAGGTTAAGCCGGAGAAAAGAACAGGCAATAAAAACTCGCGGCCACTCTTTTCAAATTGGCAATGTTTACAATATTAGATATATTTCGGGACTTAATCGCGTGAATTATTTAAGGGGGCATTACACTGAGAGAATTATTTATTTAGCGCTACGTACACAGCGACACGATCGCTGGCCTCGCTCTGCCGCACACAACCATTACTTCACAGTGCGCAGCAAATAAAGTAGTTTATTCGTTCCAACATATGTTAGATTACGAACGCCATGACTATGACAATACGAAAATGCTCGTTCTTGCGTTTTTCCGCAACTTCAAGATTTATTTGCGGGATCATATTAAGACATATCCTTAAATTTCTTTATTTCATCTACTAGAAAAACTCTTTAACTAGTGACACAATTGTTTTCGTGTTCTAATATTTAGGTTTTCTATACAACTACAATTTGAGAGAGCCGAACCCTGTTTCGCGTAATCTTAAAAGGTACGAACCTTATATTACCCGACGTTTCGATCAAATTGCACACAGTCGACCCGTGACCACGATCGGTGCAATTCGATCGAAACATCGGGTAAATAAAAGGTTCGAACCTTTTAAATGTTTACAATGTTTCTATGTTTATAAACTGTAGGTTTAAGCGGGTAAGGTGCTGTCACAATTATATTATGTACACCTTATTAAAGGATTGATGCAAAAATAATAAATAGTGTAGGATCCAGGATTGTCTTTTGGAGAGGGGGTCTTGAATCAGATAGAGCCGTTGTTGCACCACTTACACGAATCGAATGGGTAAATGGTGAAAGATTTTTTTATCCGCCACCAGTGTCGCGGGGTACTTTAATACTGCCAAAAGTAAACCTAGCTTAGTATCTACTGGAACCGTACCGTACTCGGCATAAACATGTTGATCTTAGAAAGCATAAACGAAATAATTGAAACCACACAACTTCTTGGAGCACTGTTGCACAGCACTCAATAATCGAAACATTAAAACCAACATGGCGAGCAATACTTTTGCTAGTTAATAATAAATCAAGTCAACGATACCAAGTCAGCTAAATTAAGAACTGGTGCATATATTTCACAACGGCCAGCCTCACATAAGTGCTGACGGGTAACTTTAACTCGATGTTACAATTACAACTGGCATTCTAAGAATGCTTACTGATGATGTATTGCGATTATACATAATGATTTATTATGGGTCGTCCATTAAGTTTAAAACATCACTACGTATCAACAGGGGTGTCAAAAAGTGACAAAAAAACGCGGCAAACTGAACTGTCAGTGTCACCATTTTCAAATTTTCACAGATACGCATCACGTGTTCCGTGTAGGAATCGAACCCGCGCCAGTTCATCTATAGGTGTATGTAGGTATGTATATGTGTCTGTTTGTAGCATAGTAATTCGTAGCTACCGATCATTGTACTGAAACGGGTAGGTACTGTGGCAGGTGCGTCGGAAACTCGACCGGCCACTCGCA
The DNA here is from genome assembly GCA_945859575.2 of Herminia tarsipennalis. Lineage (NCBI taxonomy): Eukaryota > Metazoa > Arthropoda > Insecta > Lepidoptera > Erebidae > Herminia > Herminia tarsipennalis. The sequence continues at coordinate 3,717,957 of OX243857.2, forward strand.
TAAAGCCTCATTAATTGTGAACTGTTTGTCTTGACGTTCCAAAACTATGAAATAATGACGAAGAAGAAGATCGAAAAACAATAGAGAATTGGACCAAGCGTCAAGACGAATGGTCAAGGAAAAGAATTAATATGTAAAGAAATAATATTACAAGTTGTTCAATATATAATATCGTTCTGGGCTTAAGAAGTTGTTTGATTCCTCATCCTCGAGAGCAATAATCCCGGCTGCGCACCCCAAAGCCAGCAAGAGGTTCACGTCACATGGTGGAGGCGCCGAACTCTTCAGAGGAAGTCATTTAAAGAGCTAAGTCGTATTTCTATGTAAAATTAATTAAAAATGAGTGCATTCACGGGATTGTATGAGTCCGTAGATGATTTTATCAACCAATTCCAGATCATCTGTGTGATTAATAAAATCACTTCGGATGAGGAAAAAAAATTATTTGTGGCGGCGTATCTGGCTGGACCAGCGCTACACCTATACAAAGCAATCATAGAAGATTGTGATAGCTTCGAGAGCTTCATCACTGCATTAAAAGCAGAATTCCCAAACCGTACTAATTATACGGAAAAATTCTATGAAAGGATACAGGCGCCAGAGGAGAATATTGTTTCATTTTACTACGAGCTTTCAAATATAGCCAAAAAGGGAAAAATTGACGACAATACGTTCGTAAGGAGCTTTCCAAAGAAATGTAATAGTTTCTACAAATCAAAGCTCGCTGCAGTTGTATGTGCTGATAAAAATATTTTAAAGGCCACAGTTTTACAATTACATTCAGTATATGATAAAGAGGCTGAAAGGGAAATCAATCTTAAGGTTAAGGTTGAGAATGCGGTAGCAGTGAGGTCTGGGCAGCAAGGAGACTCCAACAGACCGACCAATAGTCCATTTCGGAGCAATCAATCAACTCCGTATAGTAAATACCGGTCCCCGTTGTCTCGGGTTCCGCACAATGATTCACCAAGCGGTTCGTTAACACCAAGGCGGGAGTCAAATCCCCGCCAGTACTTTTTAAGGAGCAGAGAACCTCTGCCGATGCCGGTTCAATCAGCTGGTGATGCAGCGTTGTCGACAACGAGAGTAGGCGAGCATCACGTCGCAGCAATGAGTACGCAGCGGCGCTCAAACATAGAAGACGTCAAGAAGAATAATTATGGTCAGTCCGAACCAGTCATTTTAGTAGAATTAAGTTCGGGTGCTATTCCTGCTTTATTAGATAGTGGGGCTTCAGTGTCCTTGCTATCGAAGAAAGTAGCATTAATGAACAAAGTAACCTTAGATATATGTGATAATATTAATTTAAAAACGGCCGATGGTAAGATTATACCAGTCGCAGGCAAAACATATATCAACGTTATAATTAATAATGTGGTGTATAACACACTTTTTTATGTGGTAATAGATGTCAGTTGGCCAGTGATTTTGGGTCAAGATTTCTTAATCAAAAATGGGGCATCCCTAGATTTTGTGAATAATAAAATAACATTGAGAAACTACAATGAAATATGTTTTGTTGCTAGACCAGGCAAAGTTTCTGTTATCGATACACAGGAAATAATGTCTGTTAATATTTTTAAACATAATCATTTATTTGTTAGTAATATTTGTGAGTCAAATAAGAATGACACTTGTATTCTTCCTGATTTAAATGTGTCAAAAGATAAAATGAATATTAATAAAAATCTGAGTACAGGTGATAATAATAAATTACATGACTTAGTGGAAGAATACAAGCCACAATTCTCATTTGGTAAGGTTAGGCCAGGTGGGTGCCGAAATAACCCAATTAAAATAAAAACTTCGAACGAGGTTCCTGTGAAAAAACCTTCATATCGGGTCTCACTTAAACAGAGTGAGATCAGTCGTCAACAAGTGAGTGAGTTAGTGAATGTTGGTAGCATTCGTCCTTCCTGTAATGATAGTTCCTCTTCAGTAGTTGTAGAACAGGATTCGGATTCGGATGCGGAGTTCGTGAGTCGAAATCCGTTAATAAGTCAAGATGATCACGTAGTCACTGACGGGTTACAAGTATTTAGGATGAGATGTACAGAGAATAATGAGCAAATCTGCAAATTAGAAATAGACCCAGTAATAAGGGCTCAAATGAACGATAATTTTTGTTCATCTTTAAGAAATAAAATCATAGATGAAAACTTACAAAGATATAAAGGATTCTTTATACACAACGGCATGTTATATAAATTGAATACAAAAAATAATGTTATAAAAAGATTGCTGGTAGTTCCGGATGAACTGTTTCCAGTAATTATGCGTGAGATTCATGATGATCCATTATATGGAGGTCATTTAGGTTTGATGAAGACAGTAGAAAAATTTAATTCAAGATTCTGCTGTCCAAAGTCATATAAGAAAATAGAGAATTATATTAAAGCATGTAAAGTATGTCAAGAAGTGGAACGTCAAATAGGGTGGCGCCGTTGCAACCGATTATTACAAACACGTTATTTGAAAAGGTAGAAGTGGATACAATAGGCCCGTTAAATAATGCGAATAGATATCGATATCTTAGTATTTAATTTTATGTAGTTGAGAATTTTTATTATATGAACATATGTTATAATTAAGTCATGATAAACATGAGTAGTTGATGAGAATTATTTTTTTAGGAGTAGGTGATGCCAGAAAAGAAGTGGCGACGTTGTTAATAGTCTGACGTGTAAACAATTGTATATTTAGGGATGGTTAATGGTTTTAGATCTGATTCTAAAATGTTGTTTGTTTTTGCATGTACAACCACACGGCGAAGAAATGTCCTACAATGTTGATGCCATAGAGCACTAGGCAAACAAAAACGGGTGTATTATTGTTTTGAATTATAAATATAACTCTGTGATTAAGCAGACAGTTTTGCATTTGGTTCAATCGAACTTGGGAAGTTCGTTTGTGATTATTTTATCTAAATAATCAATAGATGTGATCAGATGGTCACCGATAGCTTGATTGACCAATTATTTAACTGATATAAGATTAATACTTAAAGATGAATTTTCTTCCAGTTACAACAAAGCAGGACTTTCACCCAATTTGTTGCCTGGGGTCAATTGGTGTTTAATGATTGATTTAATTTAGTTATACATAAGTTTAGCTAGGTAATGAATCTGATACTGGTGCTTCTTTTAATGGCGTTTTTTGCCCAGCATCATCGTATAACTGTTATGTAAAGTGTTTGTTGACATAAATTTTGTTAGATTAGGTATAACAGTTACACGTTGTCTTTTGCATAGAGACAGATTAAGGGGGGTATTAAAAAAAAAAAAATCTATATCGCCAGCATAGGTAAATGCACAGCTAGGTTTATATTTGTTGTTTTATATTATAAAAAAAAAAAAAATTGACTTAGTAGTCAAATGTAAAGATTTTTTTTTTTTTTTTCATAAGGCGGCGGCGTGTGGCAGGTGCGTCGGAAACTCGACCGGCCACTCGCATAAAGCCTCATTAATTGTGAACTGTTTGTCTTGACGTTCCAAAACTATGAAATAATGACGAAGAAGAAGATCGAAAAACAATAGAGAATTGGACCAAGCGTCAAGACGAATGGTCAAGGAAAAGAATTAATATGTAAAGAAATAATATTACAAGTTGTTCAATATATAATATCGTTCTGGGCTTAAGAAGTTGTTTGATTCCTCATCCTCGAGAGCAATAATCCCGGCTGCGCACCCCAAAGCCAGCAAGAGGTTCACGTCACAGTACCTACTTAAATAAATTTGAATTTGCTTTTTACTTGCGACTAGCTGACCCGCGCAACTTCGTATGCGTCAATTTTCCCCGTTTCTGCAACATTTTTCGTTGCTGCTCCGCTGCTATTGGTCGTAGCGTGATGTTATATAGCCTTCCTCGATAAATGGGCTACCCAACAGAAAAGGCTATGGCTACCCAAGATTTTTTTAATTCGGATCTTCGGATTCCTGAGATTACCGCCCTCAAACAAACAAACTCTTCAGCTTTATAATTATTATACATTTAAATTCATTGCTTTTTAGGGTTCCGGCAAAAACGGAACATTTATAGTTTCGTCATGTCTGTCTGTCTGTCTGTCTGTATGTCACAGGCATTTTACTCAAAGACTGCTTAATGGATATTGATGAAATTTGGTGAAAAGGTGTCTTGCAGTAGCTGCTACTCAGTTTGTTAGTTAAATAACAAACATAAATATTTTTAGTGGGGGGGGGGAGGGGGCACTCCATACATGTGTAACAGAAGCTGAAAGATATATTTTTAAGCAAACATAACGTGTGGCACATCATTCGACAGGTTTTTTTAAAAAATATTTTAAGGTTACTAAAAAACTTTTTTAATTTAGTGAATATTTTTGGAAATAATCGCTCCGAAAGTTGCATAAATTGTTTCCTCGCTTAACTTTTGAACCGTGTGACCAAAAAGTATGAAAAAAAACACAAAGGTAGCGCTTAATAAATACTTTAAACTAAAACTATTTTGAATATTCCGTCGTCGTTAAGTTATTGCTGAAAAACTACGTTTCTCAACAAAAGGGTGTAAGTTCATTGAACATACGCTCTTCTGCTGATGCAATTATTCAAGGCTGCGGAACCGGAAGTAGAAGTAGACAGTAAATTTAAAACATAATTTATGTTGATGCTATGATTTTAAGCACTAATAAGCAACACGATCATTCCAAAAAGGTTTAACCTGTTTGTGTATTTTTTGTGAAATATGTATATCAAATTCAAAATTCAAATTAGCCTCCTGTAAAATGAGTATTTTTTCGTTATGACGATCTTGCCATAAGTAGCGTTTCGTCCACACGGCAAATATTATAAACATGTAGGCACATATTGCCGATTCCTCAGCTGATAATTAGTGACAAAATGCCCCTCATTGTTTTCCAATTAAATGAGCATTTTAGGCCCCTAGAATAGAACCCATTCACCTCTCAACAGTCAGGCGTAATAAATAAACAACAAAAAAAAATATAAAAACCATAACGAACCTCACAAACGCACGCCACTTGCTCCTGTGTGAAGCCGAAGCTTGGCAGGGGAGCGTCTCTAGGGGGGCTGGACTCCCGCTGCCCCCACTCGGGCCCCCCCAACATATCCAAATGCTCGTCCCCAGCCACTTTGACACAGTTTTACACAAATCACTCGAGAAAAATAACTAAAACTAGCTTCGAAAACTACACAACTGTCACTTGATCACTGTGCGAGTTTTTTTAGACAATTAAAAAAAAAAGAACTGTCAATAATCACTTTCCCGCGCTTTTTTATTTTTTTTATATCACTGATGAGTATGTGAGCACAATTTGAAATATTTACGTTCACTGTTTTTGGAAAATACGGTTTAAATGTTAAACAAACAAAAAGGCGGCAGTCCTAAAAATGTTTAAACAAAAGAGATCACCTTTTAAACGTCGATTACTTATTTGTGTTCCGTTTTCGAAAATGGTTTAAAGTTTGTTTATGGAATACGAGTGAGTTATTTACGAACTTTTTTTAATTCAGTCTCCGTCTGCCCATAGTCTTTTCAGATTATATTTTTTAAATGCTCTTAATAAATATTAATTATTATAGTTCACTGCGATATTGGTTTTCTCTTCTTTTTCATTTTATTTTTAATGTCCGCACAATGTTTACCTGCAACAAAATAAATATAAATTTAAAATAATAGGTAAGTAATTTACACGCACTTATTAAAAATACTTGGTATACATTTATTTAGTAACGCTACATTTGCTATTTTAAAAACTTAACGTATATCATCTAGCTACCTGCTCATAGTGATTACTTTCTCTGTGCTAGTCATTGCATCTCCTACATGCTAAATGTTATGTAAAGAGTATGATAGGTCAGATGCACAGAACGTGCGAGCCATAGTCCTCCTGGAGCAAATGAACGAATGGAGGACAGAAGAAAAAAAAAAGTATGATAGGTTAGGTAGGTATTGGAATTGTAAAAATGGCGGCAAACTGACATCTCATTATTTTTACAGCTCCGCGTTTAACGTAAAACCCGCGTGTAAAACAGTATAAAATATACTTGAAATACATGATAACTGGACAAGAACGAGACTTTGTGATTCAAAGAAGAAAACTAGAAAGAAAATAAACTTGAAACGGGCGTATGCACTGAATGTGCGAGCTATAATCCCTACCCAATATATCGGGGGACCTACCTTTTAAAATGGCAATACGCTAGCCGCATCCCTAGTTCTTATATTATAATCTATACTAATATTTTAAAGCCTAAAGAGTTTGTTTGTTTGAACGCGGTAATCTCAGGAACTACTGACCCGTTTATTGAGAAAGGCTATAGGCTATATAACATCACGCTACAATCGATAGGAGCGGAGCAGCAATGAAAAATGTAGCAAAAATGGGGAAAATTAACCCAGACGAAGTTGCGCGGGTCAGCTGTGATTTGACAAGAAAAAAAATACAAAAAATACATAGCCGGGTTCAATCACGGCTGATTTACTGAGATTTGCTAAGTTTCGTTGTCTGTCTCCGAAACTTATCATCAGCCTTAACCAATCTATCTATCTATACCTATACCTATATAAAAATGCTATGTTGGTTTGTGTATGCTTCAAAAACTCAAAAAGTTCTGCACCGATCGAGCTGAAATTTTAGCATGATATATGATCCGCATCAAGGATTGTTTTTATATCCACAAGTATTGCAAAATTAAACTTATATGACATGTATTCTTTTTGTTTCTCATTTCGCAACCATTCAATCACAATGTGCCACAGCGAAGCGTGGCAGGGTAAATATAAATAGACAGAGGTCTATTTATATCATAAATTTGTAAAGATCTGATATGGATAGTATTTGTTTGAAAGAGTTCAAACTAAAAAATAAATTTGAACAATATAACCCGTCCCAACATACTTTAACAAAACATTCAAAATGAGAACCTCCTTCTTTTCGAAGTTGATTAAAAATAGTGACGTCATAGTTCGATATTCGTACGAGATCTCCATAAAGTTTAGATGAAACTCAGATTGTTTAGGGCTTATCTGCGTTTAAACATTTATTAAAGAGTTGTTGATTTCACTAGTTGAAAACTAACCTATTTCTCTTTGTAATTACTGGGTCAGTTTTCATGAAATTGGTATGAAACTATGGCAGAAAATACGATTATACGATTTTTACGCTGTTTTACTGATGACTCCCGCCCGTCTATAATAAAAAAAAACCTAAAAACCTACATATTTCCCAATCCAAACCAAATTCTAGATCATTGTGTAGTTATTTATGTATCTACCCTATCATATTTGTAAAGACAATAAAATAAATTCAGGTAAATAAAACTTCAATCTAAATATACGATTCCTAAAATAGGATTTTTTTAAAAAGACCAATATACTGAGCAATATGGTTCCGTTATCATCTTTTGGGTACATAACCCTTAAAAGCAAGTCATTCCCCTACCAAAACAAAACTCCAGGACCACCAGGACATATTAAATCAATTTCTAAACGGAATCAAAGACAAAATCTCTTGAAACCCCACCATTAATTTTCCATATTTTTATTACCAAAAAACAAAAATACGCCATACCATCACGTACTTTGAAGAATTACAAAGATTCAGTGACGAGACAAGGCAAGATTTACTTCACAATTTCTATAAAACAATCCAAAATTTTCTGTTACAAACACTAAAATAAAAGACAAAGTTACCAGTATACCGCTATCTCTTTCTATTGTATAAGTTTTATTAAGCGTGAGAGAGATAGATAAGGTTCGCTTGGGGGCAAGATGTTAAATGTTTGGTGTTTAAGTAATTTTTATCATCGACACGATCACTGGGGAGGCCTGGTTGATTTACGGAGTTGACGGGTTAACAGTGATGTACATTTATTGTCGATGCTTTTATTTTTTTTATTTTTGAAACGTGTTCGAATGTGTCACAGATGTCAGTTCGCTATTAGTCTTGTCTTTGCGCTATATTGCTTTTAAATGCAAGGGTGACATTATGATTATGTTGAGTCGTTACAACGATTTGCGTTAAAGCTTGTTCTTGAAATTTTAACATGCACGCATCCTTGTTTTTTGTTTTCGGACAGCGCAATAATTACTCTTAGTACCTATTTGTGTATTTATTAGTACTTCTTTCAATCGATTTTGTACGTATTTTGAGTGGTGATAGTGAAAAAGCAACTAAAATCTCTGCTGTACCTGACCGAGACTCAGCAAGCGATATAATTTATAGGTCTTCATAGTTCGAAACGCTGACAAAACTCAGATTTCATACCATAAAAATCGGCTTAGTAATTTCAGATATTACTTTCATATTTATATTTTAATCCTTTTTTATATTACTTAATATAAATTTAGGAAAAAAATCTGTTAAATAATCTGCAACCATCACTATCAGCCTAGATTAGATGTATCGTTGACCAACCGCACAGATCTTTCAATCGATGAAAGCCCGTTTTCTCTTACAAGGAGAGGTTCCCTGATGGTGAATATTCATTTCCAGATTCTGGGTGTATGATGAATCGACTTAGGTAACACCTAAGCGACCTAAACGTATTCATTGGTCCAAATCTTAATACAGGACTTCTGCTTTTTAGCCTACCCTCCCACTGGAAGTAAAAATAAACAATATACGCAGAAAACCAAATATATCCGGTAATCGGGTCACTCAAAACGACGAGACAATTCGAAACGTCTACAAAATGAAATAAATACAACGCCATTGAGGAAATTTAGGTTGACTTTTCTATAGTAAAGAGTTGGATCACATCCAAACAGTTTTGTTCGTTGGGTCTCACACTTAAATATACATATTATTATTGTACTACATATTTTTGTAATGACAAACATTTGTGCGTCTTTTGATATTAAAAATTGGGTAGTTTTGTTTTTTTCAAATTTATTTCGATGCTTTTATTATTCATAGTAAATAATGTGTTATATTTTTGTTAAAAAATATTGCGCTTATGATTTATATTACATTCAAAAATAATGTGGGCTTAAATTATTTTATTTTATACAGATCTTCACTGGACTAGAAGGGCCAACAGTATATAAAAGTAATAATAAAACAAACGAATGGTTTTACCCATAAACTTATAAAAATAAGCTAAAAACATTTTAATTCCAGCCAATTTATTCACTCCATTTAGAAATAAAACTACAAAAAACAAATTATCCTGAAATACTACACACCCGCAAAACACTTAAATTTCAAATTAGCATCCACATACAAAGTTGCTGGCGCCACTTGTGAATATTTTACGTTAATAACGATTACCGATACAGTCGCATCACTATCCCCGAGTATTACCCCACGTGGTGTTGATCCTTATCGCACAACACCAGCTGTAAAACACAAGATTTATCGACATTTTACCACTCCGCGATGGCTGTACAAATCACAGCACTATTTAGTGATGTGATTTTTCGATAAACCAATTATTCGGTTGTGAGTTTAGCTTTGATAATAATCTGTTTTTAAAGATAATCGTTTTGATAAAATATTTGAATTAATTAAATGATTATTTAAATACGTTTAGGAATAATGTTGGGAATGTACGTCTATTAGTTTATTTTGGAGCTAAAGTTAGACGGTCTCATTAAATAACAACGACGGCTACACAGTAGGTACCTACTTATTTAAATTGTTTAGATTAAACAATCGTTTATTTAATGATCTGGATAAATATGGTTCAACAATTGGATGAACTTAGTAATAAATGTAAAATCACAACAATGAAGAATATTGTTATCACTTTTGAAATTAAAAAATAATCTGCTGTGTCAGACGTCAACGCTCATTTTAGTGGTGTCGCAATGGTCAATTTATATCGATATGTACTTGATTCTGCTATCTGATTCTGTAACACTTTATAATACGTAATTCCGTATTTATAGCAATTTTTATAGGCATTTCTTGCCAATGACTTTATTAATACAATAGTTGCAATTTTGAAAGATAGAAAAATTTTAAGGCCAGACCCAGGAATCCAGGCCCCGGTTTGGCATACGAAAGTCTTGGCTTCGATTCCTGAGTCTGGACTTAAAATTTTTCTATCTTTAAAAAATGTAATTATTGTATTCCGTATTTACTTTATAAGAAGTGCCGTTACCCATAATACAGAAAAAAAAACTCTCTCCCAAAGGACTCTAATTTTTTTTTTAAAGAAAAACGCTAACATTACAAAAAGTGCACACAATGACATAAGAAAAAAAAATACAAACAAAATAATTGTGAAATTAGTTGCCGAAAACAGAAACCACTTCAGCATTCATCTTGGAACCTTCGTAACTTTCAACACTATCAAAAGATTGATCTTCGAGAGCGGTCGGCAGGGCACTCGCTGATGGTCAAAATTGCTCCTAATTCTCTCTGAAGCTAGATGACAAATGCAACGATCATTGACGTAACCAGGGAGGAAATCCCCTCCCCCTTCTCACCCCTGAAATTGCAAAAAAAGTAAGCACATAGTATACATCTGGCCGACGCGATTTGACTCATCCGAAAAATGATCTTGGGTACGCCAATACATCCATGGCACTCTCGGCTCTTCTCAAACCTGTTAGGTACGGTCAAGAGTGAGTCGCTCACATGATGGTGGAGCATTACAGCACCGCCACCGAGGGAGGGGGCAATTGCCTGTCAAAACACACGGTACAGTATCAAAATTCCCCAAAAAAAAGAGACTCGAATGAAAGACCTCTTTTTGATGAATTTTGATACTGTACCTTTTTTATCCGCGATCACTATTGCCCCTGCCCCCCTTTTATACACGCCTAAGTACGCCACTGGCACTCTCGCCTCTTCTCAAATCTGTTAGGTAGGCATATTTTAGCAAGTAGTGAAGATATCACAGTAGTTCTCTGCATCTTCATCTTCTGGACGACTCGAAGTTACCGTTGAATACAAAAAAAATGTTCAATTCTCGTTGATGCTTCTGTTGATGTTGTGTCTTGAAACTAAGATGGACATTCTTTTCTCTTTTTCAATTAAAGAAGACCGTCGCCTTCTTGACGCCCAGGAAGCGATTCTCTTTCTTCCCAAAATAAGGCAAATTTTAAGCGGTGCCGGTGGTAGGTCTAACCCATAGGCCGTCTTGGTGGGTAACACAACAGTGTCAGTTATTCTTTCGTAAAATAGTAATGTTAACACATCACTGTGTTCCGGTTGAAGGGCACTGTAGTAAGTGTAATTACTGAGCAAATAAGACTTTTGATTATGAACGATAGGATTCAATCCGTATATTCCCCTCCTAGGTATACCAACGAGGGGAATATACAGATTGAATCCTATCGTCTTCCCCACGAAATTGTAAAAAGATAGGTACAAACAAAGATAATAGATCTGTGTGTTCTGAGGGTACAAAGTATTCATTTCTCTTCAAGAAATTTAAGAGGATCTCATATAAATACCGGACTATGACGTCACTATATTTTTAGTCAAATCATTTCTTTTTCTGATTTGATGATAAAAAAAATCTTAGGAAGTTGTAAAAATGGCGGCAAACTAACATATGAGTGCAAAATATACTTGAAATACGTCACAACTGAATACATGAGGAGCGCGGTGAGGTGATATTCAGATCTGTGCTAAACAATGATTTAGGTGGCACTTATACTGTTATGGGCGACGCGTGACGGCGACCATCAAGAGTACAAGCTGCTCGTCCTCTTATTTCGCAGTAAAAAAAAATAAGACGTAGAAGGTGACAGACGGTTTGTTGCTTCATACATTTACCTAATATGTAATTAAGTAGTATAAAAATGCAATAAATCAGAAAAATGACGTCACAAACAGTATTTTAACTAACTTTATTTTACACTAGCTGACCCGCGTAACTTTGTATGCGTAAATTTTCCCCGTTTTTGCAACATTTCTCATTGCTGCTCCGCTCCTATTAGTCGTAGCGCGATGTTATATAGCCTATAGCCTTCCTCGATAAATGGGCTACCCAACAGAAAAATATAATTTTTCAATTCGGACCCGTAGTTCCTGATTGCCGCGTTCAAACAAACAAACTCTTCAGCTTTATAATATTAATATAGATTCTAATTTCAAAAGAGAATAGAAGGAAACAAAACATTCGCAATTTAAATACTCTCAATATAGTAATATGAATAAGGAGGTTACATTGTAACTAGAATTAACCAACCGCCGACGCCATTTTGAAACGAAAGCAATTCCTATTCAGTATTTACATACGTAAGTCATTAAAACCAATAAAAAGCTCACTAATCCAGCATTTTAATCACATATTAAAAACCCGTTTCAATTTTAAATGCGCTTTTGACAAAACTATCAATTAAATTAACGTTTTGAACCAGCGTCAAATAGGCCTAACTCAATTTAAGCATCAGATTTTATCATTGGGCCATAAAATTGTACTTTTATGTCCGGAGACCTCAGGGGGTTAATTAATGGTCTTGTTCGGCCATATTACACCAGGAGATATGGCCACAAGCCTATAATAAACTTAGGAACATTCGAAACATATGTTTTAGGGATAATATTATTGAAAAATTTAATTAATAGCGTAATAAAACTTCAGGATTGTTGGTTTTTAAAGATTTCGATCTCTCAACCCTCCAAATCGTTTTTGTTTGTGACAAAAAGTGTAAAAAAGTTTTTTGATATATTTTTGGGCGTTTCATCTGTGACGTTTTATGGTTTTTTGCCGATTCTAAACTCAGAAAAGAGGTTTTTTGATTGAAAGATAAAGAATTCGTCGAAATGTGTGTGATTGTAAACAATATAGTGACGGTATGATTCAATCAACTGTGGCCTTTTTAAATATATTTTTGACTCAACAACGGATGAGTTGTTAAGGTATAGCAGTAGTACCAGCTTTTTGGATAATCATGTTTTTTTTTCAATAGACAACTAAAAATCAAGATGGCTTCTCAGATAGATTCATGAATACAGGAATAGGTTTTTACATATTTATTCATTCTACATACAAGGCCATGCTGGGAAAATATATGGCCAAAATTGAAAGGAATTATTTATCAGTCAGGGATCATGATTTGTTGGTATGTTTTTGGTAGCGTGTAACATAAAGAGAACTCTGAAAAACTAGAGAGTCTAGTGGTTCTAGCTAAAGGGAAATGAAAATGTTGTGGTAAAGAAACAAAAAAAAACCTTTGAATTAGGTACTTCAAGAATATACTCAGATTTTCATTTTTTCGAATTTTATGGCAATAAAAATAAAAAAATAAAAAATGATTTATTCACTTAGGAAGCAAAATACTACACTTGTGAAAAGTCGATTCTACATTTACTGGTAATGCCTGTTCGCAAACAATAGGTAAAGCCCGAGAAAAGAACAGGCAATAAAAACTCGTGGCCACTCTTTTCAAATTGCCAATGTTTCTCTGTTTATAAACTGTATATGCAGGTAAGGTGCTGCCACCATTATATTATACACCATATTAGAGGACTGATGCAAAAAAAGAGGTCAATAATATTAGAAGAGTACACGAGATCAGATACATCAGCCTCAATGGGCACAACATAGTAGGAGCATCCACTTACGATGTAAAAACTTTATGTGCTTAAATATTGGCCAATTTACTGCTACTTAATGAATAAGTATACATGTTTTACAAAGGAAAGAAAAGAATGGCCGTAATTTATCACGCAGAATCTTTACTTACAAAAGTAAATCGTTTTCTTACCTAGTACCTAAGTCAAATTATCAAACTGTGACAACAATATTCACCTAGTAAAATGCAATAAACTATACAACACAATACATTAATAGGGAGCAGCGAACTACATCCATTTATCTTTGTCAGTTAAATAATCATCGATTGAATAGTAAGCTCTTTGTATAAGATGTCTCTTGACTACATTCTTAAATTTATTTACGGGTAGACTCGATATGCTGACTGGAATTTTATTGAAAAATTTTACACCTAGTCCCATGAATGAGTTATGAGTTTTATGAAGACTATGATATGGTCCTACCAATTTGTGCTTATTTCTTGTATTCACAGAGTGAATATCACTATTTTTGTTATATAAATGTAAGTTTTGTTTTACAAACATAACGTTTGCATAATAATATAATTTTAGTAGACGAAATCAGACAGATTCATTCATAATTTGGCAAGCAACTTGCACTTCACCAATGACATTTTATATAGAAGCCTAGCGGACACCCAAGACTTCGTATGCGTGGAACCCGTTGTTGTGGGATGATGTATTATACATATAAACATTCCTCTTGAATCACTCTATCTATTGCTAAGAACTGCATTAAAATCCGTTGCGTATTTCAAAAGATCTAAGCGCACAGACAGCGGGACTGACTCAGTTTAAATGGCTGGTTAAACTTCGATCTATCATTCGCCTAAGGCGTTGTCTCTCAGCTGTTTTGACCTGATAGTCATAAAGGAGCGTCTAAGCGGGCCATTTTTTACGGCAATTTGTGGCGGCACTATTGGCAAGTAAAATGCTCGGCCAATAATGGCAATATGTCTGCAATTGTATTGAGCATGATTCAGTCTCCTAAACGGGCTACACAACCCGGCAACAATAAAATAGAGAGCGACTGACACAACAACTAAATTGGCCGGGAAACATTACGGAAAATCGATCGCTCAGCGAACGTCCGGCAACCATCAAATCAATATTGGAGAGTACTGCCATGTTGCCGGCCACAGCATTGCCGCCACAAATTGCCGTAAAAAATGGCCCGTTTAGACGCCCCTTAAGCCTAACACGCAGGATTGTCGTCAATTAATTTTAAAAAACATCTCGATAAACTATCAACTAATCCCTACATCAGTTTGGGCGCATGAAACACTAGTTGTCCCTTATATCTATCCTCTTATATCATTTCTCATTGCTACTGCGCTCCTATTGGTTGTAGCGTGATGTTATATAGCCTATAGCCTTCCTCGATAAATGGGCTATAAAACAGTGAAAGAATTTTTCAATTCGGTTCAGTAGTCTCTGAGATTACCGCGTTCAAACAAACAAACACTTCAGCTTTATAATATTAGTATAGATACAATACAAACACACATCATAAGTTATGAGTAGGTATAACACTCGTCTTTTGTCGTCGCGAGATAAAAATATAATTAAGATACTGTTAAGGGAAATTTAAAGTTCCTCTAGAACTAGAGTTTTTATTGCCAGGTTGTTTTCTCCGGCTTTACCTATTGTTAGCAAACTTGGCATTACATGTACATGTAGAATCCCGACGTATCACAAGAGTTGTTTTGCATCATAAGTGAATAGAGAATTTTGAATTTTTAATGGCCAAGGCATCGGTCTCGCAATCGTGTGGTCACGGGTTCGAATTCTACCCATTATACTACCGACGTGAACCCACTCCTAACACAAGCCTTCGAGCTTAGCTGGAGGGGTTTACAAGATTGCTAGTAATGTGGGACTCAATCCCACATTGCTAGTTATATTTTTAAACATTAAAAAAAAGTCTACAAAATAACAAAATTGGCTGTTATCGGCGCATGCTATCATTGGCTGGACTCAAAGGTCACACAGCGTCATCTGATTCCAAACTAAGCAGAGCTTTATACTATATATAACATACCTATATACAGATAAATAACACCCAGACACAGAATAAACCATCGTGCTCGTCACACAAAGTTTTATCCTGGGTGGGGATCGAAAGGTCGATCTACGGCTTAGGTTGGCGAGATACTACAACTGATTATGATGGACAAAATTGAGGGAAAACGTGGAATAGGTCGTAAAGTCATGGCTTCGAAACATTCGCAGATTCAAGAGCGTTGCGGAGCTGTCACCTCGCCAGGGACAAGAGTTTTTCAAGGCTGATATCTAACCTTTAGTAATTGGAGAGTAAAAAAAAAATAAGAAATACATACCACAAAGGTTAGGGACCAAACAATCTTTCTTGAAAATACTATGTAGGAAAAAAGGTATCTATGAAAAACAAAATTTGAAAAAAATGCTCCATTGATTTGTTCTTTTTGGCGCCTTCATTAATTATGCCCGCACTGTCCAAACTCAGGGTGGCTTGACTACCTTCCAGGCTTTAATTATTTTTTGGCTTCTTAACATTAGACTAAATAATTGTTTTTAAACTTTCGCGATTTTTATACATATTAGATATATTTCGGGACTTCGATCGACAGTCGACCCGTGACCACGATCGGTGCAATTCGATCGAAACGTCGGGTAAATAAAAAGTTCGTACCGTTAAATAATTCAGGCGATTAAGTCCCGAAATATATCGAATAATTAGACTAAATAACTTCGTTGAATATTTTTTGGAAAAAAAATAAACAATCTAAACCTTCACCACCGACCATCTAATATTAAACATCTTCGTCCTTTATAGGAGCGTTTCCCCACTTAAACTACACACAAAATAATAATAATAATAATAATAAAACAAGTGTTGATAAACCTACAACCAGTCAAAATTATGAACATGTTGTATGTTTGACAGGTTCAATTTAAGACGCCGGTTTCGGAATCTAGACAAAGCCATACATTACGCGTATGATTTTTTAGAATTTACATCTTATTCAAATTAAATTTCATTAAAATCAATTCATTAGTTAACCGTGAAAGAATTTTTTTCATTTAAAAGTAATTCTGAATTAAAAAACCATTTTCAAATAACTAGATATTTTAAAATTGTAAGTACCAATTATTGCCAATCTAAAATTTTAAAATTGATTGTTTTTATACACTAATAGAAATTAATAAAAAGTAACCTCGACATATAAATATATAGGTATCATACATAGGTACCTACCTACTTGTTTTATTGCGTTAAAAGCTTTTTTTGTATATTTTCATCTGTTATTTATTGTTTGTTATGTTTGAGTAATCAACAATGTTTGTATTTTTTGTTATGACGTCCATAATTCTTCGATTATTATAGAGTTCTATGAGAATCCTACTTTATTTTTATTGAGAACGAATCGCGGGAATAATCTCGCGATTCGTTCTCTTTTAGTTTATTTCCTGAAATTATTTCTTATCCTTTGTCTATCACAAATGAAACATCTCTGCTAAATTTAGTTTTCTATGTATAAGGGCCTGGGCAATGATGAGTGAATGAAAGATCAGGATAGTCATTTGTCCCTGTTTTTGCAAAATGTGTCATTGATACTCAGCTTCTGTTGGTCGTAGCGTGATGTTATATAGCCTATGACACTTACAAATAACGTGCCTTTCTATTGGTAAACAAATTTTCAAAATCGGTTCCGCAGCTCCAGAGATTACCCCCTACAACCTCACAAACTTTTTAATAATAGTTTATCTATACTAATATTATAAAGCGGAAGAGTTTGTTTGTTTGTTTGTTTAAACGCGCTAATCTCAGGATCTACTGGTCCGATTTGAAAAAATCTTTTTTGTTGGATAGCCTATTTATCGAGGAAGGCTATAGGCTATATAACATCGCGCTACGACTAATAGGAGCGGAGCAGCGACGAGAAATGTTGCAAAAACGGGAAAAATTTACGCAAACGTAGTTGCGCGGGACAGCTAGTACTAGTATATAAGTATAGAATTATAAATAGATACACCTCTGAGATTGATTTATTAAGTAAATTTTTCAATTTTGAATAGGTAGGTAGTTGAATGGCTTCAAAGCAAATATCAACTTAGATACAACTGTCAAATCAATTGATATATTGACGTTAGAACAATAGATTTGACAGTTATTATTAAAATTTTGTGTTATTAAGCCTTTCAGAAGTCTACAATTAAAATTAATCATATTTAAGTAGGTATGTACCCAGATTTTTGATTTACTACCTAAATATCTGAAGACATAAATACAGTTTTTTTTGACACGGTCGTCTGAACCCAAACTATAAGCCTGTACTATGGCCACCAAACAACTGATAAACATACTTTTATATTTTTTATTAAATACTACATAATATAGATAAATTACACCCAGACAATAAACAATCGTGCTCATCACACAGTTTTATCCACAGGGTGGGAATCCACGACCTGTGGCTTAGCAGTCAGGGTCACTAACAACTAGACCAACAAGTAATTCCACGGAAATTAAAAAGAAAACATTCCACGAAGTCTCTTCTTGTTCTATTGTGATTACAGATGTTTTAAACCATACTTTATTTTAACAGTTACTTTTGTAATCATGGACCGAAGAATTAGCGAATTAACTTCAGCGTAGGATGTTTTCTTAGACACAGACAAAACAAGGCCGTCGGCCGAGCTTAAAAATAAGGAAGACCAACATACTCACGTCGTGTGCACCGCTAAATTAAGACCAGTCTCGCATCACACCAACAACAGCTTAACAAGCTAAATGCTAAAAATAATACCCAACCAGTGACGAAACACAACCTAATTACGTTCCAAAACTCAAAACTAAACAAATAAATAACATTTATTTATAACAACGCACTCAAAAACACATTCGTAAAACCAAACGCACTGGTCTAACACAATATCAATTCGAAATTCGAATATTTTTAAATTCCGAACAATACCAAATTTGAAACGCGTGCGGACACCGCGACGTCTAAAATGGAACTGGTTTGACTCGAACTTCCGTTCGGCATTGTGATTGGCTGTTGTGAATTGAAGAGTTTGAATCGGCCAATAGGGTTGATTTTAAGCGTTGAAGGGTGACGCCTTCTATTGGTTGGTGAGTAGGTTCGCCATTTTTCAGTTTTGTGAAACAATTGCGCTTGTATGTAGGCGGGTGGTTGACTATTACCGGTTTGTGAATGCTGTGAATTATTTTCGTAGCGGCCCACAATGCGGGGTAGGTAGAGCAGCTGACGCGATTAAATCATTTAAATGATAATGACGTAATGTTTGTAAGAAAGTTGGACTTTCTCGGTCAATTTTGTGATGATAAATTTTATTTTAATTGAGTGTTATGCGGGCCGACGGCGATGTACTTTTTGTTTTAAGATGGTAAACAGCAGATGATGAGGAAATAGTAGCATTAATCTCTTTCAATTAGTGTCCGTAAGTGCCGGTCTGAGTTACCTCGTGGTTTGGCATCCACTACCTTGGCCGAATGAGTCACAGCCACCTCAAGGTAGGGCATTGACCCCCCCCCCCCCTCCCCCCGCTCCAGTTACAGTTTCGACATTCGCACTCTTAAGTCGGTTGTATATATTTATTTCCAAGGTATTTTCCTAGAATATTGGGCCAACGAAAAGTCAGCCTGCACAAATAAGAGAAAAATCACAAACTACGCAACTGGTTCACACGTTGGCGCATTGGCCCAACGTGCTGGACCACTACCTTGGCCCAATGTGTACAGCCACTTTAGGTTCGTTCCATACGGTTCCATAGCCCACAGACTACGGGCGGCAGAGACGGTAAACCTTATAAGTTAATATTTCCGGCTTTTCCTACCTATACTTCCTACATAGTGTTAGCCCAACAACTTCTCTTTAAACCATAGTTATATCTAGGTATCAGTGGAAGGGAGTCTTTAAAAACACTTTAAAACACCATTATTTTCGACTTCCCTTTGAATTCTCTTTCTTTTTCTTTCTCTCTTTATAAAAATACGACTCCCGCATTAGGGTACAAGCTGTGTCGCGGAAGACTTTACAAACATTTAATTCACGGACACAAAGTACACCCAGACTCAAAACAACAATTTGTGGATCACACAAAGCGGTGTCCCGTGTGGGAATCGAACCCACGACCTCTTGCATAGCAGTCGGACACACTCCCACCGCGCCACAGAGGCCGCCATTCTAGTTACCAACTTAATATACTTACGTATGAAGAACCGTGTCCAGCTATTATTGAGTTACCTTAGGATGCTTTTAACCCTTCGCCACTGCTAGGTATATCGGGCTGTAATTGCAGTAACTTCAATCCAGTTGACATTTTGACAACCCACATCAATAAAGTACGATCAACGTATCTTGACCGGATTGAAGTTAGGTTTTTATCACTTTCGCGCATGTCATAGAGATGCGGCCCTAAAATTACTAACGAAAACGATTAATTATGTTTAATCGATAAAAAATACTAACAACATTTTAATTCAAAAATATAAAAACACTATTTAAATCTATACTTAATATTATAAAGCGGAAGAGTTTGTTTGTTTGTTAGTTTAAACGCGCTAATCTCAGGAACTACTGGTCCGATTTGAAAAATTCTTTTTTCGTTGGATAGCCCATTTATCGAGGAAGGCTATAGGCTATATAACATCGCGCTACAACTAATAGGAGCGGAGCAGCGACGAGAAATGTTGCAAAAACGGGGAAAATTTACGCATACGAAGTTGCGCGGGACAGCTAGTGAGTTCATAAAAGTTTAAATTTAGAACAGTTACAGTAAATACTAAAGAAACTTTGAACAACAATTTCTTTACGAAAATAATCACAAAAAAACATGAGTTAGTAATACTAATTAAGACAATGTAATGCGTAATCGCATCTGTAATTCTCTTGGTTTAGTTACCGCCCCCGCCCCCTTCGCTTCGCTTCCTGTCACCATTTACTTCCAAAAAATGCATCTGTGCAACCACTTGTCGCCTACTTCAGTCCAGCCTAGTTACGTTGATCGTACTGTATCTAAAAAGAGTGACGCCAGCTCCACACGTTGGCCCAACGTTTATTATTGGCGCCAACGTTGGAACGTACGATATTCTAGATTCAAACGTTGGACGTGTGGCGTTGGGACCAACTTTGGAGCCAACGTCTGGAGCTGGCGTCACTCACGCTGACGCTAACTTTGGCGGCAAATCAGCATTTTTTTTTTATTGCAACTATGCCGTTGTCGACAATTCGGCCAATATTAGATGTGCAATAGAGTAACATAAAATTTAAAATCAACACTAATAGTGAAAAGATAGACATTAAGCCTCACGCAGTCACTCCTTCCCTCGCAAAAATTGGTAAAAACAGTTTTCATTTTGAGGGTTCCGTAGCTAAAATAGCAAAAATGGAACCCTTACAGTTTCGTCATGTCCGTCTGTCTGTCTGCCAGTCCGTATGTCACAGGCATTTTAATATATATGGCACTCAAAGACTACTCGATGAATCTCGATGAAATTTGGTGAAAAGGTGTTTTGTAGTAGCCGCTACTTAGTTTGATAGCTAAAATATGGAATAAATAGATAGCGCTTAATAAATACTTTAAACTAAAATTATTTCGGATAAGATCCGTTATACTGTCATTGAGTTATTGCCGAAAAACTGATTTTCTCAACAAAAGAACGTAAGTGGCATGAACATACGCTCTTCTGCTGATTCAATTGTTTAAGACTGCGGAACCCTACACTGAGCATGGTCCGACATGCTCTTGCCCGGTTTTATTATACTATTATTATTACTAAAAATTAATATACCTGTTTTTATTCGATTAAATGAATAAGACGAGCAGATTGGACCCCGGGCAGCATTTTTTTTTTTTTCAAGATATCTAGCTATGTGGGATTGTAGTCCCACATTACTAGCAATCCTGTTAACCCCTCCAGCTAAGCTCAATGACTTATGTTAGGAATGGGTTCACGTCGGTAGTATAATGGGTGGGATTCGAACCCGCGACCTCACAATTGCGAGACCGATGCCTTAGCCATTAGGCTACATTATTGACTCATCATCACCGGATACACCAAACGTAAACTACCACTTGCAATTCTTAAAAACTGTCTTATGTTTATGCGACATAGGTACCTACTTAAATACTGCATCGAGTATAAACAACCTCTTCTTATAACTAAACGTCATCAAACTCGCTTCCTGCGAGCAAGTCATCTCGCCCATTGATTAAGACGTACTCAAATAATATAATCAACTGTGACCATGTGTTTAAACATTGGATGTGTTTGTCAAGGGATTTTTAAAGGCACGTTACATGTAACGGAACGGGGACGAGACGATTTGACGTTTAACCTACGCGTGGTAAAATTTAAAATGTAAAACGTTTCAACGACATATTTAGTGGCAGTAGGTAAACATTAGCTATTTGAAAGGAGTTGAGTTTTTACTGCTTTGGTATTTCCTTTGGATTGCTTAGCGAACTTTTCATTTCAATTTTCATTTTTTCAACTTTTCATTTTTTCATAGATGGATATGTTGAATCATGACGATTTGGCTTTATAAATGAATAAAAACATTGCATTTAAAAACTTAATTAACTAATACTTGCTTCTGCCCGCGGCTCCGCCCGCGTGGATGTCGGTAATCGCGATAAAAACTATCCTATGTCCTTCCCCGGGACTCAAACATCTCGATACCAAATTTTATCTAAATCGGTTTAGCTGTTTGAGCGCGAAAGTGTAACAGACAGACAGACAGAGTTTCTTTCACATTTATAATATTAGTATGGATTGACTGCCTCGGTGGCGCGGTGGGAGTATATCCGACTGCTACGCCGTGGGTTCGATTCCCACACGGGTCACTACTTTGTGTGATCCACAAATTGTTGTTCCGAGTCTGGGTGTACTTTGTGTCTCTGACTTGTATGTTTGTATAGTACCCCGCGAAGCAGGGTTAGTAGCCTACTGCGGGAGTCGTCTTTATTAAAAAAATATATAATAGCATAAGAACAAAAAATACATTAAATGTTAAGAAGATCGCCGATAATGATATTTTACTATGGCCTTACTCAGGGAGGGAGGATTTGGGGGTTGAAACCCAGTAGATACACAATTACACATTTGGCCTGTGTTTAATTATACCACCTAACCTCTATATCCCAGGTACGCTCATGTATTCTACTACTGCTGGACTGGGAGTACCAACAGCAGTACCACAGTCCTCCGGGTACCTAGTTTGGTTTATTAATACTACAAACTTATCTACAGAAAGAATCATGGAGGACTTTCAGTTTACTTGAATATGGTCTTAAGAAAAAAGGAGAGCGGAAACACAATCGCGGCAATTGTCCCACCAACGGCGAGAAAGCGAGTAGCGAGTAGCGATTTATCGCTCAAAAAACGTACATACTAACAAAAGAGATACGTATGTTAATAGTTATGATAAGATAGGATAAGAAATAATGTATTTCGACTTAAATACAATTTTACGAATTACGAACAAAATAAAAACAGAACGTACATCATAAAATAACAACATATTGCCAATATAAAAATAAATAAAAAACACACAAATTTTATATAATTATGTCGAAAATAGGACCTAGTTCAGCATATGCCAGGCTAATGCCTGACGCTGATTTTCAACTAGGCCCCTAAGTGTCTACTATTAATTCTTATATATTTGTACACTTGAATTTTTTAAAATAACAAAATAAATAAAAAAAAAAAAGTTTTTTTTTTTTTTAAACCACTGCCGGCGAGTACTCGCTCTATACTGCATTTCTTTTGTTTACTCGGACGGGATCTACGAGACAATATACATCTATTGTACGTTTCTTTTCGCAATAAAATCGCTACTCGCTTCTCGCTCATCGCCGTTAGTGGGACAGGTTGAATTTGTAATTGTAATTTATACTTAAATCTAAAAATCGTGATGTAGTCGTCACGTCCTATTCAAATTACCTTTTATATAAAGAAGCTTTTAACAATAAACATCAAAGCACGCGCTCCGTTTGCTCATTTCGGTTCTATTCTTTATTAAAAACTCACCTTTTGTGATGCAGGATATCCGTATTATTTGATCGACAAACATCGTATGCATTTTTATTGTATGAAAAAAGCAGTACAATGACTTTGAAGTCAGGAGTTATCAATGATTTTGATAGAAGTATTCGTTATTGATGATGTCCATTTGCATACCGGCTACCACAGGCCAATCCGAGGTGGGGGCACGGAGGCACGTGACCCCCGGACGGTTACTTTGTGTGCCAAATTTCATGTTTTGCATTTTCCCATATGCTTCTTGTGTTTCCCTTTTTTGGGGGGGCACCCGCCCTCCCAGACTCCTCGTCGTCGTCGTGCATGCAACTCACACTTGGCCGGCGTCAGGCAAAATTAAATGCACCCCCCCACCGTCGAAGCATGTTACATCCGGCACTGCATTTGTTTCTCGTGCAAATCTCCTCCCCCCAGAATCGTAGTAGTGTAATAGTAGCAGACCCATGGGAAAGCCTAAAGGACTCAATCTGTTTTATCTGAGTTCTCCGAGTCTTACCTTCATCATCATCAGTCTATCTCCGTCCACTGCTGGACATAGGCCTTTCCAATAGCACGCCACTTTGTTCTATCTTCGGCTTCTCGCATCCAGCTCCTACCAGCCGTTTTGCTCCTACCTACCTATGTAAAAGTAACTCCCAATTTACTCGTAAATCCTAGATGCACTTCCGTCTCCTGCAGAAGTCTTCGCCAATGATGTCTATCTACTGGTAGCTGGTCAACTTGGTTAACGCTCAGGACTATAGACAGGACCATTTGGCGATTAAATGATGCGACCCTGACCCTTGGCTCAGTCCTCAGTCGTCGCAGAACTGTCCTGAGGATGCCTCGTTCGTGGGCTAAACACGTCGAAGTTTTACTTCGTTAAAGCGGAATAAAACTATCATGGGTCCGGACTCCGGTGACGAGTGGTTCGCATCAAAGTTTACACATTTTAATAAGTAATCAGATCACATTACCTTAATTATGATTAACATTAAATTAATTAACTGATGTCAAAATTGAAAAAGTTTAAGAATTAATAATATATAAAAAAAAACAAAAATTGCAATAATAAAAAAAAATGGAATTGTAATAATAACTAAAATAAAACTAAATTGGTCTTAAGGTACCTACCTAGCTCATTGTTGTTTGAAATATGTATAACTAAAAAATGTGAACTAGACTAAATATGAATATTTGCGACGTAGATAATGTCTGCATCATACTAGACAGCGCAAAAATATATGAACTAAAAATATAATTAGCGTCATGGAATTTGTTCACATTTCTAGGTGTAGACTATAGAACATTGATACCTACTATGTTCTGTGGTAGGTACACATATATCGATGATAACATCAAACGAGATTATTGTTGACTAAATGTATGTGTTTGAAAACGGTAATCGCAGTGACTTCGAATTGAAAAATTATTTCACTGTTAGATAGCCCATTTATCGAGTAAGGCTATAGGCTATATAACATCACGCTACGACCAATAAGAGCGGAGCAGCAATGAGAAATGTTGCAAAAACGGGGAAAATTTACGCAGAGGAAGTTGCGCGGGACAGCTAGTTATTTATATAATAAAAACTAAGCAGGTAGGAATCTAAGATATTTACTTACTTACCTACTCTTTGTAGCCTTTTGACAAAAACTTGACAAAGCCAAGCGCGGATCCAGAAGTTTGTTCTGGGGGGGGGGGTAACATTTGTCTCAAGCGGACAAGTGAGTCGCCCGCATGGCTGGAGTGGAAGGGGGCTGCTTTTGATTCAAGGCAATTGACTGCCTAAACACTTCAATCTAGTGTCAAAATTGACAAATTCCCCAAAAAGAAGGCCATTCAGTTGAGTCGGACAGGGGGGGGGGGGGAATTGTCCGTTGTCCGACAAAGCACATGCTGACCGTTGTAATGATTTTCTTTAAGTTTGACGTGTGTTAAGCTTGGGCTAAGTCAAAGTACGCTCTATAGATTTCAGCATTAGTGTTTGATATTCCTGAAACCATTTCTTATAATTTCACTAGATACTTACCTTTAATAATATAATATCCAGATTCCTAATCCGGCATCTAAAATTGAAGCAAAGAACTGTCAAAAAGTACGGTCAAATGGACGTACTTATGACAGATAAAAGCCACCATCCGATGTTTTAGCCAAAGTTGTTCTCATCAACGAGTGTCAAACGTCAAGAGGGAATGCTTCATTTTTTATAGGCTTATTGAGAGAATGCTCTGTCTAGACATTATATATTCAAAGCTAGTTAAATTACAAATAAATCTTTCCCTCAATGTGGACGAAAGGCAACTTCTCTGCAAAAAATTGGCTCTCTAGGTTCATTGGATTAGGTGGAGAGTATGATCGTCGAGATTGTATGAATGAATCGGGAATCGTCAACTTCATTTTTATTAAGATTTTTAAAAACTTATATAATTTTTCGAGAACCTATTCATTTCATCGGATGTCACATTGACGGAATCTGTGTCAATAACCTAAGCTACGCAGATGATATGGTCCTGTTGAGCGCTTCGGTTTGTGGGTTAAGGTCGCTGATCGCTACATGTGAGGCCTACGCGGTGGAACATGGGCTCATGTATAATATTAAGAAAAGTCAGTTCATGGTCTTTGGGGCCAGCGGCGCCCTTTACAATGATAATGTCCCTTCCTTACGACTTGGAGGCGTCGCACTCGAAAGAGTATATCAGTTCAAATACCTCGGTCACCTGGTCACCGCGGACCTCAAAGACAATGCAGATATTGATAGGGAGCGGAGGGCTCTGTCCGTCCGGGCTAATATGATAGCTCGCAGATTTGCACGTTGTTCACAGCAGGTGAAAATAACGCTATTCAGAGCATACTGCACATGCTTTTATACGTGTAGTCTGTGGGCAAATTATACACAAAGGGCGTATGGGGCCCTCCGTGTCCAATATAATAACGCATTCAGGAGGCTAATGGGGCTGCCCTGGCGCTGCAGCGCGTCGGGCATGTTCGCACAGGCGCGAGTAGATTGTTTCTACACTACAATGCGGAAGCGCGCCGCATCCCTCGTGCGCAGAGTCAGGGCGAGCTCCAACTGTCTCCTGAAGATGATTGCCGATCGCGTAGATTGTATATACATAAATAAATGTTGTGCGCTACATGTGATTACTAACACCTAGGATTAAGATATAATGTATTTACTAACACAATATGAGTTTATAAAGCTTGAAATAAATGAATAATAAATAAAATAAACTCATTCACCCTATTAGATAAAAGATAACAGTAGGTAGTTACTTATGTCATTTAAAAACCATAGACTCTCAAAAAATACCTCTATATTATAGAGCCTATAATCAAATAAGATAAGGGTTTTGACAAATCTTTTTTTTATTAAGTTTGTTATTTGTATAGTGCAATGAATGTGATCATTATACGGTTGTTTGGCGCTTTTGTTAAACACTTTTGTGTTCTCCCGCCCTTTTGTTCCGCTATGTTAGCGGTAGCCATCATTTTTTTTGGCGGGAAGTGGATGACATTTGGAATTCTATAGAGCTATATGTGAAACTGTTTGTTATTTTTCATAAACTATTTTTAAATGCATGGTGATCGGGTAAACAATGGATTTTTTTTTTCATCGCCCATATCTCGAAATCTATCAGTCAGATTGATTTCAAATTTCGCTTTTATGTAAGTATTGTAGATTTTATCAGTTTTTAAAATGTTTCTAAGTCGTTGACCTCCATTGGTAAAAACAATAGCAATTCACGCTTTTTAAAAGAGCAGAATTAACCCACCGTGTACATAACACGGGGTGGTGAACAATGAATCAGCCCCTAGTTACAGGTAACTAAAGACATCTAAAGACGAAATCCTAATAGCCTAATATACTACAAATATGATAAAGCTGAAGAGTTTGTTTGTTCGAACGCGATAATCTCAGAAAGTATTGGTTCGAATTGATTTTTTTTCAGTGTTGCAAAGCCCATTAATCGAAGAAGGCTATAGGCTATATAACATCATGCTACGACTAATAGGAACAAAGCAGTAATGAGACATGTTGCAAAAACGAGGAAAATTAACGCAGACGATGTTGCACGGATCACCTAGTAATAAATAAACATATCTACAGAACCAATTTACAATCTTTTTAATGGTATAGGGGCATGTTTCTACACCGAGCACCTTTTCATGCCACTCAACAACAGTCAAGATCTTAAACATAGGGACACAAAACTACAATAGAAGTGAATAGTATAGGATTACAAGATCAAACCCATTGTCGATGTCTTGCGATTGTTTGCAACAATGGGGGTTGCTGCGACGATGTGTTTATTACGGGATTGTGATTAAAATTGATTGGGAGATAACATTTTAAGATTATGAAAGAATTTGCAAGAAAATAAGTACCTAGATTTGTCCGCGATTTGAAGCAGAGGTAGCCTAATGGCTAAGGCACTGGTCTCACAATCGTAAGGTTGCGGGTTCGACTCCTACCCATCTAAACTAATATTTTAAAGCTGAAGATTTTTTTGTTTGAACGCGATTATATCAGGATTAGATTTTTAACGCGATTATATTTTTAATTCGGACCAATAGGGTCCGAATTAAAAATACTCAGCCTACCATGTAGCTCGGCCGAGCGTTCGCTTAACGTATATGTATAAGGTTTCTTTTAAATGTTGACAAACTTTCGCGATTTGTACACATTATTAAAATATATATATTACGGGGCTTAATCGCGTCAATAATTTAAGGTAATATATATATTTTAATAAAGGTTTTTTTTTTTTTTTTTTTAATTGCATAATTTGATAAAAAATGCTATGCAATAGCTTTACCGCGGCAGTCCCCGAGTGCCACACATTTTTTTTAAAATAAGGTACCTATCTGTTTTCTATTAGGTATGTCTGTTCGTATATATTTCAGTGCCAGTCCTATCAAGGAGTAATCTAATGTAACTACGGGTATATTTTCCCACTAAATCCATATTTTTGTGACTTAAATCCCAATATACTTATCTCTTTTCTTCTTAGATCACTTTTTGCCAAAAATCACGGTATTCAGACGCTCTTTTATAGCGTTAACAAAGGTCAAACACATACTTCACAACTAGTAAAGATTTCTCAAAAATCAAAAGCATACGATATCAAAAAGAGGCAAAAATCAAGCCCACATTAAAATTATAACAAGGGCATTAACAATGGGGCGTACCAACCCCATTACTTAGCCATAGGGTGCTAACAATATGCTGAATAATGACATAAAAGGCCATAATACGGCCACCATAGAGGTAAGTACACATTTTAGGGTTCCGTATACCATTTTAATCACACTAATATTATAAAAGCGAAAGTTTGTGAGTATGTGAGTGTGTATGTTTGTTACTTCTTCACGTCTAAACGGCTGGAGCGGTTTTAATAAAATTTGGTATGGAGTTAGCTGACACCCTGGATATAACACATAAGCTAATAAACCGCGGGGCACAGCTAATATATATATAAAAGTACCTCTGTGTTTGTCTGTTACTTTTAAATCGCTGAATCGATTTAGATGAATTTTGGTACCGTCCTAAAACTATCGTCCGTAAAAAAACTTTACAGACAAACATTTTTTTTCTCTTGAAGAATAACAATCATTCGCACTTACATCCTCACAAACTTTAAACATTTATAATGGTTAAAAATTGTTAGTTATTTTATTACGGCCCAAGGGTCTACCCGCGTGCAGGAAATATATCGTAGAAATTCACTACATTACAAAACAACCGTCTGGAGGGTGCCCGTGCCTCCCCCCCCCCCCCCTCCTGAATCCGCCTATGGCTGTAATATCGCATACCTATTAGCCTTTCGATTGGGCCATTACTTATATTTCCAGCCAGCTAAGTAATTTAAAATTTAAACTATTAACTTCGTAATACACGAAGGCAAAATGTATAATTACCAAGTATAGATTTCGTCCGAAATATGTACAGAACCCTAGTTTTTTTTAACAAAATTAAATAAAGTGCTCTCGACATAACAAGGGTGTTTTGCACTTAAAATATGCTTCAGTAATTGTTGTATTGTGTTCCATATTGTATGGTTTATCTTATTATTTATGGCAAATATTACGTAGTTTATGGGTAAGATGGAGTGCGTGAGAAATGATCTTTTTTATTTGTTTTTTTTTTTACTTTTTGCGGGTAATGTGTAGTTAGTTTTCTTTTGTAAATAAGTAGCAAATTTATTTTCACCATTTAAAATTTGTAAGTATTAAAGAAACATGAAGCAAAAGAGGAATTAATATTACTACTACATATCTGTACAAATATTATAAAGCTGAAGTGTTTATTTGTTTAATTGCGATAATCACAGAAAAACGACGAACGCGACAAACCGAAAAAATCTTTTACTGAAGGCTATAATAGGCTATATAATATCACGCTACGACTAATAGGAGTGGGGCAGCAATGAGAAATGTTGCAAAAACGGGTATTTTTTTTGTATAAAAAATATAGCTGCCTCGTAAATTTTCCTCGCTTTTGCAACCTTTTTGCAGGCCAGTCCGACGCTGGTACCTACGTCCTAGGATCATAATCAGGTGATTATGATCCTAGGATGTAGGGCGTAGGGACTGGATTATTCTGATGGTAAATATTACGGTATTTGTATTTCCAAGGATGCCTACTCTAATTCAATGAAAACGATGTTTCGATCAAGAGAATGAGTTGGTGATATGCAGAGCCAGGAACATCAATTTAATCCACTTGTTCCAGAAAATCGTCCATGAGTTCAATTCTTGTGCTTATCTGAAATTTGGCATACTTATAAAAGTCTGGTGAAAATGCAATCTTTATATATAAAAATTACATATCACGTTGTTTGTCCGCGATGGACTCCTAAACTACTGAACCGATTTTTAATTTTATTTGCACACCGTGTGCAATTTGATCCAACTTGAAAGATAGAATAGCTTACATTTTTTTTTTTTAAAGATAACTAGCAATGTGGCGCAGTGGGAGTGTATCCTACTGCTACGCAGGACGTCGTGGGTTCGATCCCCACCCAGGATAAAACTGTGTGATGAGCACGATGGTTTATTCTGTGTCTGGGTGTTATTTATCTATAATATATATGTATTTAGAAATATATAAGTATGTTTATCGGTTGTCTGGTTTCCATAGTAGGTACAAGCTATGCTTAGTTTGGGATCAGACAGCTTTGTGTGAGTTGTCCCAAGATATTATTATTATTATTATCTATGGTCGGTAGAGATGGGCTTATGGGCTAGTCAAGGAATGTAAAATGCGCAGCTGGCTATGGAGCTAAATATAAATATAAGTTGTACCAAGATATTATTATTATTATAATTATGTTCGTAAACTTTCGCGACTTGTACACTATAGAATTTTATAGGCTACGGGTCTTAATCGCGTAAATATCTTTGTTTATTGCCTGACGTTTCGACCGTATTGCAAAGATCGTGAAATATTTACGCGATTAAGAGCTATTGAGCTTAGCTGAAGGAAAAAAAATGATTGCCTAAGGCCTTCTCATATGAAAAGTGCTATGATAGTCGATTTTGCGGGCATTGTCTTAGTTATCCTAAGTTCTTTCCATTACACATGATGACAAGAATCTGATGATGGATGTAATAAATAAATAATATCTTGGGACAACTCACCCAACGTCATCTGATTCCAAACTAAGCATAGCTTGTCATATAACCAGACAACTGATAAATAATATACAATATATTTCTAAATACATACATCTAATATATAAAATTCTCGTGTCACGGTGTTTGTAATTTAACTCCTCCGAAACGGCTCGACCGATTCTCATGAAATTTTGTGTGCATATTGGGTAGGTCTGAGAATCGGACAACATCTATTTTTCATCCCCCTAAATTATAAGGGTTCCTAGTAATTTTTAGGTAAATTTTTATTTTTTTATGATACCGGATTCAAAAATACATACAACCCTGAATTTTCACCCTTCTACGATCAACCCCTATTTTTTTATTTACCCCTATTTTGCAAAAACGTGTTAATTTGACGCTGACGAAGTTGCGAGGGTCAGCTAGTATTATAGATAAATTACACCCAGACACAGAGTAAACCATGGTGCTCATCACACAAAGTTTTATCCTGGGTGGGAATCGAACCCACGACCTGTTGCGTAGCAGTCAGACACACTCCGACCGCGCCACAGAGGCAGTTTAGGAATGTACGACTGCTCGAACCCACGACAGCACACCAGATTGTGTGAACCACAAATTACTTTGTATTATTTATTACAATTAATTAAGTACTTTGTTTGTGTTATTTGTACTTGACTGCCTCTGTGGCGCGGTGGGAGTGTGTCCGACTGCTACGCAAGAGGTCGTGGGTTCGATTCCCACACGGGACACCACTTTGTGTGATCCACAAATTGTTGTTCCGGGTCTGGGTGTAATTTGTGTCCGTGACTTGTATGTTTGTAAAGTCCCCCGTGACACAGGGCTTGTACCCTACTGAGGGAGTTGTCTTTTCATAAAATAAAATTATAAAGTCCTCCGCATTCGACACAGGGTTTGTGTTTTTAAGTAGGAGTTGATACTTATCTTTAAATTTAATTAAGTAGATACTTTCCTCACAATTTGCAGTCACTAAAGTCAATCTTATATTTCATTTAAAAATTTAAATCGAGTATTCAACAAAATAGATATACAGCAGGCTGGGTCAATATAAACCACGCCCACCTATAAAGCCTCCAATGCTCTGTCTCATTTCTCGGTCTCGCTCTCACACTTTAACTCTTAGGTTTATTTTATGAATATAGGTAAATAATTTTGGTATAAAATAAGAGTTACTTATTAAAAGATTTAAATACCTAAGTTACTTATTTAAATACTTAAATCTTAATAAGTATTCAAAATAACTTTGGTCATGGGATTACTAAAATAAGTTTTTTATTATCGATTTTAAAACAAGCTATGTATTTTCAACCAAAAGATTTCGTGTAGGTACCTATATGGTTTCTCTCTGTAGTTTTACCCGATTACGACGAAGCCAAAAATGAAGGATAATGTTTTTAACAGTCCATTATATTTATGTTTGTATGTATGTTTGTATTTACGTAGGTATGTTCCACGATTCACCGTAGCGCCTAAACTACTCATACCGATTTCGATGAATCCAGGTGATATAGGCATTTTCTTTTATTATAATGGTCACATATTGTGTAGCAAGCATGTAAGTAAGGTAGGTACCTATTATATATTTTTTTAATGAAATATTGTTTTTTTTTTGTTTAAGGTATTTTATTAGGGCATTCATTTGATACCAAGACATTGCTAGTTTAGTTAGCGTTATTTAGAGATTGTTTTTTTTTTTAATTAATTTGTAGGTAGATAGGTACTTCTAATATATAATATTCTCGTGTCACAGTTTTCGTTGCCATACTCCTCCGAAACGGCTTGACCGATTCTCATGAAATTTTGTGTGCATATTCGGTAGGTCTGAGAATCGGACAACATCTATTTTTCATCCCCCTAAGAGTTTGTTTGTTTGTTTGAACGCGATAATCTCAGGAACTACTGGGCCGCATTGAAAAAATATTTTATTGTTGGATAGCCCATTTATCGAGGAAGGCTATAGGTTATAATATCACGCTACGATCAATAGGAGCGGAGCAGCAATGAAAAATGTTGTAAAAAAAGAAAAAAAAAAAAAAAAGGGAAAATTTAGGCAGACGAAGTTGCGCGGGTCAGCTAGTAAACCTATAAAATGATAATGACAAGGCCGACCAGTCACCCCAAGTAGCACCCGTTCACGAGTTTGAGGCATGGGTCAGCCATCATCCCCTTCGCCATATTGGAGGGAAGGAAGACGACCCGACCCACACCGCCACCACAAGCAATGACATTTTAGTGAGCATGACGATTCCTGACATTACATCTCATAGAAACGAAAATAACCTATAATATGTAATTTAATGAGGTAGGTACGATCGCTAGTTACCGTTACCACAGATAATATAATACTCCGTTACTAACAATTTCAATGATGTACTCTGTGAATATTTTGCATTTTTACATTAACTACTTACACTAATATTGTACAAGTAGATAGGGATACGAGAACTTTCAATCCTTACGCGGCGTTCTTACTTAATAATATAAACTAATCCAAGGACAAAGTTACCAAAATCACATTTTTCACAACTATAAACCGAGTTTAGGCAAGGTTTTTTTTTTGGTATAGTGCAAAGCTCAGGCACCCCAACAAGATTTATACTTCAAGAATTATATAAAAAAAAAAATTGATTATATAATGTCTAGATGGAGCATTCCCTCAGTAAGCCTATAAAAACAATGAAGCTACTATTTTTGACGTTTAACACTCGTTGAAAATGGCGCGCTAGAATATCTATGGCTAGAACATCTGATGTCTTCTTACCTCTCTTATAGTATGTACTTACGTCCATTTGACCGTACTTTTTGACAGTTCTTTGCTTCAATTTTAGATGCCAGATTAGGAATCTAGACATTATATAATCAAAGAAAAAATAAAACGAAAATATTGAAAACTTGCAGAGATATACCTACGCCATTCAAGTTGTCTTGTGTTTTTCACGCTATCGTGCTAATTGCGTCCCGTTGTACCTACGTAATCCATGGTTATTATTGAAAAATAAATGATGATTACTATTCACATCTTATTGTGAACAGGATTTGAACTGTTAGAATGAATATTAAAGCAATTAATGATTGATTAATTAATTCATTTATTTTAGACTTCTTCTGTGGCGCGGTGGGAGTGTGTTCAATCCCCACCCAGGATAAAACTTTGTGTGATGAGCACGATGGTTTATTCTGTGTCTGGGTGTTATTTATCTATAATATGCATGTATTTAGAAATATATAAGTATGTTTATCAGTTGTCTGGTTGCCATAGTACAAGCTCTGCTTAGTTTGATATCAGATTGCGCTGTTTTAGTTGTCCCAAGATATTATTATTATTAGATATTAATTGAATAAATAGCATGGTCCAAAAACTACCCCATTGGATTGTGTTACTGATTCTGAGCAAACTACTTTCAAGTTTGCACTATACCAAGAATAAAGTTGTATATGTGCCTCTGTGGCGCAGTGGGAGTGTGTCCGACTGCTACGGAAGAGGTCGTGGGTTCGATTCCCACACGGGACACCACTTTGTGCGATCCACAAATTGTTGTTCCGGGTCTGGGTGTAATTTGTGTCCGTGACTTGTATGTTTGTAAAGTCCCCCGTGACACAGGGCTTGTACCCTACTGCGGGAGTTGTCTTTTTTAAAAAAAAAAAATATGTATACCTTTGCTTTTACCCTTTAAACAGGACACTAAATTAAAAAATAATGTAGGAACTTATAACCTCAAAATAATCTTGTATCGTTGTTCAATAAAACACATAATTTGATCGTCCCGCCCGAGAGGCGCGAGACGCATAGAATTCTTTACATTCTCACACGGGTACGGTTATAGGGGACATAATTTACGCGTTTATGGTTAACACAAAGCGCAATGAATAAATTAGTAGATATCTGGGCATAGAGTATAAGCAGCGGTATCGCTGGCGGCCCATCTTATACTATACTTAGTTAGTACAATAAATTAATGTTTGAAAGATAGAAAAAATTGAAGTCCAGACCCAGGAATCGAATATGAGACTTCCGTATGCCAAAGCGGGGCCTGGATTCCTGGGTCAAGACTTCAAATTTTTCTATCTTTCAAAAATGCAATTATCTATACTAATAATATAAAGCGGAAGAGTTTGTTTCTTTGTTTGCTTTGTTTGTTTGTTTGTTTGTTTAAACGCGCTAATCTCAGAAACTACTGGTCCGATTTGAAAAAATATTTTTTTGTTGGATAGCCCATTTATCGAGGAAGGCTATAGGCTATATAACAACGCGCTACGGCTAATAGGAGCAGAGTAGCGACGTGAAATGTTGCAAAAACGGGAAAAATTTACGCATACGAAGTTGCGCGGGACAGCTAGTTGTATTAATAAAGTAATCTATCTTCTTCTTCTATACATATAATAAAATTGTAAATTTCACGTGTCTGTACATGGCCGAACATAGTGAAAAAAATATTTGGGAAATGTTCGAAAAGAGTATTTAAACACATTCCTACATTTTTAGAAATGTCTGTCTGTCTGTCTGTCTGTCTGTCTGTTTGTTTGAACACGCATCACGCAAAATCTACCAGACAGATTCGGTTGAAATTTTGTATGTGTATTCTAATAAGTCTGGATTAACATATAGGCTATAATTTATCACGCTATTTCCCATAGGAGCTAAGCAATAACGGATAATGTCTGTAGCTATTTATCGTTATAAAACAATAACTTCTTGACGGATCTTCATGAAAATTTACAGTTTTGTTGTAAATACTATAGGTCATTACTTACGCTAAAATGCTGAATCATTACACTATCGTCTATGGGGAGCGAGCAGCAACGTATGTTTGGTCGAACCATTATGGTTTTTGACAATTTTTTCCACAATAAGACATTATTTACAATTGTAACCCATGGAAACAATACTTCACGCTAAAACTATAAGGAGCTAAACACAACATTATTATACACATCAATTTTCTTAAGATCAGCAATTTTACCCTATTTCGTAATGGTTGAGGTGGTCTATTGGCACAAGTAGCGGAATTGAACGAGCGAGGTCGGAGGATCAAGTCTCAATTATGTGAGGCTCTTTTGTGTTGTTTTAAAATTCTTTTTATTCTTTTTTAAATATTTTTCTAAATGTATACTTATTATACAAGCTTTTATTTTCGACTTTAACACGTTTACTTTGGTTAACAAATTTGCATATTAATCAATCACTTTCAATTCCTATAATATTGTTTTGCATGAATCGTGATTATGTTATGAATGTTGAAATGAAAAATAATATCACATTACAAATAAACACAAGTAGGTACTACTTGATATTTTCTGAATTTATGTATGTTTGTTGCTTAAAAAAATTAAAGATTAAGTCCGTGATATATCAAAATAAAACACATGGCGCCATCTGTGATTCGATTTCTTCTGAGTGTCAAAATTGCTTACCTACAAATGCAACATTTGTAGGTTTCGCGATTTGTACTCATTATGAAAATATAGATATTAAGGGTCTTAATTGCGTGAATAATTTAAGGTTAAATACCTTGCGTACCTACGTTTAATGGTGCATGATAGTTTAAGTATAATTTAATATAAAATCATCAAGTATTAATAATAATAATAATATCTTTATTGACAAAGTTGTTAATACAAATGTGAATTCTCTGGGCCCTGAACTAGTGTGAACTGTATTTCAGAGTCCAGTGTCTTCGCCTTATAGTTAGGTACAATGTTATGTCAATTTTAATCATGATATACAAACAAAGGATATAATATCTATCCTAGTGTTACGACATTTGTGTGTTGTGTGTGTGCTAGTGAGTGTGTGTGTGTGTGTGTGTGTGTGTGTGTGTGTGTGTGTGTGTGTGTGTGTTTGGATTACATTAGTAGGCCTTTTTAAGTATCATATTCTCAATATCATCATAGCTGAATTCTTTTAGCCATTCTATTAAATGTGACTTGAATTTAAACCTGTTATATTTTTTAATATCTTTAAATACTTTTAAAAATTTATTATATAAAATAGGGGCTATGGTATTATAGTGACGTTGGGAGAATGTACTTTTTACGTGTGGTACAGGACAGCGATCAACACGTTTGATGTTCAAGGGTAGAGAAGGTATTTTGCGTAAGTGGTATCTCAGTAACGCCTCCTGTATAAAAAGTTTTCTTACAGATAGAACATCTGTCCTGGAGTAAACACTGCATGTTGGATGTCTATAGGGTAAGCGCATGAGTACCTTAAGCACAGAACGTTGGGCTCTCTCAACACTAATAAGATGACTTTTGTTAGCACTACCCCAAGCACAGATACAGTATCTGATTAGAGACTCGCATAAGGCTCGATACGTTTGAAGCAGAAGTTTGGTGTTGGCAACATCTCGTAAGTATTTAAAAATATAAACTAATTTTCTGACTTTACCAGCTAGTTGTAGAGTATGAGCACCCCAGTCTAATCTACTATCTACCATTACTCCCAGGTATTTAAGGGAGTTTACCCGTGATAGAGAGACACAAGTGCAAGAAATCCGGCTGGTAGTGCGATTGCATGGAAACGTATGAAGTTTGAGCGCTAAGTTTTGGGGTGCGTCTGTAATGTGAGACTTACTGAAACATATGTACATTGATTTAGATGCGTTGAGAGTCAGAAGACTGTTCTCCAGCCACTCGGTGACCCTAGCGAGACCGTTTTCAGCCGCTTGTATAGCGTTATGCCAGTTTTTTTCATGAAACAAAAGGGCAGTGTCATCAGCATACATGATTAAATCGACATTGGGAAGGAGAACATTATTTAAGCTATTTATATAAATAAGAAACAATGTTGGCCCAATTGTACTCCCTTGGGGGACTCCAAATGTGCAGAAATTATCACCACTTCTGCAGTTATTCACCTGAACCCTCTGTTGACGATTTGTAAGGTAATCCCTAAACCACTCCAGTACAACACCTCGTATACCGATATTTTCTAGCCTAGACAAAAGGATAGTGGTAGAGACCGTGTCGAAAGCCTTCTGGAGGTCCAGAAAGACTCCAACACACCTCTCTCCTTTTTCCATATACTCCGTTATGGCACTTGTTAACCCAAGTACAGCATCTTCAGATGACTGTCCCCTTCTAAAGCCGAATTGATTATTGTGCAGTAGATTATTATTTTCTAAGTATCCGATGACACGTATATTAACCAACTTTTCTAAGATTTTAGATAGACTAGAAAGAAGAGAAATTGGTCTGTAGTTTGAGGGGTTATCTTTTTTACCAGATTTATAAATGGGACATACAACTGCTTTTTTGAAAATAGCAGGGAAAGTGCCTGTTTCGAGGCATAGGTTGCACAGGTGTGTAAGTGGACATGATAGAGAGGTGACATTTTGTTTTATAATATCAGGTGTAATTTTATCCCACCCAGGGGCACTATGGGATCTCAACCCTAACACTACTTTTTCAATTTCTTGAGGGTCTGTGGGGCTAAAAGCCATTGAATGAGGAGATGGGTTTTTAGTGTTAGGCAAGCGAGCTAGATCTTGTTCTGTTTGTTTCATGTTGATCAGCAAGCCACTGGCCAACGCACTGCCGATTGTTGTGAAGTAGTCATTGACAATGTTCAAGGAATTTACAGGTGTGTCTGATATATTGAGCAATTCGTAAGGTATAGTGCTTTTGCTTTCCATGTTACAAACCTCCTTTATGATTTTCCAGGTGTTTTTAATATTTTTTTCATTTTTGGTTAGTTGGTCCTGATAGTATTCTATTTTTAATCGTTTAATTAATTTATTGCAGGTATTTCTGTAAGTTAAATAATTTTGTTTTAAAATAAGGTCATTGGGGTTTTTTTTTACTTTAATATGCATTTTGTCACGCTTTTTAATAGATTTAACCACTCCTTTAGATATCCACGGCTTAAGAGATTTGTATCGATTTCCAAATGTACGCATGCTAGTGTTTTCCTTAATAACCGACAAGAGTTTCATCGCTAGTATTTCAGCAGCCAAATTAGCATCATTAGTATCATATATTTCAGTCCAGGATTCATCTTTAATTGTTGTGTAAATATTCTTATAATTTATGACCCATTTCCCGTGACTACTTAGATTTCTATTTAATAACCCATTCCGAATATGCAATAAAATAGCGCAATGATCTGTGAGCTGTTGTTCAAAAAGTAGTATTAAAAAAAACTTATCCAGTTTTGCAAATAGCTGGCGTTTAAATACAAATTAAAAAGAATCAGGAAAATTGATTTAAAAAAAAATCTTACTTAAATTCTTATAATATTTAAATCTTCTAAAGTGAGTGAAAAAAATATTGAAATAAGTTTAGAAATAGTATTTAAACACAAAAAAATATATCTGAGTATATCTTTTAGAAACCTTTGAATGTTGTCTGTTTGTTTGAACACGCATCACAGTACCTACCGCCGGAATGGCAATGTTATAAAAAGAGGATATTTTTTAAAAACATAACTTACACTAGCCCTATTACGCGGGGGACTTTACCAACACAGACACAAAGTGGGTGTACTTTAGACTCGGAAAAGATCGCTCGGGCAGGACTCGAACCTGCGATCATAGGGAATCTGTGAGAGTTTTTTTCCATCATACCTTTATTACCTATGTATAAATTAACTTGAAGGAGCGGCTAGGTACCTCTGATTAAAACGTCCGATTTAAAAGTGTCGGAGCCGAAGTTGGAGTCGGAGGTTTAAAATCAATCGGAATTTTCGACCTTTCGGAGTCAGAATCGAAGCTCCTTAACACAAAATTTCGCGCGAGTACTTGGGCGGTTTCGGGCTTCATTTAACCCTGAAAACTAAACTGCCCAAGTACTCGCGTAACGGGGGACGGGGGGAATTTTTCAATATTAAAATATTCGATGTGAAATCATTTTGGTAAAATACTTTTTTGTCGAGGTGCTAAGCATGGTACCTAATTTTTATAATTTGTCTTCTAACCGTCTGGCGAAATAAACTTTATCGCCCTTCATTTTGCTGCACTAGGCATTTTTTGGCTTGCCCTGCCATAGGTCGGGCCCTGATTAAAGCTAGGCCTTAATATCCATAGATGCCACAGAGCATTGTGGAGCATGTTTCCAATATGTTTTATACAGAAGTTATAATGTAACATAAACTACCTTAATATAAACCCGACTTCCACGCGAACGAAGTCGCGGGCACAGCTAGTTGGCAATAAATGCCTATAAAAATGACTATACCTATCTAATTACTGAGTTAGTTTTAGCTGGGCGAACAAAAAAACCGCCTCCTGATTAGGTAGTGGCTCTGGTCCGTATTCTGCCTCACCAAATCATCTGCTGCATCGTTGCCAATCGAATTTCTGAGACCTTTGTTCCATTGTAAGTCACTGTGTTGGGTGGGACCAATGCATTCAGCCTGGAAAATTGTTTGTTTCCTTTCATCCAAAGAGGTTTATAGTCTGATGTTTAGGTCATAAAAACACCGGCTACGATTCCCTCTACGGTTTTGGATTTGTCTGTGTATATACTTAATGTGTTTTTTTTTTTTTATTATTATTTTTTTTTTTACGGGGGCATCGAGAAGTGATCTCTTTAGTGATGCGTGATAAAATTTTCATACGTGTTGGTATGTCTTATTTTTTCCATAGTCCGTTTGACTTGAGTCTTGGAGCCGCTGCCATTGTCTCTTCCTGAATGACCAGGTGTAGTGGTTTCTATTACTACTCGTAGTTACTCATACTTACGGTTCTATTCAAAACCTAAACGGTTCCTGAGAGGACCCATGACCAGGACTGACCTGTTGGT
Source organism: Herminia tarsipennalis (assembly GCA_945859575.2). Lineage (NCBI taxonomy): Eukaryota > Metazoa > Arthropoda > Insecta > Lepidoptera > Erebidae > Herminia > Herminia tarsipennalis. Next base: position 3,758,864 of record OX243857.2, read on the forward strand.
CTAGTGCTGTGGTGACCAACCTTTTTGATCTTCATTATACTTTTTGAGTACCTACTAAAACGTTTTACGTGGGACCCGTTATGCCACCTCCATTACCTCCAAAGAACAGCGGTTTTATTCATGCGAGGGTAAATAGCAACAGGTTGAGAACCCAGGGTCTAGTGGTTAGTGATCCTGACTGCTAAGCCAGAGGTCGTGGTTTCGATTCCCAACACGGGACACTACTTTGTGTGATACACGAATTGTTATTCCTAGTATGAGTAGTAGTATGTACTTTGTGTCCGTGATTTGAAAATATAAAACATTTTTAACACAAAATTTAATCAGGAATTAATTGTTGGTAGTTTGAATGCTAGTTTTATTTACTAATTAGTCTTTTGGACTTTGTTCTTTACCTAGGAATTAGCCTATTCACCATTCCGCTGTGGATCTACGTGGTACTTAGAAGGTTTTGATCGATGTTAGCTTTCAGATTGAAGAAGCTTGTTTCTAGGCAGTGGAAACTAAGTTAATAATCTACTTAAGATTAATTTCCATCATGTTACGCCTAATTCAATCAGATTCAGAAGAATTCAGATCAAAGTTACCACCTCAAACTAATAACTTTCACGGTTGAATTACCACAGTTTCCATAAACCACGTACAAGTCTATAAATTAAAAAAAAAATCCCGAGCAATGGCCGTCCCTCCCGGTCCTCGACAGGTCCACCTCGTAGTAACTTGATACTGGCATACTGGCTGTGTACAAGTTGTCTGTGCCTATACTCATCATAAAGAAAATAATCTGGAATGCTTGGCATGTTAAGAATTTTTATGGACATTGAAATGACGACAAACTAAGCTGGCATGATTTTCACAGCTCGCCTTATTGTGCAAAACTCGTAAGACCGAGTCTTTGTGGAGTTAAAGTGTAGGTAGGTATAATAATTACTTGGCTAGATTGCTATCAACATAAAAACAAGAAAAAGAGCAAAGTCCAGGCCGCAATACGGTTATAGCGACACGCCGCGGATTTTAAACGCAATTTTTTGACATTTTACAAATCGATGACTGGCTGCACTCACGAAAAAGTGTTTATAAAAAAGTCACGTTATTGATTGGTTGCTAAGCAACGCGAATGGCGATGCCGTCAATAATAATAATAAAAATAATCATGTCTTGGGACAACTCACACAACACTATCTAAACCCAAACTAAGCAGAGCTTGTACTATGTAAACCAGACAACGGATGCACATACTTATATACATATTTGTAAATACATACATATTGATAAATAACACCCAGACACAGAATAAACCATCGTGCTCATCTCACAAAGTTTTATCCTGGGTGGGGATCGAACCCACGACCTCTTTCGTAGCAGTCGGATACACTACCACCGCGCCACAGATGCAGTTATCAATGTTATCCTATGACTTTATCACGTAAAATTATCGTCCGTGAACTGACTTTACCTTTACAGACAATCATTTTATTTTTTTTAGAATATAATATAATTTATTTGCAAAAAAACTCGTAACTTAGTCGTTTACTCGTAATGTGGGTGTTTCATGGCCCGTGCCCTGGTCACTAGGTTAACAAGAGGCGCCAAAATCGGCAAATCACCTTGCGTACTAACTGACCGGCCTTGATTTAAATAAAATAATGCAATGCAGCCAGTCGAAAGCACATTCTCATAAAACTGAAGGTGTAGATGCACCATCAAGTTTTTGCATTCGAAGATCCAGGACAGACGACCGAAGAGAAATTACTCTTAACTGAAGCTAATCTGGGACGCATGCTTGAAATGATAACGTCACAAAATATCGAGAACACGGACCCTAGACAAATGGCATTCTATTCGATTAGATTTTAAGCTAATCGAAGAGAATGACGCCATTGCGCGCGCTAGATACGCGCGCAACGACGTCATTCTATTCGATTAGCGCAAACTTTAATCGAATAGAATGCCATTTTTCTAGGGGCCCAAAGCACTGAAAATGATTTGTATCATCTGAAATCTGGGTGCTATAGGAACTTGTGTTGATAGCTAGCAGCTATGAGAATTTCGCTAGCACGATTCAGGATTCAAATCGGATTGTGGGTATTGCCATACTATACTCCTGTGCTGTTTAGTAAATTGTTTTCTACTGGACGTTCGCGGACAGTCTCCGTTTAAATTGTGTTCTAGAATGACACAAGGATTTGACGTATTCTTGTAACTTTGGGATCGATCTCAAAAACCCTTGCGCCCCGTACTAGAATATCGTTATTGCGCTCTCGAGACGCATACTTACAAGCGTATTTGAGATCGATCCCAAAGTTACAAGAATACAAAAATGGCCGTTTTAATAGAAACTTATTTGCAACTGAACTGTAACTGCACTGCTTTAAATAAGTGAATTGACCCCCTGGACTGCGCTATAACCTAACAAAATTAACCACCTCTAGAAAGACAACGCTGCCTCTGTGGAGCGGTGGGAGTGTGTCCGACTGCTACGCAAGAGGTCGTGGGTTAGATTCCCACACAGGACACCACTTTGTGCGATCCACAAATTGTTGTTCCGAGTCTGGGTGTACTTTGTGTCCGTGACTTGTATGTTTGTAAAGTCCCCCGCGACACAGGGTTTATACCCTAGTGCGGGAGTCGTCTGTGAAAAAAAAAAATACTTGTCAAAATCGCACGAGCGTTTTCTCTCTTTCACGCTTTGCAGTCAATTTTTACTTTTTAATTGAAAGGGATGGTGCAGTCCTGTTCTCTATGTCAATGACTTTGTACGAGATAAGTAACCAGTCAACCCAGCTTACTAGTACTATATAGGTCATTGCTATCTAAATAACTACATACCCTTCAGAATAAAGGGGCGTCTTAACGTGCCATTTTTTACGGCAATTTGTGGCGGCACTATTAGCAACTAATTGCTCGGCCAATAATGGCAATATATCTGCAATTGTATGGCGCATGATTCAGTCTCCTAAACGGGCTACACTACCCGGCAACAATAAAATAGATAGCGACTGAACATCAACAAAATTGTCCGGGCAACATTACGGAAAATCGATCGCTCAGCGAACGTCCGGCAACCATTAAATCAATATTGGAGAGTACTGCCATGCATGTTGCCGCTCAAAATGCCGTAAAAATGGCCCGTTAAGATGCCCCTTAACAGTTATACTTTGTAGCTACATATAGGTAATAGATGGAATGGAACACAGTGACAATTTCACATCACCATACAGAAGGGCACAGGCAAAATACCTACATTCTTACTGACGTAAGTATTAAGGGTTACATTGTGGCCCTTCGGCGGTGGTCCCAACTCCCAGGTGACGTATATTGGTGTCAAATTACATGGGACTCCGAGGGGCCAGCCGCCCGCCGCCCGAGCTGTCGTAACTTGTTTGTAACGGGAGAAAAATACTTGTAAATATATTTAAATGGCTAGCTGGAACTACGTGAAATATAATAAATAAATGTCTGTTGTTAAAAAAATAGCTACCAGTAGGCATAAGTTCTACCAAAACCGGCTCAGTAACTGCTAACTTTATTCGGAACTAGCTGACGCGCAACTTCGTCTGCGTAAATTTTTCCCGTTTTTGCAACATTTCTCATTGCTGCTCCGCTCCTATTGGTCGTAGCGTGATATTATATAGTCTATAGCCTTCTTCAATAAATGGGCTATCTAACCGTAAAATAATTTTCCATTGGGATTATCCTGAGATTACCGCGTTCAAACAAACAAACTCTCCAGCTTTATAATATTAGTATAGATGTGGTATAGATAAACAAGCTGACTGTGCAGTCCTATAAATTAACCAAATGCACGCTAACAATTGCTATGTTGGACCAAATAGATGATTAGAAAATTCTGAATAACTGGTTTTTGGGGTATAAGACACCCTATGTTTGTCTACATACATAGGTTAATATACGGGTGGTTCTATTTTTGATGGAATTTTCAACGGCTCTTCGTGTTTTTGTATATTTTTTTTAAGTTTATCACTTTATTTAGCAACGAAGCCTAAGCACCCAACTTGTTTTATTATGTCACTGAAAATAAGCTCGATTCTAAAACATATTATACCAAAATTTATAATTTAAAGACTCAATTTCTCAGTCTCCTGACATGTCTCTTGTACAAAACAAAAGCTTTGATGCTTATTATTAACCCAGTTTTAGAAATAAAATAGATTTTTTGCACTGAAATAGAAATCCTTAATAAATGATCTTAATAATGTATTTGTGTAATTTTGTTACTAGTGTGAAATTTAATTAAAAATACAGTATTGTATTTTGTCTCTTTGCTTTTACATCAGTCTCCTGCTATGTCAGAACTTTATGAAATTATCAAAGTGTGCGTAATCTAGTTCGTTGGTGTTCTGTTGAATTGAAGGATCAAAGTAAAGTTAATTCATGGTCGTTTGCCTACGTCTCGCTCGCGGATCATGCAGTTGCTGCAGCGAGTTGTTTGAATGAGATTGGGTCGTGGTCGGTCAGCTCTCCAGTATCCTGCACGTTAGTATTACAAAGACAGTAATTACCAGCAATTTTTTACCAGTTAAATCTAGTAACATATTGAAGTACTTGTATAGATTTGCTTTGATTTAACATTGAAATGGTGTGTAGACTTTGTTATTAACCAATAACTGAAATATTCTCAGTTTTCTGTCCTCAGTCTTCTGCCAATTTGATAGGCAGGAGACTGAGATTGAACCAGGATACTGAGACTCAGTGTTAATTTTGGAAATAGTTATCTATTTAATACTCAATTTCTTTACTAATTATACAATTTTATTGGGACCTATTGTCGAGAATAATAAAATTTGGAAAATAAACAATGAATCATTACATACAAAAAAATTTGGAACTTTCACAAACATAAACAATGAAATCCAAAAAAACAAGAAAAACTTAAAGAAAACGTGAGAAAATTATGGAAGCTGATGAATACAATAGATTATGTTCAGGAAAAAAAGTGTTCATTAGTTACAAGAAACAAAATTAAGAAGCAGAAGCGCTATCTCTTCGATACCCTTCGCAACATACATAAAGAATTTTTAAAGGCTGGAAATAGGATTAGTTATTCAATGTTTTCTCAGATAAAATCTTTTTGGGCAGTGCGTCCAAAGGTAACAGATCGCAATACTTGTATGTGTACAAACACACTGCAATATACAACTACTTATATCAGTGCACTGAACACTAAAAAAAATTAAAAGTGATAAATTACCAACATTTATTGACTTCTTTATGCTGCGTCAGATATAATCAGCGATGTTTAGAGAGAACTTGCGATACATGCTGTAAGAGATATTCCTTTTTTAAAGACATCGATGACACAAAACAAGTTCCGTATAAACGATGGATTTCCTCAAAAGAGGTTTAAGAGAAACATGGATTTTTCAGTAATTTTCTGAAAAATCCATGTGAACAAGCACGTCCTCTTCAGTTAAGGATTCTTTTAATCTTTTTATAGTCTGATATTGATTAACAATATTCATTTCAAGACGAAACATGCCCAAGAAATCCAGCCTTTCCATTTTGGAGAGCACACAACTATACTTACTGATCAACAAGATCATATTGCACTGTTTGGACTAATCTATCACATAACGTTTATGCAATTCTGGATGAATTACCAACAAACGTTGAAAATTTGCATTGCCTGTGCAAGTGACGGGCCAGTTACACAATATGGAAATTTGCTTATGATATAGCTTGAAAAATTTCAGAACTATCATTAGCCCCGAAATCATTAACTGGACGTGGAACTACTCAGAAGCCGGCCATGGAAAAGGCGCGCCAGATGGTATTGGAGCTGTTTGCAAGAGAACTGCTGCCAATATCGAGTCTTGCGGAGGTGATATATCAAATATAGTCGAAAATCAACTCCCAAATGATTGTTACTTCGATTTGGCGCATTTCAAAAGATCAGAAATCGATGACCGATTTGATGTGACTTGCTCGTCAATGAATACCTTGCTCAATCTTGAAGTTCCAGAAGTATCTGACGTACAGGACTTAGATATAGACCCCAATATTTTCTTTCCAAATGACACTATTACTGGCAGCCCAACTATAGATCAGACTTGTAAGAAACCTATTTATACTTTTGATGAATCGACGATGAACATTCGTAAAAGGAAACATGGTAAAAAAAATCGTCAGATCTTGTTATGTTAAACGAAGATATGTGCAATGAAAGAAAATAGGCTTCAAATTAAAAGCAAGCCAAATAAAAAAATCATCTAAAGAAAGAAGAAGAGTACGACAAAGGCTACAAAAACTGAAAAAAGGAAGAGAACTCTAAGAGATAAGAGAAAAAAGGAATCAAATGATTGTTTTATGTTCTAATCTATTTCAAATGGTTCTTCATTACGTGAAAATGTTAATTGCTTAGTATCTAAGTAATTTGGTTACAATAAACATTGTTTTACTATAACTTATTATTTGAAACCTCAGTACCCTATTCACAGTCTCAGTCTCCTGGACACTAATATTTTTTAAAAGGCATTATTAATCACATAGTTTGTTTTTTTGACTGGCCCGTTTTAGATCTATATAGAAACAATCTAAGCTATGGTTTAAACTACTTCTTTTGCCTAAAATGCAAATTAAAGTCCGTGCCGGAATTAACATGGTTTTCGTCCTTCTTAAATAGAACCACCCATACCTACCTTATATAAAAAATCTGTGTTCTTGACAAAAATGCTTATAAGAACGTTTGACTGAATTTGAAATAACAGGGCTCTACAATTAATAAAATTAAATGAGAGGCACAGTAATGCGGCGGAAGCCTAATGGCTAAAGCATCGGACTTGTAATCGTGAGGTTGCGGGTTTGAATCCTACCCATTATACTACCGATGTGAACTCATTCCTAACACAAGCCATTGAGCTTAACTGGAGGGGTTACCAGGATTGCTAGTAATATGGGACCAAAAAGGAGTAAAAAAAGAACCTCAACGAGCTAGGTGTACCTAAACCATTGGCGTATAGATCTAAACGAATTTAGATTAATCTAGGCGTTATAAAAAACTGTTTGTCTATAGTCTATACCTAGCTCATTGACGTATAGACCTGGACCGTACCATCAACCAATCAATCAAATAATTTATTTGTAAAAACATAGGTAAATACATACAATGTGGTCTTATAAATAAATATTGTTGCGCTGTTTTGTCATCCAGACATACAAATATTGAGCAATATATTAAATTAGATTATTAAAACATTGAATTATAAATTAGTACATGTCATTGGAGAATTAAACTGTATTACAGTAGTCAATTGAATTATAAATTAGTACATGTCATTAGTGAATTAAATTGTATTCCAGTTAGAAAAAAGTCGTAAGAATAAATAAAAAATACAATATTATGTCACTTATGAAGTCATTTATATTATAATAGCATTTGTCAAAGAGTAGTTTATGTAATTCTTTTTTTAATTGGGCCAATTGTAAGGTTTTCAAACGGTCAGGTAATTTATGAAGATTTTTCTCATCCCTTTAAATTAAAAAGTAAATATTGACTGCAAAGCGTGAAAGAGAGAAAAACCTCGTGCGGCCTTTGACAGTTGTATTGTTCACAAAGTAGCGTTGTCTCTTTCTAGAGAGTGGTTAATTTTGTGTCCAGTTCTCTACGTCAATGACCTAGCTATACAAAGTTTAAAAAGAAACGGGCCATAGTGCATCACCCGGCACAGCATGGCACAAAAATTGCAGTAGCGTTATGCTAACCAGTCTTATTAGCATTTATATTAACTTTATAATGGTGTAGTCTTTCGTACCATCCACAACTTGGTATTATTATATATTCACTATACCATAGACGTAAATATTAGCCACACACAATATCACTTTTTAACCAATTGAGCCGAAAAAGTTGGTTCTCTGTTTAAGAGTGTTCGGGATTTTTCAAAAACGAATGATCTGATTTGTATCAGGTTCCGCTATTCGACTGCATATTTTTTTGGATAGGTTTTAGTGTAAGGGGGCATTCATTATTTTAGCAATTATTGACCGCCCCTACCTACCCCTAGGGTGCATATGGGGTATGTTCCGATATACACTGCGAGCACTGTTTAGTGCTTAGAGGAGAAATTCGTTCCATTATGCAATTAATTAAATTGATCATTTCTTTGAATATTCAATTTTTAAATACATAGGTACATTCAATTTTTTTTTCTGTTGATCTTAAATGTTGTACATTAAATACATACATACATACATAATCACTTGTCTTGACTGACTGATTCAATAAAGGCAGAGGCTAAACTAGCTTAGGGTTACAAACCTAAAATTTTGGCAGTTTATATTAGAGGCATTAACTAAAAAAGAAGGTCAGTTTTGAAGTCAGTTTTAAATTTTGTATTTAGTTTTGTCATCTATACTTATAATAAATCTGTAGAGAGGTCAATTCTGTACATGAAATATATTTCCAAAATAACTATTAGGGGGTGATTAGGGATCGATACTGATGCCAAAAATGCAATCAGTAAAATTTTTGTCTGTCTGTCTGTCTGTCTGTATAACCGTTATAGAAACAAAAACTACTAGACGGATTTTAACGAAACTTGGTACAATTATTTTTCATACTCCTGAGTAGGTTATAGTATACTTTTCATCACGCTACAATCAATAGGAGCAGAGCAGTGAAGGAAAACGGGACAAGTTACTCCATTTTTTAAGCTTTCGTCGCGTGTGCAACCGTAATGGTTAAAGCTACACAGAAATCACGTATAACGGAAATGTTCTCCTTAAAATTATATAAAAAATATCCCACGACAGCATATGTCTATCTTTTATGGTTGACTCACAATATCACGTGTAACTCCCGATAGCTTAGTAGTTCGAAGCTTTCTGATTATATTTGTCTACTCTTACGTTTATAACATTCTCAGTCATCCCTAATTAAAAAAGTTAACATAATTAACTATTCCATAAAAAATACTAATAGAAATCGGTATAGAAACACCAAAGCTATACATGAAATACGCTAATAATAAGCCATCGCGCGTGAATACTGAATCATGCTATCTATCTATATCTATACATATAATAAAATTGTAAATTTCACGTGTCTGTACATGGCCGAACATAGTGAAAAAAAATATTGGGAAATGTTCGAAAAGAGTATTTAAACACATTCCTACATTTTTAGAAGTGTCTGTCTGTCTGTCTGTTTGTTTGAACACCCATCACGCAATAACTATTGGACAGATTCGGTTGAAATTTTGTATTTGTATTCTAATAAGTCTGGATTAACATATAGGCTATAATTTATCACGCTATTTCCCATAGGAGCTAAGCAATGACGGATAATGTCTGTAGCTATTTATCGTTATAAAACAATAACTACTTGACGGATCTTCATGAAAATTTGCAGTTTTATTGTAAATACTATAGGTCATTACTTGCACTATAAATCATTATGCTATCGTCTATGGGGAGTGAGCAGCAACGTATGTTTTGTCGAACCATTATGGTTTTTCACAAATTTTTCCACAATAAGACATTATTTACAATTGTAACCCATGGAAACAATAACTTCACGCTAAAACTATTAGGAGCTAAACACAACATTTTCAATTTTCTTAAGATCGGCTATTTTAACCGTGTTTGCATCAGCTGAGGCGGTCTATTGGCACAAGTAGCGGTATTAAACGAGCGAGGTCGGAGGATCGACTCCCTAATTGCGAGTTTCTTTTTGTGTTGTGTTAAAATTATTTTTATTCTTTTTTTTAAGTATTTTTCTAAATGTATACTTATTTATACAAGCTTTTATTTTCGACTTTAACATGTTTACTTTGTTTAACAAATTTTCATATTAATAATCACTTCCAATAGACACACACCTTTATCATTGTTTTGCATGAATTGTGATTATGTTATAAATGTAGAAATGAAAAACAATATTACATTACAAATAAACAGTAATTACTTGATATTTTCTAGAATTTATAAATGTTAATTGCTTAAAAAAAATGAAAGATTAAGTCCGCGTTACATCAAAATAAAACACGTGGCGCCATCTGTGATTCGATTTCTTTTGAGTGCCAAAATTGCTTACCTACAAATGTTAATAAACTTTCGCGATTTGTACACATTATGAAAATATATGTATTACGGGTCTTGATCGCGTGAATAATTTAAGGTTAAATACCTTGCTTACCTACGTTTAATATGCATGATATAACTTATCCAGTTTTGAAAATAGATGGCGTTTAAATACAAATTAAAAAGAATCAGGAAAATTGATTTAAAAAAAAAACTGAAATTCTTTCGTAGAGGGATATGAATATATGATCTTAATTTGCGACAGGTTGACACACCTATTTTTAAATTCACCAATGTAGACATTATAAAATAAAATTTTAATCTTCTAAAGTGAGTGAAAAAAAAAATTGAAATAAATTTAGAAATAGTATTTAAACACAAAAAAAGATATCTGAGTATATCTTTTAGAAACGTTTGAATGTTGTTTGTTTGTTTAAACACGCGTCACAGTACCACGGGAATGCAATGTTTTAAAACTATTTTGCCCCCGCAAAATAGTTTTAAAACATTGCATTCCCGCGGTACAAACACGGACACAAAGTTGGTGTACTTTAGACTCGGAAAAGATCGCTCGGGCAGGACATAACCTGCGATCATAGGGAATCTGTGAGAGTTTTTTCCATCATACCTTTATTACCTATGTATAAATTATCTTGAAGGAGCGGCTAGGTACCTCCGATTAAAAGGTCCGATTTAAAAGTGTCGGAGCCGAAGTTGGAGTCGGAGGTTTAAAATCAATCGGAATTTTCGACCTATCGTCGAGTCAGAATCGAGAAATTTCATTTAACTCGAAACCGCCCCAGTACTCGCGTGGTGGGGGAATTTTTCAATATTAATAGTATTTGATGTGATGCAAATCACTTTTTTGTCGAGGTGTGGTCGTGGAAATTTTAATTATTTGTCTTCTAACCGTCTGGCGCCATAAACTTTGTCGCCCTTCATTTTGCTGCACTGGGCATTTGGTTGGCTTGCCCTGCCATATGTTGGGCCCTGATTAAAGCTAGGCCCAAATATCCATAGATGCCACAGAGCATTGTGGAGCATGTTTACAATATGTTTTACACAGAAGTTGAATTGTAATTTAAACTACCTTAATATAAACCCAACTTCCACGCGAACGAAGTCGCGGGCACAGCTAGTTTCAAATAAAGAAACACGCGTGTTTCAGCATTTTTGGACAATCAATCCCAAGGGGGTATAATAGGGGTTAAGTTTGTATGAAACTCCGTCAGTATTGAAGTTAGATCTATGAAATTTCGTATTTATTAACATGTACAATACATGGATATTGTATCAGTATTGTTCTAGTGAAAAGAATTAAACTAAAACGTCCACCAGCGCCCTGGTTGACAAACGATGAAGGGATGGCGATGAAATGTAGAGACAAGGCCTTTCGAAAATACAAAAGACATCGTTCTGAGAAAAACTGGAGTACATTCAAAATCGCCAGAAACCGATGCAATCAGGTAATGCTAAACGCCGCTGTTTCCTCGTTAATATTTCTTCTTCGTCTTCTGCCAATATCTCGAAGTTTAGGTACTCTCGGTGTAGGTAAAGTGTGGTATCCTCATCCACAGACGAAGATTTCTCTAGACGATTTTAATTGTCATTTCTCTACTTCTTGCAATTTAGATAGTGTCAGTTGTAGCCGGTGGATACGTTGCCGGTTTGCCTCGTCCTGCAATAAATTATTTTAACTTTTCTCCAGTAATATCGCCTAAGATAAAAAAAAACACGTCTTGTTCATTAAATCTGTGGCCATCGGATGCGATGAGATTAGTCGTTTTATGATTATATCTATCCTGGACTACGGCGGAAGTGTGTCTGACTGCTACGGGTTCGATTCCTACACGGGACACCACTGTGTGTGATCCACAAATTGTTGTTCCGGGTCTGGTTGTAATTTGTGTCCGTGACGTTTGTGTATGTTTGTAAAGTCCTCCGCGACACAGGGCTTGTACCCTACTGCGAGAGTCGTCTTCTATAAAAAAAAAAACATCGCTCAATTCATAAACTTCTCTCCGAGTCCGGGCAGTTCCCAAAGTTGTGGGGAAAAGCTTTTATACTTCCTTTGACCAAAATGAACAATCCTTCTTTTCTTTCTCATAACAGGCCTACATCTATTCTCCCTTTCCTTTCTAAAGTTCTTGAAGCTTGTGTAAACTTGGACAGTTCATTGTGAATCAACTGTCCAAGTCCTTAGCCCGTTCCAATCTGAATTTATACCTGGGCATAGTACAATCACTTTAAGCTCAAAGTGTCAGGTGATGTAAATGCGGGCATTGAGGCTACCAAAGCCATAATTCTAGTTTTAGTTGATTTTTCTAACGCTTTTAACACCGTCAGCCATGACATTTTATTATCTATTTTCTCACATCTAATGATTTCTGACGATGCACTTTACTGGTTCTCTGGTTATCTTCAGGCGCGCCAGCAATCCGTCCGAACGGAGGAATCGTTAACGGTCTGGCTTGATGTCGATGCTGGCGTCCCTCAAGGCGGTATCCTCTCTCCACTTCTATTCTCACTTTTCATTAATCTTTTAATACGGTTATTAAAAGATTAATGAAAAGTGAGTATAGAGAAAATAAAAGTGGGTCATCGGCATACAGCTGATAAGTGCATTGAAGTTCGGGAACTTCAATGCACTTGTCAACTGTATGCTGGTGACCTCCAAATCTATTCACAGGGTAGAATAGAGAACTAAAGTGTGGCAGTTGATGGGGTTAACCAGGATCTTGAGAAAATAGAGAATTGGTCAAAGAGATTTGGTTTAAATGTAAATCCCACTAAATGACAAGCCATCGTAATAGATAGCTCTAGAATGATCAACAGAATCGACATGCGATCTCTCACACCTGTGATTTTTAATGGAACGGTAAGTCTTTTCAGCCTCACAGTTAAAGATCTTGGTTTGCACATCGACGCTTCGCTTAACTGGCACTGTCAAGTCTCAAATGTTAGTCAAAAGGTTACTGGTATATTACAGGCTCTTTATCGGCTTAAGAATTTCTTCCCAATTATAACCAAGAAAATGCTTGTAGGTACAGACTTTATTCTCTGATACGTGATCTGTGTTATCTCGACCTGAATGCAGAGCTGCATAACAAGCTTGATCGTTAAACAACTTCTAACGCCAACAAACCAATTATATAATAAAATACAACTACTAAGAATAAAACAACTTTACACTGTTAATACCTGCTTATTAGTAAAAAAAATTATGACAAATTCTGTTCAAACCGATATTAAGTTAATTAAAAAAGTACCTACTTATAATTTAAGAAATAAAAACAAAATACAACTCATTCATCCGCGTACTAATTATGGAAAGACGACGATATTGTTCGTTTGTGTTAAACTCGTAGAATATATACGAAGAATGTAAACTGTGAGCTGTTGAGCGCTCCAGAGGTCAAACAAATTACTTTGCACCTACTTACTTTTAATACTATTGTACCTATCTTTCATTTAAAGTGAACTGTTTTTTTTGTTCTTATGCGAAATAAAGATCTTTAAACCTAAACCTTCGTAAATATGACCATGTGTGTCGAATTATCGTTCGTAACTAATACGGTTGCCTATTCTATAGCGCCGTAGTCTGAGGGCGCTGACCTTGTTCTATTCTATTCTTCATTCTTCAAATGCTCCTACTTATTTTTCTTCTCACTTTCAATATTTGTGCTCTAATCATGTCAGAAATCTTCGATCTACTAATACCCTTCTACTTTACTGTTCGTCTCATAGCTCAGCCATAATAAATTCGTCTTTCCCGGTTCAGGCTTCTCGCGTCTGGAATGCGCTATAAATGAGATTGTCCACAAGCCGTTTCGGATTTAAAAGTAGAATACATAAACTATACAAAAGTTGCCTGGAAAATTCAGCAGAGTAATCTTGTTGTAATGTATTATCTAGATATTATGTACATATAAGTAATATTTGCAAGTAAAATTTAGTGTATACACACACAAAATTATACTTGTAAATATTATATTTATTATAATGTTTGTTATTTATTTTTGATGTGTATTTGTTACATATTTGACTGCCTCTGTGGCGCAGTGGGAGTGTGTCCGACTGCTACGCAAGAGGTCGTGGGTTCGATTCCCACACGGGACACTACTTTGTGTGATCCACAAATTGTTGTTCCGGGTCTGGCTGTACTTTGTGTCCGTGACTTGTATGTTTGTAAAGTCCCCCGCGACACAGGGCTTGTACCCTACTGCGGGAGTCGTCTTTTAAAAAAAAAAAAAAAAAAATATTCTATACTATATATTTATTTCCATTTTAAGTCTAAGAATAAGTACCTGCCACCCTTTTATCTTCACCACCCAAAGGTTGGCTGGTAGAAAATGCCTATGGCATTAAGTCCACCTTTAGCAATGTATTTGCAGAAGAGGTACAGGAGAAACGTGAGAATGAAGTCGCTGAACTCTATCAGGCTTTGGACTTCATATCCCAATGGGGTACCCGCAATCTGGTTGAGTTCAACACCCAAAAACTCATGCTTTGCGCTATCACGGCCAAAAAACGCCATTCCATCTTCTTCCCTCTCTTCGAGACACATCACTGGCGCTCCAAAGCAGTGTCATCATAATGTTGGGCATTGAAGTTGGCTGCGACCTAAATCCAAAGGAACACATCGAGACCGTCATCAAAACAGCTTCACGGAAACTTGGTGTCCTGAACAAGATGAAACGGTTTTTCACGCCTGCCCCACACCTGCCCCACACCTGCCCCACGCCTGCCCCTCGCCTGCCCCACGCCTACCCCACGCCTGCCCCACGCCTGCCCCACGCCTGCCCCACGCATGCCCCACGCCTGCCCCACGCCTGCCCCACACCTGCCCCACACTCTACAAGTCTTCTCCTTCTCCGGTCTTATATCGAGTACTCACCTTTAGGATGGATCCGCTAAATATTTCCTATTTTAGAGGCATTATTGAATCTTGATGAACTTAGTAAAGTGCCGGCTGCATGAAATTATGTAATTACATATGTAGGGGATCATGTTTCCATCTTTTTTGTGCAGGCGGGTTTTTTTTATTTTTATAATTTATTTTTTTATTTCATACTTTTTAGTAGTTGTCGTATGTAACCGATGTAACAACTAACTTTTATTACAGCTATTGTCAAGTATTGAAAATTGAAAAAAGAATAGATGCTAACTAACATTTTTTAGTATCACAGTCATAATCATGTTTTACCTTTTTGAAATGCTTAAGATGAGCCCTTTAATTTGATACCCATAATGCAGTATTCAAAACAACTTTTTTTTCACACCTCTTTATTTTGACATCTCACAGAGACATTTTTGTTTTTTTTTCAAACGTCACATATCTAAGAACACTTGGGCGATCAAGACGAATCTAACGACGTCATATTTGTACAAATCCGTTTAGTGGATTGTGAGATATCAGGTAATAAAGAATACCTATTACTTACATACATACATACAAGATACCCGCGAAAAACATAACACAACACCCTTCTTTACAGTCGGGTAAAAAGTCGGTCGGTGTTCCGATATTGGACCTACATCATAGGTACACACATAGACTTAGGATATTGGGTATGGGTATAGTCTTAGGATGGTACACATATCTAAGAATCAAAAGGTTTTACGGTTCAGGAATCGAACCCGCAAATTTCTTGCTCTGCAGCCATGAATTGCGCCACTGACTTCGAAGCAGATGTGATTTGTGATTGTGTGATAAGTAAAGTACTTGTGTGAAATTGCAATCATCACGGTGACTTTTTCCCGGACTTTGGCCAATTTTTTTTCGGAAGTAAAGAAAAAGCTATGAATAACATTTTATTTTAACAAACTAGCGCCATCTAGTAAACGCAAGTGTCAACTTTTCAAGTGTTTTGTTTACTTATGATAATGTCGTCAGAAGAAAATAGGAACAAAAATCTTAATATTTATATAAATTTATTCCGTGTGTGGTATGTCCTGAACTCCTCCTAAACGGCTGAACCGATTTTGATGATTTTTTTGTTTGTTCCAGTGAATTCGTGAATGGTTTAAACTCACAATTAAACCCTATTTATAAAGCGGTACGAAGTTTCCCGGGACAGCTAGTAATCTAACAATGTTAATAATAACGCTTTGGGAGGTATTTTGCTATATATGTATAAATATCGAGATTACCTCCTTGAAGTTCCTATAATAACCGATACCCCCGTTACTTAACTACCTACCAGAGAATTGTTTACAAGTTAGCAAGCGCTAAACCAACCTAAATAAATAAGCAGCCAGCAGCTATGATAATAAAGCATTCATACAATACAATCATACATAGATATAAATTGGTGCAATGCAAAAGTGTACAACCTACTTGACAACGCTCTCGGTGCGTCACTCTCACTGATACCATAAACAATATAGAAGTGGATTGCAGAATGTGCACTGCACTATGCACTGTAGGTAAACATTGCCATACTTCATTAAAATATTACAAAAATGGTAAAATAAGGGTATAATGGTCCCTGAAAGTATGTATTTTTCCTTAAAATATTTCACAATATCTGAAATACACATGCAAGTTGTATAGCATGATATTATTTACGATTAAACTCGTTCTGGTGTGATCATTTCAGACAAAAAAAATCAAAATTAAAAAACCCACCTGCAAAAGATAATAATATTACAATAAATATTTTTTCAATAAATTCTTTTTTCTCATTTTTTTTTATTATGATTTAAAGTCATTCTCTCATTCACATTTCATAGACATAGGCTTCTAAACGTATATTAATTACAATATAAGGGGGGGGGGTCTTAGTTTTTGTGACGAAATACACATGGGGGTCACAGAAAGTGTGACACAGCGTGACAATAGGGGAGGGGAGGGAGTCAAAAAAAGTTAATTGTAACGTGACGTATTTTATGAACGGCCCGTAGTAGTAAACTAAAGCCGAAATGGATTGGAAATGTTTAGTAACATCTCACATCTCATTTGGGCTTCAGTATAATGTATATATTATCTCGTTCCAGAACGAAAAGAAACACAATAATATTATGCCGCATCATGCCAAGTAAGTACTATAATTTTCATATTAAACTTGGTAAAACAAAAATAACGTGTGACAACACTATGCATTAAAAACTTTCCAGAGAAATTTGTCTATGCTATCTAGTGATGAATAACGAAAACTAATTTACTCGATTTCAATATCGATTTACAATGTTGTAACAATTTTAACATCCTCAATTATTTTATAAGATACAGAGCTATATTTTGTCTATCTTGGAATTTTTGAAAATAAAATTATATGAATAAAAATAGTATATTTTTATATTTTAACCATGATTTTACCGATGACAGTGAGGAGTTAACTAGTTTCGATTACTGACATTCCGATTACATGACTGAACCGATTCACGTGATTACGTCACTCGGGCCAAGCGAAGCGAGCGGAGGGAGATGTACGAGATTCGTACGGTGTTAAAATTAATACGTCATCTCTTATTCCAAAGTGATATCTATAGATTAATTTGTCGTGTCGCTTAGAAATTGATTATAAAACAGTAAGTAAATTATTCTGGCGTCGTTGCATTCGTCGCTGTATGTTACGGACGCGTTGTTTGGTTCCCTGTGCAGTGCCTATACAAATGCATAATATAACCTATCTGCGCTTTGCATAAATCTATGAGGCCGCAGCCTTGTAATTGATGCAGATGCAGGCGATGTTGGAATAAGGCGATAATGCGATTATAAAAAGTAGTTAAAACGTCATTGCTGTGAAGCCATCAAGTCGGTGTGTTTTGCCGCGCTGTGCCGTGTTTATTGACGCGTTGGTTGCAATATTGCAGGCATAATGCCGGCGGCGCGAGGCGTTAAACGTGCAGCGTCTAAATCGTCCGCCACCGCGGCGTCGACGGTGCCCAAAAACAAGAAAAAACGTGGAGGTGAGTTCCTCCAAAGGCATTTTGCAATTGTTTTCTTTACATTTTTGCCTATGTCAATGACCTGTCAAACGTGATGGCGGGAAACAAGAGGCGCGAACTCTTGCCTTATAAGTTCTTTTTGCGTGTTTTTAACGTAACTGTACCCGAATTTAGTCTTCCATGGGTCTCATTAGCTATTTTAGGCATTATTTGCGCATAAATTTCGCTTGGATTATGTAAGCGAAGCGCGCGAATGGAATATTTTTTGAGGTTAACCTCGTCTGGATGACGCTCGTCGTATTTACAATTGTATTTTTCACACCGATTCGAGCTTACCTTAAATATGCATGACTAATTTACGTCCAAATTACAGTAAATTGCCTTTATAAGAATGTGTTTGTCTAAATTATTTGGTATAAAATTAGTTAATGAGGATAAAGAGTCTATTTTTGCATCATTACCTATAGCTAACGTAGAAGAAACACCTTATCTTTACAAACTCATTGGTGCATTAAGTTTTTTTTTATTTAGCCTGACTTCAATGCTTTCGTGGCAATAACCTTAAGTGGCATTTGAAACCAAAGTAAAATGGCAAAACTAATATAAATATGATGCAGGGAATGACTAGAAAAAAGCCAATTTAAAAGTATAAATACCCACATAATGAATTTCCTGATTCTTACATTACGTTAACCTGTATTACAGTTAAGGCAATATTTAAAAAAAAAAGTATTTAAAGAGGTTACAAATTTCTGTTAAAATACTATTAAAAACATATCTAAATTACTTCAGACAATAAACTTTGTTTCAAGTAAGGAAATTAAAATAGGTTAGCTGGCAACACATTGGCGCTATGACCTTGACCATAATGATTCACACAAACTGGCTTAGTAGTACACAATATTGTTAGAAATACAAGCTTGTTTCTATGTCAAGATATACCTACTTGAATAAAAATACATTATGAAATGTGGTGATTAATGTGTCCATGCATTATT
The DNA here is from genome assembly GCA_945859575.2 of Herminia tarsipennalis. NCBI lineage: Eukaryota > Metazoa > Arthropoda > Insecta > Lepidoptera > Erebidae > Herminia > Herminia tarsipennalis. Next base: position 3,777,796 of record OX243857.2, read on the forward strand.
TACCATTAGATAGATAGCTTTATATTTGAACAGGCTGCGGTGGCTGTGTTGACGGGCTTTAATAAATAATACTTCTAAATGTAATCGGCTCTGTACAATTTGTACAATCTACTTAATAATAAGTGGTGTTAAAATATTTTTTAAACATCTATATTACCTTTAGATTCTTTGATGATTTATTATTCTTCTTATGAGCTTTACACTTGGAACTGCCTGATTTCATTTTGTTTTTTTAGTATGTATTAATTTGACATTTTCAAATAATCATAAATTTGGTTTTACAAAATAAAGATATATGAAATTGAAACTAGTTGATTTATGTGTCCTAAAAATGTTCTTTCTCTAAACTAACTTATTAAATTATTTGATATATTTCGGGACTTAATCGCGTGAATTATTTAAAGGTATGAACCTTTTATTTACCTGACGTTTCGATCAAATTACACCAATCGTGGTCACGGGTCGAAGTCCCTAAATATATCTATAAAAATCGCGAAAGTTTAAAAACTTATTAAATTATTACACAGATAATGAAAATGATTTTATTTTTACTTATTTAAAATGAAAATGCTTGCATAAATAATTTTCATATTAAATCATCTTTCTGACTTTTTATATTTTTCTCAAAAAGATTACTTGGCATTAACTTAAGTGAGAATATAAAATAGGTACTTAATTTTAATACTAAAACCTTATAGGTACTTAAATCTAAGAAAATAAAAATGCACAATGTCCGCACAATGGCCCAATCAAGAGGCTAAGTGCGATATTGTGTCCCTGTTAAACCGACAACTCTTTTTTTTCACCCTATTTTTAATAATATATGTACTTAGTTAAAAATGATGTAATGTCTGCAGTCGCAGTTGTACCCATTGAAATAGAGCTTAAGCAATTTTCATCCAAAAAAAGCAAGAATGTCTTTATAAAACTAGCTTTATGATAATAAAAAACACAAGTCTTAATGAACACTACTTTTGCATTGGTAATGAAAGGGAAACAAGACAAATTTATAATATTCCAAATGAATATTAGTGAAAGTAACTGTCTGTCTGTGGCTCCCAATCTCTCCGGTGGTGGCATATTTCCTTCTTCTTCATCCTTAACTGTTTTAATGGGGCTTTGGACTGAAGCCCCGTTAAAGGCCAGCCCCATAGGAGCTCTCAAGTTAACCTGACATTCATTCTACATTCATACTATACTTCTTTCATGCATACATATTTTCATGAAACAACAAATGCTGATAGCTCTCTGATGTTGGTCTGTATTGCAACATTTTTCATTTGCTCCTATTGGTTGTAGCTTGATGTTATATAGCCTATAGGCCATTATATAGCCTTCCTCGCTAAATGGGCTACCCAACAAAATATTTTTTTAATTCAAACCAGTAGTTCCTGAGTTTGCCGTGTTCAAATTTTAATTAATCCATTTCTCAGGATACAATACTGGTCACATTCCACTAGTATGTGTATAAAGTTTTCCATTTTACCATAGAAACTGCATATGAGTGCATGTACTTGTGCATTATAATATCTCCTGTGTAGTTAGGCTAGTCTCTAATGAGATAAACTGCTGCGATGGACATTGGTTAGCAGACCATAATCATTATGGTTCTGTGGTCTCTATAATATATTGTATAAATTTCTCAATATGTATACCTGAGTCATGTCAAAAACACATAAATCCAAAAATGTTTACAAACAGATTATGTCATAATGAGATAAAATTATTTGTCATTGCATAGGATAAGAATGACCTTGATACCAATTTGCACTATTTAGATTTATGTATTTAAGTTTCCTGTAACGCTTACAGTGGTAAAAAGTATTATATTTGTTGTCATAAAAAATTGCATTATGTTTAAGTTATAATTTTGGTAAATATTGCAAAAAGAAGCAATATTTCCTGAATACTTGCCAAGGTCATTTGATCACACTAGGAAACGAGACATGTCATGCAAGCTGTGTTGTTAGACTTGTTAAAGATTTACCAAATACAAATCCTACCCATTATACTACCGACATGAACCCACTCCTAACAAAAGCCTACAGCTTAGCTGGAGCGGTTAACAGGATTGCTAGAGGGAATCCAATCCCACATTGCTAGTTATCTTTATACAAAAAAAAAAAACATAGACTTGTTTCGGAGCCCAACTTACTTACTGGTTGTAGATCTAAGCCATAGGCGATCTTGGTAGGTACCACAATAAAAAATAAAAAAGCCTTTTATTACTTGGTTTAAAAAGATTTTTTTAATTCACACCAGGACCCTCTATGAGGTAAAGGCCTCTTCCAGACACTACCATGTGTTTCTTTCCTGGGCCTTCCAGTCCTGTTATGCTATCCCAACAATGGGTACCACAATAGTTATTTTTCAGTAATATAGTATTACAATCAGTCTTACAATCTAATATGTCTGAGGAAATCCATATCCTTGCCAAACAATCTCTGTTTGGCAAGGATATGTTAAAAAAATCGTTTTAATTGAGGTGATACTATTACTGTTATGGGCTAGCGTGAAGTTTACTAACAGACTCACAATCTGCTTGTCTCTTCATTTACAGATTGACATTTTTGGATCACAGAAAGTGTTGTCCTGTGTGGGAAACGAATCCATGTAGGAGTGTGTGCGACTGCTGCGCAAAAAGTCGTCCTCGTGTGCAGCAGTCCTACAAACTCCAGATAGTTTGATTTGTTCTAAACTAAAAAATAAATACCTAATCCTTATTTTAAACTTCGATTTCCATACATATTAGATATAATCGCGTGAATTATTTATGAAGCGGGGAAGCCTAATGGCTAAGGCATCGGACTCGCAATCGTTAGATCGCGGATTCTAATACTACCCATTATATTACCGGAGTATTAACCCACACACAAGCTAATGAGCTTGGCTGGAGGAGTTTATACTTTTATAGGATTGCTAGTGGGACCCACAATTTACAATTGTTGCCACGGGTCGACTGATGGCAGCTTAGTGATGTCTTCAATGATAAAATTAAATAATCTTTGTATTTTTTGGTGTAGCGATTCAGTTGGAGATCCCTCAAGCTCCGAAGCGTAGAGGATGTGTTCTGACATGTGGACAAGGGGACGTGGGCCAGCTCGGCCTCGGAGAAGATGTTATTGAGACTACAAAGTGAGTATAAACATTAAAGTACTATTTCGACATTGAATAAGACAAAACACATTCAAATACATCATATGATTAAAGAGGTGAGAGTTCAGAAGTTTCATATGAACTTTTGCACAAGCAATGCATACTCAGACAATCAATCAATATGGATGTGGAATCTCGGAACACCTTTGGACAAAAGTGGTTTACGTCTAAACAGCTGGAGCAATTTTAATAAAATTTGGTATGGAGTTAGCTGACACCCTGGATTAACACATAGGCCAAAAAAAGGCGGATAACACCGCGGGCCACAGCTAGTAGTATATAAAATTGACTTCATAGTAGTGTCATGATGTTGTTAAGTCATTTTCAATTAATTTTTTCATTGTACATGATGTAAAACTATATTATTTGTTTCAGGTTTAAGTTTGTGACGTTATTAGGGGAGAAAATAGTTGATGTGTTTGCTGGTGGCATGCATACTATCGCTCTTGATAGTAGCGGGAAGGTTTGTATTACATTTTAAATATTACTATTTTAAACAGAAAAAAAATCTTCTCCATGAATAACATAAAATTAATCTCAAAAAGTTAGGTTAGCCAAATAGTTTCATTTTAATAAACATCCAATTGACAATACTAAATAAAAGAAATTATCAATTACGAAAGATAATGTAGTAATTGGGTATTTGACTACTATCAAAATAAAATATATTATATTGATCATGTAAAATCAATTTCATATATTAATTTAACGTTTTTATTAATTTTTAATTATAAAAAGTAAATGATTTGACCATAGAAAACGTGACGTCACATTTGTACCGAGCGGGTCGTTTTTGTCAATTTCTTAAAAAGAGGCTTATTTGATTTCAGTCAAATACCCTATTAGATACTTAATATGATTTTTGTCTAAAAAACAATCTGAAGCTTCTAAGCTTGAAACTATTGTCTTATATATTATATTAACGTAAACCATGTGGTGTTATAAGTTTATTTTTTGGACCAACAAATGTTCCTTTATGACGTTATTGTTGCTTTCCCTTCCTGCATATCTAACAGTATCATCATAACCTTTGTCTCCCCCCCCCCCAGGTATGGACATTCGGGTGCAACGACGAGGGCGCCCTAGGCCGCGCGACGTCGGACGACAGCGAGGAGGGCACCCCTCGCGCGGTGTCCCTCCCGGCGCGCGCCGTGAGCGTGAGCGCGGGGGACTCGCACTCCGCCGCGCTCTTGGATAACGGCGATGTGTACGCGTGGGGCGCCTTCAGGGTACGTCACTTCCTTCACTTATTTCCTAAAACTAATTCGATGATTGTTTGAAAACGTCAAATTAATATATTATAAAATAATAATAAGAATGTTAGTTTTAAAAATAACACAAAATTAAGTTAGTTACTACGCGTTTCAAATGAGTTGATAACTGTCATGATGACATTTTGATTCGCATTATGACTGCAACTTCATTGTATGACGTAAGGTCAGCAATAAAATTATTCGTACAAAAGGTCTCATTAGTATTACACAGAAGTACCTACTTACACTAATAAACTATACACAAGAAAGGTCACATATTCTTATATTTTGTCTATTTATATTTCTGTTTAGTGTTTGTTAAATGATAAAGAACACTAATAATAATAAAATAGTTCAAAGAAAATAAATATTTCGTCTGTTCTATTACTATACACACACGTACTTCACCCAACTTGGGAGTTTTTGTTGCTAGCGGTACAATTTTGACAAGAACAGAGTGAAGTTGTTGGGATCGCGATTATCTTCTCATTTAAAACGCATAGTACAAAAGACAGTTCCAAGTGTAAAGCTCATGATAATATAGTGTGCAGTGATATGTTGTATGTTTGTAATTTTGTAATATCCCAGACCTCTCTAAAAGATAGCTCAGTTTGGCTATGTATCTACATTTAGATAATATCATAAAACACCGACAGTACCAAAGGCACTAACGAATCCAGGATATATTCAAAAGCATCTAATCCTCATGTATGTAAATAATAAAACTTCAACAAGGTCAAATCTCTTTAAAATCAAAATCGAGGGCTCCACTACACATTTGATTTGATTACACTTGGCCTATGATAAGTCACATGGCTGGTGTTACTATAAGTGTTAATTCCAAACATGTAAAAATGCCTCGTTCTAGGGTTGTACTTAAATAAAAGGTATCGAAATTCGAATGCAATGAGAAAGGCGCCCTAGGCCGTAACGGGAGGTGTATGCGTAGGGAGCTTGCGAGTTCAGAGTATGGAGTTTTATAAGAATTTGATTTGACATTGACCCTGTTGAGAGTATTTTCAATAAAAAAAATACATACAATACATATTAATAGGGGGTTATCATATGTATAATCCACCCCTTCTACTATTTATGTCTGAATAACATAAAAGTGACTTTAAAACTACATATTATTTTTAATATCTATTTATGCCTCTGTGGCGCTGTGGGAATGTATCCGACTGCTACGCAAGAGGTCGTGGGTTCGATCCCCACCCAGGATAAAACTTTGTGTGATGAGCACGATGGTTTATTCGGTGTCTGGGTGTTATTTATCTATAATATGTATGTATTTAGAAATATATAAGTATGTTTATCAGTTGTCTGGTTTCCATAGTACACGCTCTGCTTAGTTTGGGATCAGATGGCGTTGTGCGAGTTGTCCCAAGATATTATAGATATTATTATTATTTATTTTTGTTGTGAACAGGATTCCCACGGTAGTATGGGACTCATAGTCAACGGTAGAGAAGGCAAGTCCAGCAAGGTGCCCGTTAAAGTGGACATCGGAGAGCCCGGGGTTGCGCTGGCTTCAGGAGGAGACCATCTTGTTATATTGTCGGTTAGTATTGTTATTAGTACTAGGCCATGATACCACAGAAAAAAAGTATTGGTTAGCAATTCCCTTTCATCAAGGGGCGTAGCTAAGTCAAAGTCAAATATCTTTATTTCGTAAAATCAGGTTAATGATTATTTGAAAACGTCAAATTAAAACATACTAAAAATTTTATAAAATATGAATGTTTGAAAAAAAAAAACAACATGAGGTTAGGTGGCAGTTCCAAGTGTAAAGCTCATGAGAAGAAGCTACCAAGAAACTCATGTGCCACTCTTTTAAAATCATCAAGTTTTTCTTTACAAAAATAAATTTTACTGAATGAACCAGTGTGTCTGGTGAGTGTAATCGTTTATAAAATAAGGATAACTAAATAATAATACTATTAGTAACTCTAAAATGAGTATATATAAACGTATTCAACAAACACAATACTTCACTTCTTACAAAGTAAATATGTATATATACATATAATCTTAAAGTACATTTTAATAGCCTGTGAGAGAAAGCAGTTCAATCCCAAGCGTTTTTGTCTTCCATATAATCAATTATTGAGTAGAGCTTGCTTTTGAGGGTGGGAGAGTCCAATTTTTATCACAAGTATGTGATAAAAATTGTTAGCGGGCCTGAATTATGTCCAACGACTTAATGATTAATGTGAGTCGCCGCACAAATTTTTAATTTACTCTAGTATGTACAATGACTAACTTTTAGGGTTCCTTATGGCTGATATGCCAGTAGCTACGCTCCTGATCAGGTTGTTATTTTCCATTAGAACAATTCCCAAAATGACTACATTTTTTTAAAGTATTATATATTATTAGTACAATTATTGCATTTGAAAGAATTAAAAGTTTAGACCTAGGAATTAAACCCGAGATTTTTGATCGGTTTACTGGAGCCCTAAAGTTGAACCATCCAATCTGAAGTGTTACTAAACATGTCATTTTTCTTCCCTTGTTGCACACGAGTTGGGTCTTCGTGAGCTATCGCCTCGTATCTAGCCATGTTCTTGAGAACTATTATGGCTTTTGTTATTGCTTTGCTACAAAGTGCATTTTAACTTTAGGTTAGATTCCGAGGTTTGAACTTAAAATTATTTTTGAAATGCAATTATTGTATTATATAATAAAGTACTTGGCAAGAAATGCCTATAAAAATAATAAAACAACTTTATTCATTTAGGCAGTAACATACTATTCTTGTGAAAAGTAGATTCTACATGCACACGTAATGCCTGTTCGCAAACAATTTGTAAAGCCGGAGAAAAGAACGAGACAAAAAAAATACGCGGCCACTGTTTTTAAATTGCCAAAGTCAAAGTCAAATATCTTTATTTCGTAAAATCAGGTTAATGATTATTTGAAAATGTCAAATTAAAACATACTAAAAATTTTATAAAACTATGAATGTTTGAAAAAAAAAAAACAAAATGAGGTTAGGTGGCAGTTCCAAGTGTAAAGCTCACGAGAAGAAGCTGCCAATGTTTGCAATGTTTCTTTGTTTATAAACTGTATATGTACCACCATTATATTATACACCATATTAGAAGACTGCTGCAAAAAATAAGAGATCAAAAATCATATACCATAATGATTTGTTGTCATTGATGATATAATATAATGTACTAGCTGTCCCGTGCAACTTCGTATGCATACATTCTCCCCGTTTTTGCAACATTTTTCATTATATTTTTTCAATTTGGACCAGTAGTTTCTGAGATTGCCACGTTCAAACAAACAAACAACCTCTTCAGCTTTATAATTGTAGTATATATAATGTTGTCTGTCAGGTGTCGGGCGCGGTGTACACGATGGGCTGCGGCGAGCAGGGGCAGCTCGGCCGCCTGTCGCAGCGCTCGGCCGGACGGGACGCCAGGCAGGGGCTCGGTGAGTACAGCTCCTGCGTTCTTGCTGCCCATCAGGTCTGGAATACCACATGCCTCTGTGGCGCAGTGGGAGTGTATCCGACTGCTACGCAAGAGGTCGCGGATTTGATCCCCACCCAGGATAAAACTTTGTGCGATGAGCACGATGGTTTATTCTGTGTCTGGGTGTTATTTATCTATAATATGTATGTATTTAGAAATATATAAAGATATTGTTATTATTATTATTGGTACGCTGCTAATTGTTGTTTAAAATAAAGTGCATATAAGCAATTATGTATGACCTCTTGTTAAATAGAACAAGCGCGGATCCAGAAGTTTGTTCTGGGGGGCAACAATAACCTCTTATTTAAATAGACCAAGCGCGGATTAAGAAAATTGTTTTGGGAAGGGGCAACAATTGACTCAACAGTTGAAAGGGTGGGTGAATTCTCAACACATTTTATAATAAAGCGGCGGTAGCCTAATGGATAAGGCATCGGTCTCGCAATCGTGAGGTCGCGGGTTCGAATCCTACACATTATACTACCGACGTGAACCCACTCCTAACACAAGCCTTTGAGCTTAACTGGAGGGGTTAACAAGATTGCTAGTAATGTGGGGGACTCAATCTCACATTGCTAGTTTTTTTTTTTTTTTTTTCAAAAAATAATAATAAAAAATAAGGGGGTGTCCATAAATTACTTTAGGTGATTTTACCGGATTTTGGCCCCCCTATCTCCATTTAGTGAGATTTAGCTTAACCCCGTCTCAAGTAGATTTCACATCTGAATAATAATACCTTAATACCTTGGGACAACTCACACAACGCCATCTGATCCCAAACTAAGCAGAACTTGTACTATGGAAACCAGACAACTGATAAATATACTTATATATTTCTAAATACATACATATTATAGATAAATAACATCCAGACACAGAATAAACCATCGTGCTCATCACACAAAGTTTTATCCTGGGTGGGGATCGAACCCACGACCTCTTGCGTAGCAGTCGGATACACTCCCACTGCGCCACAGAGGCAGTCGAATGAATCAACGATTCAGACTCACGAATTTTCATGTGAATCATCATCAAAATTCATGAGTCTGGGGGGGGTGTTGCCCCCCCCCCCCCCCCTGGGTTCGCGCCAGCACCAGTATAATATAAACACAAAAGAATAAGTTGCATGAATAATGGCCGCTATCGCTGAGAGCGATCTCTTCCAGGCAACCTTGTATTTCAAGAATATTTATGTCCTCAATATATTATTTGTATTTTTTTCCTCAAATGTTTTTTTACTTGCGGTTTTTAAGCTATTGCATAGCTATGCTCAAGGCCCGCGATAGAAGCTTCTATCGCGGGCCTTGAGCGCGGGGACCGAATCCAGAAATTCCGTAACGATAAAACCTCACGCTCCCCACTCCGACGGGCACAGCGGTGATACTTTTTAATTTTGCCATCTATCGATGAATAGCAGAACTTTTAATGACTTTTTTTTAAATTAAAAAAAAAAAAAAAAAATTTAAAGAAAAAAAAATTAAAAACATTGTTTTGTTATAATTTAAAAAAAAAAAAAAAAAAATTAATACCTTTTTTTGTAATTTAAAAATAAAATTGAAGAAAAACAATTAAAAACATTGTTTTTTATAATGTTTTTTTTTTTTTTAATTGCTTAATTTGATAAAAATGCTATGCAATAGCTTTACCGCGGCAGTCCTCGAGTGCCACACATTTTTTTTTTAATAACTATCCTACTAACCCTCCAACTAAGCTGAATGACTCCTCATAATCCCCTCTTCATCTTTATAGTGTTAGTATAAACATGGTACAGTACTCCAAAAGTAATAATGCGCATAGAAATCTTCGGAAATCTTCGTCATTGTTCGGCAACGGTCGTATTACCCGAGCGTCGAAAGACGATATTTATATAGAGTGGTTAAGAGCAATTTCTCTATGCCTAATTTTATATATTATGTGTTTTGTGCTAAAACAGATTTGATTTACCTGTAACGAAATTTGATTCGATAATTCCATGTAAGTAAATAGCGAAAACGCTACAATCATTGTTGGAGTGATTAGTTCCTTTTTTCGGTGTAGAAAATTTCTTTGATTGATTATGTTTTTTTTCGTTTAAGATATTACTCAAAGTTCGTCGCGAAATTCCTGTAGCTTTTGTAACACGGTCTTGAATTTTTTTAAAATAACCATCATGGTCTCTGTTGAAAACATTGGCTTCATTTAAGAAATAAAGGTACACATTAAATACCATTTGCCGTGCTTGTGAATTAAGCGGTTTTCCACGTTTAAATTTATCCATTTTGGAAGAATTCGTCTGAAAGAAAATGGCATGGGCAGAGTTAGGTAGGTATATATTTTTTATGCATGTTTATCTATTTATTTAATTTAAATAAATCTCATTTTTTAAATGTTTTTCTAGTACTTAATATGTATTTAATGTAGGTATTTTATTTTTTTAATATTAAAAAAACGTGAAATATGTTATTTATTTTCCTTTTTTCAAAATATACTATTTAAATCTGAATAAGCTAATTAATGTTGAAATTATATTTACCAAGAAGGGTGTGTAATAGCAGCTCTATATATTTCCACAAATAGAGAACACGTGCAGTCACTACCAATATATAAAGACGACTGACAGACATTTCGCTGACCGGCGACAGCTGCCGAACGCCCGATTTGTTTTCGATTGTGCACACATGATATTGACTCCTATCTCTTTTAAACAAGGTGCAAAATGCAAATGCCTTGTTTAGGGCTCTTACGATTCCATGATTCGAGTGTTTCCGGGAATACGACAATTAGCGAAGATCTGCATGTGCATTATTAATTTGGGAGTACTGTACTGTTGTGACCCAGGTGCGTTGCTGGTCCCGTCCAAAGTGACGCTGAAGGCGGGCGCGTCCCGCATCTGGGCGGGCTACCACGCCACCTTCGTGCTGGACGCCAACAACGACAAAGTGTTCGCCTGGGGACTTAACAACTATGGACAACTTGGTGAGCAATTATATTTATACAAGCTTTCGCCCGCGGCTCCGCCCGCGTGGATGTCGGTTATCGCGATAAAAACTATCCTATATCCTTCCCCGGGACTCAAACTATCTCCATACCAAATTTCATCTAAATCGGTTCAGTAGTTTGAGCGTGAAAGCGTAACAGACAGACAGACAGACAGACAGACAGAGTTACTTTCACATTTATAATATTAGTATGGATACTTTATTATTACCCAAAAGACCCTGTTGTGTACAGGGTATTATTTTTTATTTTATTGAAGTAATTTTTAAAGGCATTTCTTGCCATTACTTTACAAATAGTATAATTGCAGTAACATAGTACAGATAGGTGGTTCGCTTATGGCCCCGGTTTGGCTACGGAAGTCTCGGGTTCGATTCCTGGGTCTGGACTTCAAATTTTTCTATCATTCAAGAATGTAATTATTATATTTTATTTTATTGTTCTTAAACTTCGCGATTTTTATACATATTAGATATATTTCGAGACTTAATTAAGGGAATTATTTAAAGATACGAACTTTTTATTTACACGATGTTTCGTTCGATTTGCACCGATCGTGGTCACGGGTCAGTGCAATTCGATTGAAACGTCGGGTAAATTACAGGTTCGTACCTTTAAATAATTCACGCGACTAAGTCCCGAAATATAGCTAATATATTTTATTTTTATTTGTAAGTTAATATTAAATACTTAAACTGTATATTGCAATTAATAATTTTTAGACACTTTCAAAAATCTCATAATTTGTATATTTTTGTATCAAGTTACTTCAGGAAGTAAATATTCGACTCTTATATTTTAATGTTCTCATTTAAATCTCGTTATTTCCCAGGTATAACAGGCGAGAAACGTAAAACAGCGCTTTACACCCCATCAGAGTGTGACGCGTTCAGTGCAATCAACACTACGTGGAAGCATGTGGCTCCGGGGCAACATCACTCTCTTGCTCTTGATAGTAACGGACAGGTGTATGCCATTGGGAGATGCGAGTATGGAAGGTGAGATCACTGTTAGAATATGATAAGACTATGTTAAAACATAGATAGACCATCTTGGAACTTAGTTAGACCATGTTGGAACATAGTTAGACCATGTTGGAACATAGTTAGACCATGTTGGAATATATTTGATCATGTTGGAACATAGTCAGACCATGTTGGAACATAGTTAGACCAGGTTAGAACATAGTTAGGCCATGTTGTAACATGGTCAGACCATGTTGGAACATAGTGAGACCGTGTTAGAACATATTTAGACTATTTACAACATAGTTAAACCATGTTGGAACACAGTTAGTCCATGTTGGAACATAGTGAGACCGTGTTAGAACATATTTAGACTATTTACAACATAGTTAAACCATGTTGGAACATAGTTAGTCCATGTTGGAACATAGTGAGACCGTGTTAGAATATATTTAGACTATGTTAAAACATAGTTAGACCTTGTTGGAATATAGTTAGACCATGTTGGAACATAGTCGGTTAGACCATGTTGGAACATAGTCGGTTGACCATGTTGGGGCATAGTTAGACCATGTTGGAACATAGTCGGTTAGACCATGTTAGAATACTATAGTGACTGGCCTGTTGGTCTAGTGGTTAGTTGACCATGTTGGGGCATAGTTAGACCATGTTGGAACATAGTCGGTTAGACCATGTTAGAATACTATAGTGACTGGCCTGTTGGTCTAGTGGTTAGTGACTCTGACTGCTAAAGTCGTGGGTTCGATCCCCAGCCAGGATAAAACTTTGTATGATGTGTACGATGGTTTATTCTGTGTCTGGGTATTTAGAAATATATAAGTATGTTTATCAGTTGTCTGGTTTCTATAGTACAAGGTCTGCTTAGTTTGGGATCAGATAGCGTTGTGTGAGTTGTTCCAAGATACAATTAGATAAGATATATCCGTGTATATTGAAGGTTGGGCCTGGGCGACCGTCCGGGAGACGCGGAGGTCCTGGAGCCGATACCGACGTTGCAGAACAAGAAGTGTATCAGTATAGCAGCGGGGACGAGCAACTCTTTTGCTGTTACTAATACTGGTTAGTATATTGTTTTTATGTTTTTAGGGTTGCTTACTGGGTAATGATTATTTTAAGGGTTCCGTACCTCGAAAGTTTGTTATGCACTTTGTTGTAAGTTCGTCTGTCAGGACCCTTTATTTCGAGAACGCCTGGATTCAAATGAAATCCATATATTCAAGTCTCCAGTCTCTAGAAGCTACAAAATAACTTAAGATAACGCTAAAAAGATACCGTTTATCCCACAAAAAACTTACGCTACGGCACTCTTCAAGGCAATCAAAATTTATAGGGTATTGTCCGTTGATCTAGAACTATGAAATTTGGCAATTAATAACATTTTATACTACAAGTATAGGGAAAATTCTAAAAACTATAAATTTGTAATTAAATAATCAAAAATATAGTATTTAAAAGACTGCGAGATTCGGGTTTTTAATTATTTATAATATGTATCTACAAATTTGTACGGAGCCCTCCGTGGGAGAGTCCGACTCGTATTTGTCCGGTTTTACTTTGTTAAGATATTTAATAGTTTTTACTAGTTCTTCAAGTGCGTAGGGTATAAGAATTTCTATTACGTGATTAAAAATGCTATCTAATTTTGTAATATTTGTTGGTTTCGCTACAGTTGGAGGTGGCGAAAATGATATTGAGCGCTATTTAAATGTGCATACAATTAAGCCTACAATTTTCATACGTGCGTTGTAATAGGGTAGATGACTACAATAAAAATACTTTTTTTATTATCTTATTTATTATATAAAAATAGTTTACTTATCTGGTAATAGTAAATCTTAAAATGCTCTAAAAATAAGTGTTCTTTTACAATTGAATATGTTTTTGAATATAAAAGCATGAAAACGAATAATAAAAGTGTCAGCTATAGGGTTCGCACTGGTGAGGAATTAGACAGAGTTCATCTCACAAGAGGGAACTACAACTGCGAAGCTTAGCGAAAGCTCTGCTTAATTTAGGATCAGATAGCATTGCGTGAGTTGTCCCAAGATATTATTATATTATTATTACCTTGTCGGTAAGGTTCTTTTACTTCCTAAAGCGTGACCGGAAACAAAAAGTAAGTGACAGGTTCGTTCCGAATTTTGCTGCTTGTGGTGAAAGATAATCGTTGTAAACGATAACACAGGAACCTTGTGTGTAACACTTCACTATGCAAACACACAGAAACTGATCTAATGTGAAAACTTTATTTAAAGCACAATAGTGACAGGGTAGCCATCGATTGAATGGAATAGCGATCTATGACGTCATAAGTTCTTACCGTTAAATCATTACTTTTAGTTCGTTTTATGCTTTTAAATTCACAATATATTAAATTATGTAAAAGAACATTTATCTTTAGAGTATTTTAAGATCTACTATTACCTGTTTAGTATAAAATAAAATGTAAATTTACTTTTATTGTAGTCAAGTACACAATTATCAGGTTTGTATTAATCAAAGCTCATACCTCCCGCAGGCGAGGTGGTGTCGTGGGGCATGGGCTCGGAAGGCACCCTGGGCACCGGCGCATCAGCAGACTGCGCGGCGCCCACGCGCGCGCTCACGGCCCCGCTGCAGCAGCGACGGGCTGCCTCCATCTCCGCGGGGGGACAGCATACTGTGCTGCTTGTTGTAAGTGCACACTTACTTCACTTATACACCTATACAATATCTGATCTCTACAAATACAATAATTACATTTTTGAAAGATAAAAAAAAATTGATATCCAGACTCGGGAGTCGAACCCGAGACTTCCGTAGCCAAACCGGGGCCAGAAGCGAACCACCTATCTGGACTATGTTACTAGATATCAAATCTTTCCATCTCTTAATGCAGAGAGCGTACGCTCTCTGTAACGAAGCAATAACAAAAGCCGTGATAGTTCTTTAACTACCGACTAGATGGCGCTACGGGGGCTTAACTCGCAAGCATTAAGAGATGGAAAGATTTGATATCTAGTAACATAGTCCAGATAGGTGGTTCGCTTCTGGCCCCGGTTTGGCTACGGAAGTCTCGGGTTCGATTGCTGAGTCTGAATATCAAATTTTTCTATCTTTCAAAAATGCAATTATTGTATTTGTAAAGTAATTGGCAAGAAATGCCTATAAAAATGACTTCAGTATCTGATCTTGTCTATATTTCTTTTAGTATTCTCGACCTCTTGTTTTTGCGTCAGTCCTCTAATATGGTGTATAAAAACTGCCTCTGTGACCGGTGGGAGTGTGTCCCACTGCTACGCAAGAGTTTGTGGGTTCGATTCCCACACGCGACACCACTTTGTGTGATCCACAAATTATTGTTCCGAGTCTGAGTGTACTTTGTGTCCGTGACTTGTATGTTTGTAAAATCCCTCGCGGGCTACAGGGCTTGTACACTAGTGCGGGAGTAGTCTTGTTTATTTGAAAAAAGTGGCCGCGAGTTTTTATGGCCTCGTTCTTTTCTCCGGCTTTACCTATTGTTTGCGAACAGGCATTACATGTAGAATCGACTTTTCATTAGTATAATATTTGACTTCCTAAAATAGAAATAAAGATAGTCATATAAGAATAAATATTTTTGAAGTTAAAATCCTCTCCCCCTTGTACAAATTTTAACGAAATCTTAGAAAAAAACATTTTTTACTGAGGATTTTCTGGCATTATACCCAAACATACATATAAAACACAAATCAGAATTTAAAAAAAAATCTTGTATCTACCTCCTGTTAGGAGGGATTATGTTTAAAACAGACGCGAATCTAGGATCATGTTAGGGGGAAGTGGAAGGGAGGTATTTGAGCCAATATTTTGGAAAAATTTTGGAGGTCAAGGAGCCTCTCATTGACCTCCAAAATCTAAATTTCTAAATCAAGTATTATTAAAAGAAAAAAAAGACGTAATTTATGCAAACCCAACTCACACTCAGCTGATGTTATTTTGCACTGGCTATTCCCCATAATTTGCCAAAATTATTTAGTTCTTATGAATAAACTACATTTCTGCTCAATTTAATCAAAATCCGTACAATAATCACAATCATCTATACATTCACTCACAATCTTACAAATTTATAATAATAATTTATAATGTAATACATCTAGAGTATGTTTCCACTGTATACTTACGAACATTCGGAAAAAAAATTCCGAATGATAAACAAAAATTCTCTATCAAAATCCACTATGTGATTTACTAGACGGTAATGAAAAAACATAAACAAACATCCTATAGTTAACCAAAAACCTTTTTTTATGGATTTGAAAACTCACTCACTTTTCTAACAACAGGAGGACCCAAACCCCCAAAAAGAGGATTCCCCGCCCCCAGAAACCGAGACATCAGAGCAGAAAACGGAACAAGAGTCGCAAGAGTCACAGGAAGACGACGAAGAAGAAGAAGATGAACCTAAGAACAAGCGCCAGAAATCTGAACAAGAGGGAGAGATCTCCAGTACATCTTCAGCTCAGCCTAGTGAACAGGCGGAAGAAAATAAACCACAGGTAAAGACATAAAATATCATATTGTATGACTTCACTATTGATAATCTAACTATGTGACAGGAATAATACTTACATTCGAGTGGTAGTGGGTTCGAATCCCACCGGAGCACTCAGAATCATTTTTTCTGGAAGGTTTTGACCAACACTAGCGAAATCGATATATGTACTATGTAACCTACCTTTTTGCATTGTGGGAGGAGGGGGGGGGGGGCATCCTCCAAATTCCACCCGGGGTACGCCCGTGATACTACCAAGGACGTAAACCTACTCCTAACATGAGCAATATAGCTTAGCTGGAGGGGTTAACAAGTTTGCTAGTGATCTTTAAATAAATCTGAATACGATAATTTACAAATTCTAGCGTTGTTTGCTTTAATGGGTGCAGTAATTTCGCTTATCCAATATTCGATATAATTAACTGAATTGATTGTTTTTTATATTGCATTTAAAGCGCTTAGCCACAAAACTACAGGGTGATTGTGGTAATTTAGTGAGTCGAAATCTAAATTCAAAAATTGAGGGTGATCAAACCATGATACTGAACCGATTTAAAAAAAAAATCGTCTGTAAAGTCGGTTAACGGACGATAATTTTACAACTAGTCAGTAACGTGACTGCTTGGCAACCAATCAATAACGTGACCGTTGCTACGTGACTACTTAGCAACCAATCAATAACGTGATCGTTGCTACATGACTACTTAGCAAACCAATCAATAACGTGACTGCTTAGAAACCAATCAATAACGTGACCGTCGCTACGTGACTGCTTAAAAACCAATCAATAACGTGACCGTCGCTACAGGACTGCTTAGCAACCAATCAATAACTTGACCGTCGCTACAGGACTGCTTAGCAACCAATCAATAACGTGACCGTCGCTACGTGACCGCTTACCAACCAATCAATAACGTGACCGTTGCTACGGGATTGCTTAGTAACCAATCATTAACTTGACCGTTGCTACGGGTCTACTTAGCAACCAATCAATAACGTGCCCGTTGCTACGGGACTGCTTAGCAAGCAATCAATTACGTGACCGTTGCTACGGGACTGCTTAGCAAGCAATCAATTACGTGACCGTCGCTACGTGACTGCTTAGCAACCAATCAATAACGTGACCGTTGCTACGGAACTTCTTAGCAACTAATCTATAACTTGACCGTTGCTACGGGTTTACTTAACAACCAATCAATAACGTGCCCGTTGCTACGGGTCTGCTTAGCAACCAATCAATTACGTGACCGTCGCTACGTGACTGCTTAGCAACCAATCATTAACGTGACCGTTGCTACGGGACTGCTTAGCAACTAATCTATAACTTGACCGTTGCTACGGGTTTACTTAGCAACCAATCAATAACGTGACCGTTGCTACGTGACTGCTTAGCAACCAATCAATAACGTGACCGTTGCTACGGGACTGCTTAGCAACTAATCTATAACTTGACCGTTGCTACGGGTTTACTTAGCAACCAATCAATAACGTGCCCGTTGCTACGGGACTGCTTAGCAAGCAATCAATTACGTGACCGTTGCTACGGGTTTACTTAGCAACCAATCAATAACGTGCCCGTTGCTACGGGACTGCTTAGCAAGCAATCAATTACGTGACCGTCGCTACGTGACTGCTTAGCAACCAATCAATAACGTGACCGTTGCTACGGGACTGCTTAGCAAGCAATCAATTACGTGACCGTTGCTACGGGACTGCTTAGCAAGCAATCAATAACGTGACTGTTGCTACGTTAAACTTTTTCGTGAGTGCACGCTGTCATCGATTTCTAATTACGTCAAAAAAAGTACCTTAATTTTTTAGATACCTATGACGGAAAAGTAAACGCGTAACATTGAGTGTTTATATATTTAGGTCAAACCTTAAAGTGCCGTTGTTGGGATTTGCAGCGCAAATTTTTAGGATTTATTTTATTTTTTTTCAAAAATAAAATTTCGTTACAGTATCATGGTCCGATATCCCCCCCCCCCCCCCCCCTGTTACGATGATGGATTGGACTCACTAAATCGGCACCCTGTTTAATTAACAGAAAACAAGAAAGTTAGGCAAACATTTTTTTCGAGTTTCCAAGTTTTAACGATGTACTACTATGATGTGCAAGAGCTGAAACAAAGCATATCATCCACGTACTAGATCTAATTAGTAGTTTTGTATTAAAAATATAAGTAAAACCGTTAATATAATACTACTACTATAGGGTAAAAAGAAAAAGCGAGGTCCAGCTCCTTCGACCTCTTCTACCGTCAAGCCGAAATCCAGAAAAAAGGCACGACGAAACTAGGTTCACATTTATTTCCCATGCACATTTTATTTCTTAAATATAACCTGTATGCTTAGCATGGGCTTGTGTTACAAATGATTTGTTGGACGACAGTGTACGATAGAAATATATGCGGCTGACATAGATTCTACAAGCTGATTCTTAATAGACTAATAACTTTGTGACTTCTTTATATTTATATTGACTGCCTCTGTGGCGCGGTGGGAGTGTATCCGACTGCTACGCAAGAGGTCGTGGGTTCGATCCCCACCCAGGATAAAACTTTGTGTGATGAGCACGATGGTTTATTCTGTGTCTGGGTGTAATTTATCTATAATATGTATGTATTTAGAAATATATAAGTATGTTTATCAGTTGTCTGGTTTCCATAGTACAAGCTCTGCTTAGTTTGGGATCAGATAGCGTTGTGTGAGTTGTCTCAAGTTATTATTATATTACACTAAATATTTATTTTATTTTTTTTATTTATTTATTAATAACAATACTTACATCTATCTTACAGGGCAAACCTAATGCGACAGATATATGTAATATGTAATACTAGTGACCCTGGCCATGCTTCCCTGTGCCTTTTTTGGCCAGAAACTTTCGCGGGCGTCCCCAAAACAGCCTGGCAAAGTTTCATCATAATCTGATCAATAGTTTCGAAACGAATAGTGACATACAGACAGACAACAAAAAAAATTAACCCTTTATCACCTACTACCTGTTTTTGGAGTAACAACTTTAACTACCTACAGACTATTGTGAGGTTTAAGCCTTAAACCTAAAAAGACAATGATTTTACTCCGGGGGCTCACAGACGTGTGCTTTAATAATAATAATATCTTGGGACAACTCACACAACGCTATCTGATCCCAAACTAAGCAGAGCTTGTACTATGGAAACCAGACAACTGATAAACATACTTATATATTTC
This sequence comes from Herminia tarsipennalis, assembly GCA_945859575.2. Classification (NCBI taxonomy): domain Eukaryota; kingdom Metazoa; phylum Arthropoda; class Insecta; order Lepidoptera; family Erebidae; genus Herminia; species Herminia tarsipennalis. The sequence goes on from OX243857.2 coordinate 3,797,390, forward strand.
TAAATACATACATATTATAGATAAATAACACCCAGACACAAAATAAACCATCATGCTCATCACACAAAGTCTTATCCTGGGCGGGGATCGAACCCACGACCTCTTGCGTAGCAATCGGATACTCCCACCGCGCCACAGAGGCAGTAATTTTTTTGTAGCTTTGTGACAAAAGTAGGTTGGATGGATAATGAACTAATATTACAAAGTTATTGAATATAATTCAAAGAAGCCACGAAGTTAATAGTATATTAAATCATCCTGTATAATATGTAACATAAAGGAGTGGTCAAATTCAAGGGTATTATATATTTGACAATTTCCAGTACTGAAAGCGAAATTATATAATTTTATAAGCTACGGGTCTTAATTGCGTTGATTTTATTTTAAGGCTAAATTCTTTTGTGTCGGCCAGAGTTACGGGTAGATTACCCGTGACCACAGCCGTTGTAATACGGTAAGACCCGTAGCTTTTAAAATTCTATAATATATACAAATCGCGAAAGTTTGAGCATACATTGAAAGCGAAAAGGTATTATAAACATTGTACCTCGCCTGGTGCAAAATACAATTGGATTATTGTTAGACATTTTTTTTTTTTTTCTATTCGCATAGTCAGATTTTGATCAAATCAGTTGTAGGTACATACCGATCCCTTGATTTGAACACACCTTTTTGTTATACATGTATAAATATGAAAAATGAATTGATCTCAAACATAATTGTGAAATGCTCGCGCTGTAAGGCGATTAGCACACTGTCACGCACTACGCTGCGGGATCTATCTCTCTCTCTATCAGAATAACAAGAAAACGTGTTTGGGCGCATAGTCCCAACAAACGCGATCTCGCCCTTACGTGCGGGAACACGCGTCCGACCACGTCATCGAATAACATCCGATCTCTCTCTATCAGAATAACAAGAAAACGTTTTCTTGTTATTCTGATAGAGAGAGAGATAGAGAAACCACGCGCGTGTCTCTGTCGCCACGCAGTGTGCCAATGGCCTTAGTTTAAATATAATGAAATTATGATTATTTAGTAACATGCCCAATGCCCATGTTAGGTTCATAATTATAACGAGTCAAATGTTGTCTAATTCCCGTTTTATAGGTTCCTCTAACAAGATTTAGGACTCTAGCAATACAAGGTAATAGGTGGGAATTAACTTAAAATAGTTTTGTTACTAAAAAATATTTTTTATTTGTGAGGAACAGACTTATTCTGAGAATTTAAAAATATTTTTTGGACGTTTAATTGAAGCCTGGTTTTACAAAACTTTCTAAGCACACCGTCTTGTGGTTATTAATCAGATTATTACTAGCTAATCTCATTGTGATACATTGATAAAGTGTTTCTTTTCTGCATGAGATGTCTAAAAATAATTTAAATAAATATTTTAGGTTTTAAAAATTTTGCTACAAGTAAATAGGGAATTATAAATCATTTTTCTCGTTATAATTGTCAGGTTAACAAATAACTGTTGCACTTGTAGATATATAATTAAGAATATTACGTAGTATTTTTCCTGCATGTTTTTTTAATTAGTTGAATCACGGAATAGATGCAAATAATATATATAACTTTATAAAATTAAGGGTTCCTCGTTAACAACATAACCCTAAAAATATCGCCTAACTCACACTGGCCTATCTACCGTTTCTATCAATTAAATAGGCTTGTATTATACGCCTTAAAAAAATGGCTAAATTACAGTCAAGTAAAAAACAGACTGCTGTGGCATTTGACTTTATTTTGTAATAATTCTCTAAGTGTATAGTTCCGAACATCACTATAATGTTTACATAAAATACATACATAAACACATATTTTATATGATGTATACCTACATTTTTTCACATTATGTATAATCTAGAAATATTGAGAGTATAATATAAATATTAATCAAAATATTTTGCATCGATTTCGCAAAAGAATCTGTTGTTTTTTTGTTAAATGTTCAAATGTATGTTTGCTTGTGTTTGTGCCATTGTTAGAAAAATATAATGTATTTTGACCGCTTTTTTCTCTTATTTTTTTGTAACATTTCTTCATCCTCTTTTGTTTATATTTTTTATTTATTCTTATTATATTTCACAAGTGCAACAGTTACAAAAATCATCGTATTTTAGAGGTTGCGGCATAATGTAGGTTATCGGCTGATATTTATATTTTATCTAATCCTTACGTCAAAGGTTTATGGGTAAGACTTTATTAGTAACGACGTTTGCGTAAATTTTCCCCGTTTTTGCAACATTTTTCATCGCTGATCCGCTCCTATTAGTCGTAGCGTGATGTTATATAGCCTATAGATTTTCTGGATAAATGAGCTATCCAACAGAAAAAGGTTTTTTTTTAATTCGGACCAATAGTTCCGGAGATTATCGTGTTCAAACATACAAACCCTTCGGTTTTGTAATATTAGTATATAGATTAAAATAGAAATACAAAAATGCTTTTGATTTTTGTCTTTTATAAATTCATTGATAAACCCTTCTATTTATTGTTATAGCACAAAGAAAAATTAATTTAAAAGAAAATATGGCTATTATAGCTGTGTTTAAAAATAGCATCAAAAATTTTAAAGAAACTAATATCTAAAATATAAGACATTTTTAAAGAAAAAAATCGATTCGGGTGAGACTCTGTAGCACAGTGGCTAATGACCTATGTTCAAGGTTACTTAATTTTACTCCCTGTAGAAAGATAAAATATAACAAAAATGCTCAATATCACAAAAACACTGGATTGGATACTATATTGATATCAGTTGATATAAATTTTCGGACGTATGACGGTGGTGGATTATACCTAGTTATTTTCTTTTAGTTTTTTTTTTGTTCATCGTGTTGTCCCATTTTATGTTTAGTTATTTTTAGTTAAGCATTTTATTAAATAGTCGTAGGTAATTTGATTGTATTTTTTTTTTAATTATGTAATTGTGTTATTTGGTTATTGAATTATCAATAATAACTTAAATCTGTTCCGTTAGTGGTTTATTTATTAGTGAATTATTTTAATATTTAACCACTGCCTACGTGGTGCAGTGGATTCGATTACTTATATGCGATAGAGCTTCGTGAAATTCCAGTGCTAGGCTGCCTCTAAACTTAGATTTATTTTTTTATTGATAAATCAATTAATATTTGAAGGTGTGGTAGTAACCACAGTATTTTAAATAATAACAGTTTGTAAATGTAAGTAGATTTATGTTTTAAATAATAAAAATATCAAGTGAAAATGAGCGAGGATTTTTATGGCGTAAATCCCATTTACACTTCCACTTATTGTGGGCGGCGGTAGCCTAATCGTTAAGGCATCGTACTCGCAATCGTGTGGTCGCGGATTCGAAACCCACCAATAGGGTAGATGACTGTCAAGTCAAATCAGTATCTTTTTAAGAGACGTCAAAACGATGCGCCTCGTACTAATTTATAAGAAATACAAAACAATGACGTCATTCTTTTGTATGGTCAAATCATGTAGTTTCAATGTTTGTTTTGATGTTTATAAATTCATGACAACGTATAATTGTTGAGAAACATTGTTTTCCAGAATATTTTTGCAAATGCTATTTCCTTTATAGTGTAAAATAATATATTGTTATTGTAGTCATCTACCCAATTATACAACCGACGGACTCCACTCCTAACACAAACTATTGAGCTTAGCTGGAGGTATTAACAAGATTGCTAGTAATATGGTTCCTATAATGGCACATTGCTTTCTTTCAGAAAAAGAAACAAAAAGTACAGTATACAGAAGTCAAAATACTGGTGAATTTTAAATTAATAAAGCATCCATAGCGAATCGTATTGGCCTTTCTCGTTTAACCTCATTTAACGATTGCCATGTTGACTTGGGGCCATTCAGTACCGTTTTTCAAACCCCCCCCCCCCCTCCATACATAAGATTACTCAAAATCTGACTGAATCTCAGTTTTCTGAATAATAAAATGCTAAAATAATTAAACTGTTTGATGTAAGTCGTAGATTTTTATTTTTTAACGGATAATTTAGGTTATATGTACTTTTTTATTGCTATTAGATATAGATTACCATCATATTATTTTTAGACTATCTAGTCTTTGGAATATAATTATTATAATGGAACTAGGTTCAATCTCCAAAAAAGCTTACTCGCCCCCTCGGGACTCTTACGTAATTAATGAATGGCCCCTTATGGCAGACCGTAATATCCTTAACATATAGACACGCCTTTCACTCAAACTCGTAAAACAATCCTCGCTCATCTCCGCTTCGTTAAACTTATCTATGATATACATCTAATACATATATTTTATCTTACAGAAGGTGAATGGTGATGAGAAAAAGGAGACGCCTATGGAAGTGGATGAAACCGGTAAGTCAAATTATTCGTCTATTATACCTACTTATATCATTTTGAAGAGTTTGTTTGTTAGAACGCGATTATCTCCGATATATTAAAAAGATTTCGATGAAAATTGGTACGACGGTAGCTTAAAGCTTGAGGAACAATATATGTATAAATGTTATATCTACAACTAGCTGTCCCGCTCAACTTCGTATGCGTAAATTTTCCCCGTTTTTGCAACATTTCTCGTCGCTACTCCGCTCCTATTAGTCGTAGCGTGATGTCATATAGCCTATAGCCTTCCTCGATAAATGGGCTATCCAACAAAAAAAGATTTTTTTAAATCGGACCAGTAGTTCCTGAGATTAGCGCGTTTAAACAAACAAACAAACTCTTCCGCTTTATATATTAGTATAGATAATCAAAAACTACTACCGAAATTTACTGTGTCTGTTTATTAATTTCAAAACGTATTATGATAGAACAATATTTGCTGACTATATAGGCTACTTTTTATCTTAAGAGTTTTAAAATACACCACCTCTCCCACAGACAATACAAAAGAACCCGAACAGAAGATGGAAACAGTAACGGAAACAAAATCGGAAGAACAAACAACGGATAAAGAACAAACGGAAGCGGACCAAACACAGACGGAGGACAAACCAGAGACAACGGACACATCAAGCCAGGAGACCACTGACAGCGATACCAAGTCCCAAGTCCCCGAAGAGTCTCAAGAGTCTCAAAAAGACGTTGAGATGCCCGAGGAACGGACAGAAGTTAACGGTACCCCTGAAAGTCATATTGAACCTAAAACGGTAGATGTTATAAGTGGTAATCCTATAACTACTACAGCGTGATGATAGTGTGATGTAATAGGACAGTACGTTTGAGTTGGTTTATACGTTCTGGGTTACATTTGGCAGGGTTAATGGTAACATATCTCCAGTTTTTTATGTGTTTGGTGCGTGATGTGAGTTTTTTTTGTAATAATACCTTGTTCGGTAAATTGTGATTAATAGTTTTGAACATATGATCATAGATTTAAAATGGGCTAAAATCATATACCTCTAGTTTTGGCTTCACTGTAGTCGGACAAAACTGAAAACTGACTTTGTTCGTAATACATTCAGAAATACCTTCTTTAAAATATTTTTTCAAATTTGCTGACTTGTCCAATACAATGTTTTTTATTTGGTTTCGATTGTTCAATAAATGTTGATAAACTTTCGCGATTTGTACACATTATCAAGTTATATAAACAATAGGTTTTAATCGCGTGAATAATTTAAGGTAAAATATTGTCCTTGTTTATTGCAATACGGTTGAAACGTCGGGTAATAAACAAGGTATTTTACCTTAAATTATTCACGCGATTAAGACCCGTATTATATATAATTTTATAATCTATTATCTAATGTTGGATTAGTTGTTTACTTGAAGATTGTCTTTAAAATATAACACAAAAACATTTGACTAATAAATTGAACAGGTATTGGAGGTAATAAAATATATGTGTTTGATTAAAAACCAGTAGTTATTATTGAGTTTATTGTTAAAAAAATAATTAAAAATGTTTCTTTTTTAGATAAAATTCCTTTTCATTTGTCGCCAAATAACATATGTGGGATTTTTTTTATTAAAGCGTGTTCCAGACGGTTGGAAACAAGGCTTCCCACCAAGGTGACCTTGCTGGTTTCCAACAATGTAGACGGCTGTTGTAAACCAAATTACTTGGTACTTGGTTTGCAACATCCGTCTACACTGTTGGAAACAAGCAAGGTCACCTTGGTGGGAAGCCTTGTTTCCAACCGTCTGGAAGATGTTTAACCCAAATTTATTTTTTAATTGATTTAATTTGTCGAATACAGGTCTTTATTGCTTTTATAATTTCATATCACGCATCAAACATTAGTTAGTATTATATATACATTTGACACTTTCAAGTACTATTTTGAATTTTTTGTGAATAAAAAATTGTTAGAAACGGTGGTTTTTATTCGAATGGATGGTTAGTGCCTTTTTCTAACTAAAGTGTTTTACTTTAGTACCATATTATACAATATACTGACTAAAAAGTACCGCTTTATTTTTATAATTTGGTACTTTCGCAGTTGAATTTGATGTTGGATTTTTTAAAAGATTTTAACTGTGAAATGTGTTGAATTTATAAAATTTTTGAGTTTGACGGTAAATTTAGATTAAGCGAAGATATACTTGCATTTTTTGAAATGAGTAAATGGTAATAAATTTATTACAGTAAAAGAAACGTGAAAATTTAACGAAAGCCTGACGCATTTTTTTTAATTTCACATAAACTTGTACGAATTGTTTCAACGTTTCATAAAAAAATAAACTTATTCCATTATAATAAAGTTTAAATACAAATTATCATTGCTTTATGCTGGTATCACAGAAATTACGGTTTTTAATAGTAATTTCAACTCGTGAGTGAGTTAAGGTTGATTTATAATTATCATAAAAAAAATGCTTAAGTATTTTATCGTTTAAACTAAATTTACTTTTCATTAACAGTACTGTAATAAAATAGAGTTGATTTTTTAATCGACAACATTTGTACTTCAAAGTATTGTTAAATGACAAATAAAACTATAAAATATTACAAAAATCAGCTCAAATTAACATTCGCCAGCCATCCTACACCAAACCGAACGTTCTGTCACTTAACCCGAACGTAGAAATTGACTAAAGTACCGTAGTACTTTTTGACACTAAGATTTAACACCGCGCGGTACCAAATTCATATAAAGTACCGTTTTGAATTGTTGTCTTTGTACAATATTTATATTTACATGTACGATGTTTATTCGAAGTTGATATCGTAAAATAAAAATGTTGAATACTTCAATAGACATTTTTTTAAATTTAAAACGCCTTTATGTCTACAAACTATAAGATAATTTCATTTTCAACAACACATGACTAAGGTATTTCTAATAAAAATCCATATTGCTGTATTAAAATCATACAATGCAACAATAAAATAATAAATACATTAATTAAAATATGAATGGAATTGATTTTAAAACAAAAATAATGCATTTTACTAATTTATATTTCATAAAAATCAACTAATTGATTGATTAACTAAACTATAAACTTTTAACAATAATATAATATGTTTTTAAATAATTTAAGTTCATTTTTTATTAGAATTATATACCGAATACATAAACGCATATACACATAGCAACAGAAATACTGTTGAGCACGACTCAAATTTAAGTATTTTTTGAGTAATTTCATAGACAGTCGTATATTTAAATAATTACAAATAAGTTTTTAGAGTGTCAACTTCGAATTGGTCACGTACGATGATATATTGTATCGCGAGTGCGCGCGTCAATATTTTGTTATACTTTTATAGTATGCTGTTTAATTTGTTTGTATGAAAAGTATTTTTAATAACAATAGTATTATTTTCATCATCACAACATTTGTTTCCTTATTGAGAGATTACTAGACGAATTAAGATAGACGACCATTGCGGTAAAGTCACTAGAAATTTTAAAACATTAGGTCATCACGATATAAAAGGTGCCTTTGGCGGGAAAGTAGCGATAGAGAAGCGACGTGATTGTTTTATTTGTATCACGTCACATTTAGTGTAAACCCCTTAGGCATCTGTCCTACTAATGGCGAGAAAGATAGCGATTTTATAACTTAAGAAACGTTCATAGATCAGTAAACAATATACTGCATCTGCCGGGATCTACAATATACATCTATTGTATGTTTCTTGAGGGATAAAATCGCTACTCACTCATCGCCGGCGGTGAGACAAATGCCTCATCCCGTTAAATTTGATAGAGACAGCTCCCATACCAAATGTTTCTCATTGGCCGTCTATTCTTGTAGTCAATAACTGAAATATACTTACGGCACAAAATTTTACAATTTATACATAATAGGTATATTACTTTTTCGAAAATAGTAAAATTATTATTACATTTTGTATTGTCTAAGCATAATATTAGTCTTAATTCCTATTTGACTGACATATCTACCGACTGATAGATATTATAAGAAAAAATAACTTGAAAATGTATTTAAAAAATGCGTAAAAAATACCAAAACTTCATGGGTTTTAGATTTGCTAGCTTTGTGGATTTATTACTTTTGCCATTGAGAATAAACAGAGACACGACCTGCGACGCTCTTCATTTTGATGTATAATATAGTATATAGTATCAATGTGAACCCACTCCTAACACAATTTTGCCCTAGCTGACAGACTGCAACCACATTGCTAAAAAAAATTAATAAACAATATTATAAATGTGAAAGTAACTCTGTCTGTCTGTTACGCTTTCACGCTCAAGCAGCTAAACCGATTTAGATGAAATTTGGTATGGAGATAGTTTAAGTCCCGGGGAAGGACGTAGGATAGTTTTTAGCGCGATAACCGATATCCACGCGAGCGGAGCCGCGGGCGAGAGTATAGTATATAACCACTTGCGACACTTCAAACTAGGTTTTATTTGCGTTGGTATTTGTTATTACTATAATTATTCTATACTAATATTATAAAGTGGTAAAGTTTGTAAGGTTTAAGGAGGTAATCTCTGGATCTACTGAACCGATTTTGAAAATTCCTTTACCAATAGAAAGCCAAGTTTTTTGTGAGTGTCATAAGCTATATAACATCACGCTACGACCAATAGGAGCGGAACATCAATGAAAAATGCTGCAAAAACAAACGAAGTTGCACAGTTTCAGCTATTTAAAGTAAACTAATGTTTTTGTTTATGCTCAATGGCATCCACAAAATAAAACATTTAAAAATACTTTTATACGAACAAACATAGCAGTGTTGTTTTCATGTAACGCGCTCATTCACAAACCGACAATTGTAAAATAGTATGTTTTGCGATCAATTCGCATTATTGATTAGATGAGGTTGCTAGGATAAAAAGAATATTGATATAAATAAAATAATTGTAAGCATATTCGTCTATTGTTGTACGTTTGTCCGTAGATTGGTACAAAAATAACAATATTTCGGGATATAGTTAAGTATTTCATAGAAAACATTGAAATCAGTTAGTAAACGTTATGTTGAAAAGTTTTTTTTTAATTATTTTATAGTAACGTTTTTTGTGCATGATTGTAAAAAGTACAAATGTACTAGTTCGTCACGCGACGCTATATTTCTTAATTGTTAAAATAAAGATAACTATTGTATTGTGTTTTCCTAATAAAATAGTAGAGTAATATGTGTGTTTTATTTATTTGTGGGGGTTAAAATTCATAGTCTTGAATTCCCAGTCTGTAAGTTTCCAATAAAATTCTTATTTTGTGTGTTTATAAATAAGAAATCCATTTTGTAAGTTTACAAAATGTTTAATTCTCAACCTGTGTGTTTATAAAATGCTGAATTCTCATTTTGTGATTTTACTAAATGTGGTTTCCCAAATTAAATCAAATCGTTTATTTGCTAAAATGTGGTTACAAGAGATGTTACATTATTTCATGAATACAGCACATTTACCATTTTATGGCATGCAAATGTTATCCAATTATATGAGTTAAAGTCGAGTGCCTGAACAAAATCTAAATCTAGATTGTGTACTACGGGTATCAACCTGAGTTGCTGGTGCGGTGCAACTCATCTTACGTGTCCTGTGTGTCAACCACCTGTACTGAGGAGTTATGTTCTGGGTCACATTTGCATAAGGTGCCGATTTATTCAGTCGAAACCGTGCATGACCCTGATACTGAACCAAATTTTGACTGCCTCGGATTAATGACGATATTGGTATGGGTTTGAGATAAATACCTAATAAATATGTCTTTCTAAATTCATATTTTAAAGTTTTTTTTTTTAATTTTTGTACTTGGATATTTTTTAGGGTTCCGTAGCCAAATTGGCAAAACGGAACCTTCATAGTTTTGCCATGTCTGTCCGTCCGCACCGTAGTTCAGAGACTGTTAGTGCTAGGACTAATTTTGCATGTATACACATATTACTTAGGCCGACAAAGTGAATGGATAAATTCTTTGAAAAAAAGTTTTTTAGGTTATCTCCCCTATATGTAAAGTGGGGATGTGATTTTTCTCACCTACTTCTTTGTATGCGGTATCATTAGATTGAACATTTAAAAACGTTAAGGGGTTGTGAATGTGTTTTGGATTTAGGGATCCTGGATGCTTTTGTGAAATGTTAAGTTTTAAAGTTCAAATTTTTGTTAAGAGTAAAGTGTCTGTCAAGTGTCCAGCCAGCTAAATGTTTGATGTTGGGTACCTATGTAAAAAAAATCATGGTAGTAGTATATAAATAGTGAAATTAAAAGAAAAACTATCACAACTTAGTAGGCTTTACAAGTTTACGAGTATCAGCTGATCAAATGAGAAAGTAACAAAATTTCCGCACAAATTCAGACAAACAAAACCAACAGAAAGCCCACTTCTTAAGCTGTATTATTCGGATGAGGTAGGGGGGAGGGGCTACAGAACCGATTGTGGCCCGGTTTTTTTTTAAATGTCGGTTCAGTATCAGGGTCCTATCACCCCCTGCAAGGATTCGACTCTCTAAATCGGCACCCTGTATATACTAAACTACAATTGCTGTCGTAACGCCAAAAAGATGTATTGTATCGTCGATGAATGTAGGCTTATAAAATTCCCAGTATACAACAAGCTAATTAAAGTCGATCATTTCATTATACTCTATAATGAAATATCAACTTTAATTAGCTTGTTGTATACTGGGAATACTTTCTATATTCTCTAATATAAAGTATACAAATTATTTAATACCCATGTTCCTACGTCACATCGCGGCGTGCCGAGCGAGTCTTCGGTGGACCGGTTCTACAGCCAGCTCCCCGCTCCGAACCTCGGCTCCCATCAGCCATCTCTACCTACCAGCTACCAATATACAGTCTTCCAACTGAAGAAGCAGTTTTATTCTAGTCAAGACCACCCGAATCCCAACCCTGGAGCTTGGCGCTCAACACCCACGACACAAAATGTAGGTAATAAATCACATATTCTTTATAAATAATAAAACGTAATTTAATACATGTATAAAGGAAATGAAAATAAAACTAGTTTATCGATATGGTTTATTTATTCAAGTTGCAGTAACTACACATTTGGAATACAAATACTACGCAACATGCGTCTTGAGCGTTCATTCATCGACAGTCGATAGTAACAGAGTTACTTACTTACTACATTGTGTACACCGCTGATTTGACAATATTCGAGTTTTCACTTGCATGGGCGTATCGGGGGGAGGGAGGGGGGTTAGGGGTTAAAGTATGTAAGTAATCGTTACGCTGCAAACGTAATTTATCTTCCCGACCAGTGAAAAATAGTTCAAAGTTGTTACAATTCGCGCCACCTAAGTTTGCGTTTGTAAAGGTGTATTGATTAGTTCGGTGCAGGGAAGTCGTTTCCCGCCCGTCTCTTTCATCCCCTCCGATATCTAAATTCGAGTTGTGCGCAGCTTACGCGCGAACATCAGACACGCAAACTTAGCTGGCGACATGTATAGGTACTTATTGTTACAGGCCTTTACCTGTGTTTTTCAAAAAACTTATCTCTGTACCAAACTTTATCTAATTCGACTCGTTCATTACTCGAATAAACAGTAAATATATAAAGTTTCAACAAAAAAAACTTAACCCGATTTTTAAGTTACTTTCGCAGTGTACACAATATCGTAAAAGAGTTTTCAGTTTTATACGATTACACATTTAGAATTTAACATACAAAACTTTTTATTTCTTTTTACATCTACAATTTATGTTACCGTGGAAAAAAGCCATGAAAATTATGTAGTTTTTTGAAAAAATTATACTTCTACCGTCACATTTAGCTGAGCCTTTAGATTAGGAACTTTAACGTGTTGAAAATACCAAAGCCATTGATACAAATTGTGAAAAATTGTGCGATGTACACTTATACACAGTGTACAATTTGTACGAACGAGAGTATAATTCTTTTCTGTTTTTGTAAAGATTTAATAGATGTGGCATTTTGTGAAAACATAACGTTTAAAACAAACTAAATCTTTGTCAAAACTTTTTCCCCAAAACACTCAAAATCAAAATTAAATCTCAGTCATCTTCCAGACGGTTGGAAACAAGGCTTCCCACCAAGGTGACCTTGCTGGTTTCCAACAGTGTAGACGGCTGTTGCAAACCAAGTACCAAGTAATTTGGTTTACAACAGCCGTCTACACTGTTGCAAACCAGCAAGGTTTGAACTAAATATAAATTAATATGTACTAAACGTGACGGTCAAATGAAATAAAAATAGCGTCTAAACATAAGCGGCCGTGCGTAAAGCCACTTCATTGAATACAAAAATATCACATAAATACATATATATTTCTTAGGAATTCAGACTGAATATGCGTTTTTTTTTAAATTTTATTGGCACATATATTAACTCATGAGCTAGCAACGCCGCGTGACTTCATTCATATTATCATCATGACATCAATCTGCTACTGAAAGGCGTCAAAATTGTTCTAGCAGTTTCGGAGCCTAAACAATCAGATAAATAAAATATATAGAATTATTTTTAAAAATAAAAACGTCAATTTTGTTTATATCAATTTATATATTTGACATATATATAATTCACTTGTTCCATGTACACTCCAGTGTACAAATGAAACTAGGGTAATATCATAACAAATACACATTTATTTTGTCAGTAATTTTATTGGCACTAAATAGGAATTTATTAGAATCAAATTTTTCATCATTGCATATTCAGTCCAAATCTTTTATTAAAAAACTGTTACAAATCTTATAATACAACAAGTAATTTGTTTTGGACACAAAATACATACTTCAGTAATTATATTAACTTAAAGTCGCGCGCCTAATCACTGTAAATATATCAGTGTAAAAATATTCAATAAATTTTGTAAATTATCCAATAATTTCTATAAATTATTTAGTGAAATATTACATTTTTATGTTTTTATTACAGTGATTAGGCGCAAATACGATTAGTTTAATCTATAACGATAATTGAGATTGTAGTTGTTGGACATTCGGTCCTGTGGCTAAGCTTTCGCCTCTATGTGGACTTACTTAACCCACTGAAGTTGACACAAAAAATAATTATACACAAGTGTTTTGTACACTTGTGTGTACAAATTGTACACTTGAATGTAAAAATTGTACACTTGAATGTACAAAATGTACAAATTGTACACTTGAATTTACAATTTGTACTTTGATGTACAAAATAGAATGGACTTACTGATCCAAAGTGACATTAAATTCTTTTTCTTAAATATTTTTAACTAAGTTATTATGTGCTGTAAAAATTCACTTGTCTATAATTAAAATGTATCATAGTGGGTAAAAATGGAATACATTAATTTGTAAACTACTGTTTGTTGAAATAAAGTAAAGATAGGCACACATACTGACTATTGGTATAAGATATAAAGTAGGCAGTGCTATTTGGCAGTAATTTAATAATAAGACTACAAAATTTTTCATTAGTTCAAATTACATATGATTGCTAACATACAAATATAGTGTAGGTATGGTAGGTTCGAATTAAAAGCCAAATTCCGCAATGACGTATTTTTTGTATCACTGGTTTACAAGTCACTGTGCAATTTGCTACAAGTCACTTCGAAGTTATAACCTTGAAATTTCAAAATGGGACCGCGATTCTCTATACGTGCGTCCTTATATACAAGTCATCAATCTAGATAATTGTACAAAAGAATATATCGATATATAAAAAATAAATCGATATTGATACATGTATAGTGTATAGGAGGCCGATAAAATCAAAGACAGCTAAACGCCATAATATCGTAAAATGAGTTAACTATGGCGCCATCTAGTTTAGTCAGTTTAACACACTTTACCATATTCATTTTACTAACAAATGCAGCTAAACCCCTATAAAATTCGAGTCAAAAATCGATACTGGCATCAAAGACAGCTATATGCCAACCAGTAAGAATCAAATGTAGCTACGAGTTACGCCAACCAATCAGAGAGCAGGATTTCAGAAAACGAACATGGCCGCTGCGATACAATTTATGTGAATGTGTCGTCCAGTTTTTAGCATTATTCTTCTGTTTTTATTGTATTACGTGACAACTCTTTTGTTAAACTTCAAATTTGGATAACCATGGACGTTCCTGTAACAAAAGCAACTGCGGGCAAGGCTCGTAAAAGAACAAGAAACCCCGAGAACTGGAAAGTTAATATTGCTAAGAAAGAAAGGTTAGTGATGTGCTTACAAGTTTTTAGTTCCAAATACCGACTATTATATTATTATGTTAACACTGCAATAAAAAAAATATAATGTACATATTATTATAAAAAAATTAATAATCTATTATCCCAACAATATTGCGCGACTGATTCAAATAGAGTTTCTTAGCCGTGGGGAGTTCCCCAGTATTCATTTAATAAGTCTGATAAACAGACTGGGCCCAGAGTGCGTAATTTACTAGAGATAGTTAGTCGATAACAAGTCTTTTACAAGACTACGCACATCTATGTTGGTTCGAATATTGTTATAACAAGATTTGTACGAGTCACGGAGGAGCAATTCCTTGGTGCGATTAAGAACATTGACTCCATTTGGAATGTTTGTCCGTTGGAGGACCAGCTCGTAGCCGGGGGGTATCCGCTTGAGGGCTTGCGACAAATTTCTCTTTTGCGCGCGTACAAACTTATAGCAGTCGTCCCTCTTGTAAACGTGGAGATGGTGCTTTGTTTCGTCGCGTTCAGTCATCACCGCTAGCTTAGGCCGGTCGTCGATGATTTTTTCAATTAATTTAGCCATTTGTTTATCTTTATCTATCATCAGAGAAAGCAACTCGGAAATTTGATTTTGGCCGATTTGCGGAGAAACATACGCGCCCGTTTTCCTGATGGTAGGCAGCACTTCCTCGTAAACGAATCGCATAAACTTTTTTGCTTGCGATTTGTTTGAGCGCGCTAGTAGAGCGTAGATACCGGGTTCTGATACAAAAAGTGTCTCTGGATGCCAGTTTGGTGGCGTTTCAAGATGGGCCGTGAATGGGCCCAACTTGTTCCATGGACATTTCCATTCATCTGGAACAATTCTATAAGCTTTTTTAACATTCTCATAGCCCAAGAGTAAAGCAAACTCCTTTAGTTTACAATAAATATTATTGTCCTTGGTGATGTACGCCCAACATTTGAAATTACTGTCCTCGTCGCCGAGTTTGGCCAACGGAAAATTGAAACGTTGCAAAGACATGATGCTCTCTTATAACACAGCATTTTTCTATTTTGCAGGTACATGCCAAAGAAAGCACCTGAACGAATAATATGTTCACATAAAAATAAAAATCTAAAATGTTCAAGTTTGACGATGACTGACATTATGAATTTTCACAGTTCGTTTTATTCGTCATATAAACGGAGTGAACAAGATGCTATGATACTGAAGTGCTGTAAAATGCAGAAGGTAAAAAGAAGGCGACCTACCAAAAACATAAGATTTGGTAGAGATTTTAGTATAAAATATAGCGTTTTCAGAGCTCGCAATGATTGTGTTCCTGTTTGCCAAAAAGCGTTCTTGAATATACTTGGCATAACAAAATATCGTGTAGAGTATGCTTTGAAACATTTATTTCATACAGGACAGATTGCCAGAGAACGAAGAGGGGGTAATCGAAAAATAAATAAATTTAAAGATCAGAAGGAGTCCGTTCGAAATTATATTATGAAACTAAAATGTGTCGAATCGCATTATTGTCGATCATCCACTCAAGAACGCAAATACCTATCTAGTGACTTGAGTATAAACAAGTTATACAAAATGTTTAAATACGAAAATCCTCAATCTCCTGTAAAACAATCATATTTCCGGCATATTTTTAACAGAGAATTTAATTTAGGTTTCGGTAGACCCAGCACTGACGTCTGCTCAACTTGCATAGAATTAAATGAGAGAATCAAAAAAGAAAACGATCAAGTCAAGAAAAATGAGTTAATGATTACAAGTAGAGTACATAAATTACGAGCAAAAGCGTTCTTCAAAATGCTACAGGAGCAAAAAGATGATATGATAACGTTTTCCTTTGATTGCCAAAAAAACAGTCCACTACCTCGAATTCCAGACCAAAGTGCTTACTACAGCCGACAATTTTATTTATTTAATTTCACAATTGTGCAAGGATCCTCTAAAGACAAGCTTAACAAGAACACAACTTTTGCATATACCTGGACGGAAAATGAATTTGGTAAAACAGCTAATCAAATAGCATCAGCCGTCTATGATCGATTAAATAAAACGAATTTATCAGGTATCTCCGTCATACGCTTATTTGCTGATGGATGTGGCGGGCAAAACAAGAATAGCATAATGCTAAGTATGCTATCTAAATGGCTATTGGAAAATGTTTCTGTCGAACGCATTGAAATAATATTTCCCGTAACAGGGCATAGTTTTATGCCCCCGGACAGAGTTTTTGGTAATGTAGAAAAAGTTCTAAAGAAACAAGAAGTAATCATTCAACCAGAAGAATATTGCGAATTCATTTCAAGTAGTGCGACGGTCACGAATCTAAGGGATATTATTATATTTGACTTCAAAACGGCCGCTCAACAAGTCTTTAAGCCGACAGCGAAATGGCCATTCAAAATAACCCAATGCAAGAGATTTATTATAAAAAGATCTAAGATTTCAGGAAACACAGTTATCCGCGGTGAACAGTTTTACAATTCAGATTCAAATAAATCCTTTAATGTCTGCAAAACTGGAAAAAAAACAAGTATGCTCCAACCTACCACCATTCCAACGGGAGTGCCTGTGTCGCAGGCAAAAATAACCGATGTTGAGAAATTGTTGACAAAACATTTTGGATTAGAATGGCAAGAAAGAGAAGACTTACAATTTTACTTAGGTATTATTAGAGGGCCATCGGTTGAAGGAAATGAAAATTTAGAAGAAAGTTTTTGTGAAGGGATAGCAGAAACACCTGTCTTAAGAATATAATAATGATAAAACTATAAATGCAAATATTTCACTTACTTAATTGAAAATTGATTAAAATTTGTAAAATAATATACTGTTATTGTTTTTACTTTATCGAACGTTTAAGAACATCACTAATCCGCAGGATTCAAAATGGCGACTGTAATTATCAAACTAAGTTATATCCAGTTAGTCAGAATCAAATACAGTAATATCCTATAGTTGGAATCAAAGCCAGCTAAATGCTATTTTATTTTCACTTTGTACTCAAATATACAGGAAGCTTTATTAATTAAAATTCAGATTATTTCTAATATTCAAATTCTTTACAAATCTATCTTAAAATATAGAATATTGTAGCTACCTGAACAAAATTATCGATTTTTGTAGCTTACTGATTATTTGACAGACTTGGATTTAGCTGCCTTTGATTTTATAGGCCTCGATAAGTTTGTATCGTTCACACACACAAAGTTCGTTTAGAAAAAAATGGGCTCGCGTTGTTAAAAATATAATGCCTTATTTTGAGAGCTATACAAGGTAAGGCGTTTCCTGACCATTTGAGTGTGTTCCTAATTAGAAGACAACATTTGACTCAACCGGGCAATGTGATTCGACTCCAGTAGACCAGACCACCTTTGGGGGCAATTGCCTGTCAAAACACACCGGTCTAGTGTCAAAATTTCCAAAAGAAGGTGTTTCAGATGACTTTGGGGGGGGGGGGGGGGGGGGGCTTGCGCCTTGGAGCCGTGCCTGGTTAAATAACGAAACTGACATTTGTGCATGTTTTCCTAAGATAGCTATTTTAAAGTAAATCAGACCTGCCGTTAGTAAACCTTTTAGAATTTACAATAGTACCTTAGTTAGTATGTGCGCCGTACCTATATGTGTTCACATGTAAGAATCAATATAATAATAAAAACAAACAACATTGATATATTGTGGAGTATCACTCCCCGATGTCCGCATCTTCGTTTTCATCTGAAACGACAAATATTTACAAAATTAATACTCTATAACGCCGGCTGCTACTCCTAAGAGCGCGGGTTCGAGTCTCGCCCAAGCGATGCAATGTGGGAAACGATCGCAATAATCTGATTTGTGTATATAAATAAGTAAAATACTCAGAAAACGTCCATGAAAAAGACTAATGAGCAGTTTTACCTATTTAATCTATACTAATATTATAAAGCGGAAGAGTTTGTTTGTTTCTTTGTTTAAACGCGCTAATCTCAGGAACTACGGGTCCGATTTGAAAAAATCTCTTTTTGTTGGATAGCCCATTTATCGAGGAAGGCTATAGGCTATATAACATCGCGCTACGACTAATAGGAGCAGAGCAGCGACGAGAAATGTTGCAAAAACTGGGAAAATTTACGCATACGAAGTTGCGCGGTACAGCTAGTGTACAATATAAGACAATAGTCACTATTTGTAATTCTCCCCCCCCCCCCCTCACAGTTAGGAATCGTCCATTATTCGCTCGAAAGGGGACGGGGAGGAGGCGAAAAAAAATTACTTGTGTCTTTGGGGTGGAAAAGTATGTAAAACATAGAATTATATAAAAAGTCTGGTAAAAAAAACTTACTAAGAAGGTTCGAAGACTTTTTATATAATTCTAAAATGATTTCCTCCATTTCTATTCAATTTATTGATAAATTATTATAAGTTTTTTCGTAGGTCCATGATATTATAACAGATAATATCCAAAATACAAAAAAATACCTTTGTTAAAATCAAATTTACATGAAATTCAAATCAAAAAACGCAGATAAAAGTAATATTTGCTTTCAAGTAGGAGAAGGTTAAACTCTGGTTATTAAAAAAAATAGGGTAAGTAAAGTCTAAACTAACATTACGATTATTTCCTAAGGAATCTGTCCCACCAACCGCGAGGTAGCGTGTAGCGATTTTACCCACTAAGGCTGAATTTATTTTATATCATGTTCCAAATTTTGATAATACAATTTGCATCAGTCCTTTAACATGGTGTACAGTATATTAGTCGCAGCACCTTACCCCCATATCAAGTTTATAAACATTCAAACATTGTAAAATTGACAATTTGAAAAGAGTGGCCGTTTTTATACCCAGGTTCTTTTCTCCGGCTTAACCTATTGTTTGCGAACTTGGCATTACATGCACCCGACGTATCACAAGAGTTGTTTTGCATCCTAAGTGAATAAAGAATTTTGTTTTTTTTTTTATATTTAGATCCCGTATAACCAAAAGAGATACAAATATTAATAATAGTTGATCTTAGACCGTTACCATTAGTTATTAGTACTCGCTCTACAATATACATATATTGTACGTTTCTTGAGCTATAAAATCGCTACTCGCTTCTCGCTCCTCGCCGTCGGTGAGACATGTGCCTAATACTGAAATAATAACAAAAGTAAATAAAATACCATTATTCGTGTGTCCATTCTTGAGTCGCATCTGTCTGAACAGTTGTACAGGGTCTTCCGCGGACATGTTGCTTTCCTCTGCATCTTCGAATTCATCCTCACCTGTAATAACATTATATTTAGTAACGACTAGCTTTCGCCCGCGGCACAATCCCGCGTAGTTGTCGGTTATCGCGATAAAAACTATCCTATGTCCTTCCCCGGGACTCAAACTATCTCCATACCAAATTTCATCTAAATCGGTTTAGCTGTTTGAGCGTGAAAACGTAACAAACAGACAGAGTTACTTTCACATTTATAATATTAGTATGGATAGCTGTGTAGGGGAACATCGCGAGCAATTCCACCTATCCAACGAACAATTTTATATTTGCAAAATGTCTAGTTTACAGAGATGGACAGGTGACACCAGCCAAGTGTGAGTGGTACCACTCACACTTGGCTGGTGTCAGGCAGGAGGCAAATGGGCAAGAAATTCAATACAATGCCACTGTGGCTCGGTGGGAGTGTGTCCGACTGCTACGCAACAGGTCGTGGGTTCGATTCCCACACGGGACACCATTTTGTGTGATGATTTCCGAGTCTGGGTGTTCTTTGTGTCCGTGACTTGTATGTTTGTAAAGTCCCCCGCGATACAGGGCTTGTACCTTACTGCGGGTATCGTCTTTTGTTTTTAAATAAATAAAAATGCAAGAAATTCGGTACACAAACAACCGTATGGGGGGGGGGCACGTGCCCCTGGATCCGCCTAGCTTGTAAGAACATATAAAAAAATATACCTTTTGTCTATAAGACCTTAGCTGATATAAATATTACATTATATAAAAATGTCGTGTCACGGTGTTCGTGATAAAACTATTCCGAAGCGGCTCGACCGATTTTGAGAATAAGTCGTAAAGTATATTTGTTTTTTTTTTAATCGAGACTTTAGTATTTATAAATTAATTGCAAAAACGGGGAAAATTGACGCACATAAGGCTGCTAAATTATATAATTACACATGTAAGGGTCCTCTGATGCTGTTCCAGATAAAATATAACATTTCAAAGGGCTTACTTTGACTACAAAAAGATAATAATTTGGTATGAATATAACAGTACCTTCGTCAAATTCCTCTCCATCCATATAATTGTCCTCGTCCTCGTCTGGGGACTGGTTGGGGTCTGGGTTTAGAGTTTGACCCTGGCTCATAGCATTGTACATCGCTTGGAGATCATTTTCGTTTTGTGGGACGAACCTGGAAGTGGAGCGAAAGAGTTTGTTTGTTTAAACGCGCTAATCTCAGGAATTACTGGTCCGATTTAAAAAAATCTTTTTTGTTGGATAGCCCATTTATCGAGGAAGGCTATAGGCATCACGCTACGACTAATAGGAGCGGAGTAGCGACTAGAAATGTTGCAAAAACGGGGAATATTTACGCAGACGAAGTTGCGCGTGGCATATAGTTTTATAATAAAATTGGATATACAAAGCATGTGCCTCTATAGATTTCAGACTTAGGTTAACCAGGGTTTATTGGATTAGCTGGCTGCCCACCCTCATGGGTTAACCCAATGAACCCAAACAGCAACACTTACCGAAGTTGTGTGTAAGCCTCTTCACCATCAAATTCGTTATCCTCGTCATCTTCTTCGGGTGCGTCTCCCCCTCCTGATGCCTGGCTATTTTGTCCTGGTAATCTGCAGGTAACAAATAAATAATCTAAACTAAAAACTATCTAAAATAAATTAGCTTAAAATCTAGCCTATGTCCCTCATAGGTCAGTTTTTATGGCAATAATCGGCATGCATGGGGTGGAACAGTTACTAGATTTCGTGAACATATCATATGGCAGAACATGCATAGCTTCTAGCGACGCCATCATCCTGAAGGCCTATCTAGTTCACCACTAGGATGGAAAGATCGTCAGATTAACAGATATATTGTGTAAACCTACAATCTCATTTAAGTACCTAAATAAATATTTATTATATTATTATTATTATTATAGATACAGGGTCGGTTCGCCCATTAGCGACCAGTTAGCGGACGCTAACTTCAGATGTGTAAAAGAAAATGTTATCTACACGCATCACAGTATATGTCAATGTAAAAAGATAAAATGTAATATTTTCATCCAATAAATAGGTGTCCCGTTTGGGAATCGAACCCACGACCTCTTGCGTAGCAGTCGGATACACTCCCACCGCGCCACAGAGGCAGTGGTACGGGAGTGGCAAAGGTGTGCGACTTATTATGCCTAAATATCATCTATACTAATATTATAAAGCGGAAGAGTTTGTTTGTTTAAACAAGCTAATCTCAGGAACTACGGGTCCGATTTGAAAAACTCTTTTTTTGTTGGATAGTCCATTTATAGAGGAAGGGTTTAGGCTATATAACATCACGCTACGACCAATAGGAGCGGAGCGGCAACGAGAAATGTTGCAAAAACGGGGAAAATTTACGTATACGAAGTTGCGCGGGGCAGCTAGTAAACTATATTTTTTACATTATAGGTTAATTTATGGCTACTTGCATATTTTTTACATATTAACATTAGTTTATAAAGGCCATTGATAAAGGGACTCAGCAGGACCATATCATCTGCGTAGCTTAGGTTATTTATTCACTGGTTGATTATTAACAGCTGACTCCTGACCGGTGAACTGACGGTTCCTACCCCAAGTTATTCCTACAGTAAAAGGACTAAATACAAAACGTGATCGATGCTCAAACCATCATATCCAAGCGATTTTCCTCTCTTCATATTTTTTACACATTCGAATTAACTATTCGGCGTAAATAGTATATTTTTATAAGAAAATATAGGGCATAAACATGGTGGTTTGCGCTCTATGAGTCATCGGTTGACGAGATATCGCCGCCACACGCTTGAGGCTGCAACGCAAACATCTGTGCAATTTCAGGCGGATCCTGACTATTGTTTTATTAAAGTAATGGGTAAAGAAGGCTTAAATGACAACTTGTTTTTTTATTTCCAAAATTTAGAAAAAATATTATCTGATCTTTGCTTAGTTATATCCATTTTTGCCTCGTTATTCTGGCACCATTTTATTTTATTTTTAAACCTTTTACTCTCATACATATCATTTTAAATCTCACTGTGCCTTGGCCGACCGTTCAATATCCATAAGTTAATAATAATAAATAATATCTTGGGACAACTCACACAACGCTATCTGATCCCAAACTACAGTACGATCAACGTATCTTGGCCGGACTGAAGTTAGTCGCAACAGGCTGCGCAGATGCGCTTTTTAGGGACAAAACTGCGGCGTGCGCGGGCGGTTACTAAGCTAGAGATGAGGGTGCACATATTTGTTGTGCACTTTTTCATCTACGTTATTACTCGATTATCGATTACTTTCATAATTATTTATATTCGTATCACTCTTCTATATTTAATCAGTAATGGTACAAAAAGTAGCTTAAATTGATTTATTGTCTTTAATTTATTGCTATACCTACTATAGATTATCAAACATAGTATCATATGGTACTTTTTTATTGTGGTTCTTTACAAACATAACTAAATACCTATTACAACACAAAAAATACGCATCTTTCTAAGAAACACATATTTGAAATATAAGCCGATATAGAAATTACCCATTTTATCTACAAAATTCCATACAAAAATGGTTGTCACCCCGCGTTTCACACAGAGTACGTTGGCTTAATTTTATTAAAATAGTTGTGTATTTATATAAATATACACATTTTACTTTGTATTTATCGAAAGATAAATATCTTAGGCTTTTATATTCAAAAGAATGTTAGTACTTTACGATTTAATTTGAATATGACCAAAATAAAATGAACAAACAATTTTACCTTTAATTTTTAATCGATTTAAATAGAACAATTGTTTCATAAATGAAGTTTATAACTTTCGAAGCGAATAGAAAAGGCGCATCTCTAGCGATGATGCACGCTATCGCTCTCTCAGTTACTCGTCGGCTCTCATTGGTTGTTAGCGTTGCTCTCTTTCTCTCCGTATAGTCGGTTACAAAGTTGTTATTATTTTCGTTACTAATTCTTGATAAGTTTATTAATGTTTTTGTTTGCTGTTATTGTTTGTTCTTTTTGAAAAATTTTAAACATGCCGAGAAGGAATACCGTCCTTCGTCGACAGGCACGGAAAATTATATTTAACGTTGCTCAATTTATGAAGAAGGAAAAGGATGAAGGTGTCACAGATATAAACGCCGTACAGCGCAGAGTAGCTAAGGCTACCAGGACATCCGAGAGGACGATGCGTCTGATTTTATCCGAAGGAAAATCTAATGAATGGCTTTCTATTTTTCGCACGCCTGGGAAATCAAGAAACAGGGGTAAACCAATCACGGGACTAGATAATTTTGACCAAGGTGTGATCAAGCGCACACAATTTTACATATACACAATTTTCATGAAACAGAAAAGCAGGTGGTCACCATGAAAACGCTTACATTATATACGTGACATTATATAAGTTTATACCGAGGGCGACTCTGAGCTGCATCTGTCTACCCGTGACCACGATTGTTCGATCGTTGCAATACGGTCTAAACGTCGGATAATAAATAAGGTACCTCTTTACCCTTAAATGATTCACACGATTATTTAGATAATATATTAAACAATTTCAATAGACCCGTTGTCTATTACAATGTATACATATTGTGTATAAATAACAAAAGTAAAAAAAAAAGAAAACAATATATTATAAAATAAACGCGCTCCGTGTTTATTATTTTCTTAGCGACTGTACCTGCGCGAACTTCACTGTTGGCTAACTTCAGAACGGCCTAGTTACGTTGATCGTACTGTAAGCAGAGCTTGTACTATGGAAACCAGACAACTAATAAACATACTAATATATTTCTAAATACATACATATTATAGATAAATAACACTCAGACACAGAATAAACAATCGTGCTCATCACACAAAGTTTTATCCTGGATGGGGATCGAACCCACAATCTTTTGTGTAGCAGTCGAATACACTCCCACCGCGCCACAGAGGCAGTCGATATGTGGAATGCTTTCTTTGAGTGTGCGTCTTAAAGTCTAATTAATATAATAGTTCACCCAATGACTGAAAAAAAAATAACTATTCCCACTTGTGGGAATTTGTCGTTGGGTATTAATCGACTTTTTTATTTTTACCAATTTGCGGCCTATAATTATTATGAAAAGAAAATTTCGCCGCCTTACACATACTATTCATAATCTATTTGTATGTATTAATTAAGGAATGATGATTATGGTTATTGTACAGCGAGTCTACACACACCAAATTACACGTGCAATTGTCAATAACATCCTGGAAGAAATTCGTAAATGTTTCGTTGTACAATGATATTTGTATCCCCCAAATTACCCCACTATTGAAACAATTTTCACTATTAATTGTATTTTTTTGGTACTACTGTAAGGTCGCACTCGATATTAACGGAAAATGATCTGACCACAGAACGTGAATTATAACACTAATATTCCTAATCACATTCCACGCTACTGACGTCACGATGCGGGGTTCCAATCAACTGCATGTTCCATGCGCTTCGCTCAAGAATGTAAAAGTATTCGATGACTCACCCATTATACGTAAATCAGCACAAACCTACTTCTATTACATATAGAATTTTATAAGCTACGGGTCTTAATCGCGTAAATATTTTATTTTAAGGCTAAATACCTTTGTTTATTGCCTACCCGTGACCACAGCCGTTGCAATACGGTCGAAACGTCGGGCAATAAAAACAGGTATTTAGCCTTAAAATAAAATATTTACGCGATTAAGACCCGTAGCTTATAAAATTGTATAATGTGTACAAATTGCGAAAGTTTACGAACATACATAAACCTATTTCTGCTCTGTGCAGTATGCAACCAACTCGACATCGAGTACGCTGCCTAGGTCCGCATTGTAGTCACCCAGTACGAGAGCTGACTATACCCAAACATTACGTTAATTCGGGTAGGTTGTAGGGCATTCCGTTGGCATATACACAGTCATTCATAACGAGAAAACATAGATCTTCAAGGCTTATTTTAACAGCTACTATTCGTTTTGCATTGGTCTCAATCGGCTGCATATTTATAAACAATGACTTTTGCCAGAGGAGTGCTACTCCACCATAGGGTCTGCCCTTGAATATTCCTGCTGAAGTGTCGATTGGTGTGACGACATGGTAGTCAAAGTCTTTGTGTATCCGTCCCAGTAAACCTAAGTCCACAAGCAGCAACCGGTGTGTGTGGTCGGTCCCTACATTTCTTGCTCTGTCGTAGTTTGGTCTTCCTGCGACTTCTTGTCCTGTTTCTGTATATTCTAAACTAGCTGACCCGCGCCACTTTGACTGCGTAAATTTTCCCCGTTTTTGCAACATTTTTCATTGCGGCTCAACTTCTATTGGCGTGATGTTATATAGCCTTTCTCGATAAATGGGCTATCCAACGGTAAAATATTTTTCCAATTAGCTTCTGAGATTATCGCGTTCAAACAAACAAACAAACTATAATATTAGTATAGATTTAGGATATACAGAAACAGTAAGTAGTATAGTATAAGGACCTAAATACTATATATTCAGGCCAAAAATCTTCGGTAAGCACAATACCCAAGTCTTTTTTGAAATCATCACTTTAAACAACTTGAAGTTTTAGCTTGTTTCAGTGGTTCAATATACAATAATCATGTAACCTTTTTCAGAAAAAGTAGTTTTGTATGTTATTTTCTGTACATTCAGCCGAGAATTTCGACATGTAAAATAGAACACAGTGTTCCGCAGCCTTCAGGATGTCTGGTGTGTTCCTCGTTTAATTTTAGACATCGTGCATAGATCAAGATACCTTGATCTGTGCACGGTGTCGTTGTAGTTTTCTATTCGTTTGATTTTTCTTTTTCTCGTAACCATTGTAAAGCTATCATCTTCGGCCGCCGATACCAAGGGTCAATCGCAAATATATTGGCTATTTTGGTTGCTCAACATCGCTTGTTTATAATTCATATTGTTAAATTTCACTATAAATGGCGGTGAAATTGCCGTTTGAATATAATATTTGATTTTTCGCCATATGTGAGTGGGTTCCTTATCGAACAGCTTTCCAGCTGTGGCTTTTTAAGGCACTAACTTCGTTTTCAAGCTTCGAGATCATTTCACGGGTTTCATTTTTATACAGTATTATATCAAATTGAATTGACGCCAGCTGTTTCAAAAGACTGTTAACGTCTGAATGATCATGTTACTGAAGGTAGTCTGCTGATATCTTTTGCAACAAATGTCGTTATGATTTTTATGATATCGGCACAATTACTGGCGTTTTTCTTGTCCCGTTTTCTCACAATCTTTCGCACATTAACTAATTCACACAGAACTCTCAGAAGTCTTATGCTACTTCTGTCCAATTCTTTCCTGCTGTTTTATATATCCTTCCATCGAATTTGTGGTCTACCTCTTGGTCTTTTTCAACCCTAAGGTCTCCATTCTAATACCGGTTTAACCCTTGAGTCATGTTTCCGGGCTATATGTCCACTACCCACTCCCAAGTAACTATCACATAACACAGTGAGTATCGAAGGAGATTCAAGCCTGTGAGCGCTATGAGCGTACCCAGGATAATTTGGGATCCCCACCCCAAATTGGGGGGTTTTTGGTAATTTTGGACAGTTTAACTTCCGGCTTACTGCATACTGTATTATCTTGCTCAATATCGTCTTCATTGTACCACGAACTATATATTTGTATCTGAGAAAGTTCGAATATTACATCTCACTTACTTTGTTTAAAACACAATAGTTTGTTATTTATGTGGTTGCATTAGGTCGGCATCGGGCTTTTCAGTCACATAACTCAACACTATAACACGCGGTGACGATAATTATGTACGAATTGCACAGGCACAGGGTTGCAATTTAATTGTACGAGCGTGCGTCACCGGGCTGCGATTTCCGTCTCGAATCTATACTAATATTATAAAGCTGAAGAGTTAGTTTGTTTTAACGCGGTAATCTCAGCAACTACTGGTCCGAAATGAAAAATTCTTCTACTGTTAGATAGCCCATTTATCGAAGAAGGCTATAGCCTATATAACATCACGCTGCGACCAACAGAAGCGGAGGAGCAATTAAAAATGTTACAAAAACGGGGACAATTTACGCAGACAAAGTTGCGCAGTTATTAAACTATGTATAAAATAAAAGAAACTCACCTTAGTTCGTAATTGATGACCATGTACAAGGCAGGTGATGGAGTTCTCTGCACCGCGTGCATGGAGATTGAAGGGTACAGCAACTGGATGGTCGGGGATGGGACTCCGTTGATGCTCTCACCGCCACCCCATACAACATTACTGGTAAACAATAATGCAACGTGTAAATGGAAATCTAGGGACAAGTTGAAGTGAATATGCTAAATATTGAACAGATTTTAATTGATTTGAATTTAAAGACATCTCCAGTACTAAGGTACAAGCCCTGTTTCACAGGTAACTTTACAAACTGCCTCTGTGGCGCGGTGGGAGTGTATCCGACTGCTACGCAAGAGGTCGTGGGTTCGATCCCCACCCAGGATAAAACTTTGTGTGATGAGCTCGATGGTTTATTCTGTGTCTGGGTGTAATTTATCTATAATATGTATGTATTTAGAAATATATAAGTATGCTTATCAGTTGTCTGGTTTCATAGTACAAGCTCTGCTTAGTTTGGAATCAGATAGCGTTGTGTGAGTTGTCCCAAGATATTATTATTATGTATGTCGTTTCCATATCACGGGACTATGGAGTCCCGGTCATTTGGGAGGCGTGGGGCCGAAGCCAACACGTAGAGGCCCGTTAGACACTTTAATCTAAAGGCTTTGTGACACAAAGCCTTTAGATTAAAGCCTTTATTATTATTATTATTAAACATACAAATCACTGATACAATAAAAATAATCGCGTTGTGAGCAAGCATTTTTTTGTAGCTTTTTCAAGCTTAATTTTAGGGTTCCGTAGCCAAAATGGCAATAAAACGGAACCCTTATAGTTTCGTCATTTCCGTCTGTCTGTCCGTCCGTATGTCACAGATATTTTACTGAGATATTTGTCAATGAATATTGATGAAATTTGTTGAAAAGGCGTCTTATAGTGGTCGCTACTTAGTTAGATAGCTAAATAATAAAAATAAATGTTTTGGGGGGGCATTCCATTACATGTTACAGTAGCTGAAATGTCTTTATTCGGCCGTCATTAAAAACATTTTAAGGTTTCTAATAAACTTTTTTGATTGAGTAAATATTTTTGGAAATAATTGCTCCAAAATTGCATTAATTGTGTCGCCCCCCCCCCCCCCCCTTTTGAATCGCATGTAGTATTTCGGACATGACCGGAACTC
This sequence comes from Herminia tarsipennalis, assembly GCA_945859575.2. Lineage (NCBI taxonomy): Eukaryota > Metazoa > Arthropoda > Insecta > Lepidoptera > Erebidae > Herminia > Herminia tarsipennalis. The sequence goes on from OX243857.2 coordinate 3,826,467, forward strand.
TTCTGCTGATGCAATTATTAAAGGCTGCGGAACCCAACACTGACGATACTCTTGCATTTATCATCAAATGGATAAATATAATATTATGACAATGGCGCTACTACATTATAATATAGATATTTTAATTTATATTATTAAGCATTATAGATCGGTATTTATTATATATTTATTTTTATTACAGATTGGTAATAATCAGTAATTATGTACAACATGACATCTACAATCTCTATCAAATTGCAACAACACATTAGAATTTATTATTTTTCCAAAAGACAGCGAAATTGTCGAAACTCTGCTCCATTATGCTCATGCTTATTATTATTATTTTTCAGACATCATACATAATTATTATTTTTATCTTAACACTTAACACTAAACATTTTCTTTTACTATATTCTTATATTATATGCTTAACATATGCAACGATAACCTTGTCTGTATACCACTTATTGGCAAAGGCCTAATTAAAATTGACATCAAAGATTCCACCACATTGTTAGTTAGTTACAAGTGAAGCTAATATAAATGTTTTAAAAAACGCACCCACTGTGGCACGGTGGGAGTGTGTCCAACTGCAACGCAAGAGATTGTGGGTTCGATTCCTACACCGGACACCACATTGTGTGATCCACAAATTGTTGTTCCGAGTCTGGGTGTACTTTGTGTGCGTGACTTGTATGTTGGTAAAGTCCCCGCAACACAGGTCACAGAAAGTGGTTTTCCTAAACCCATGACTTCTGGCTTAGCAGTCAGGGTAACTAATTACTAGACCAATAGGCTAGTCAAGTCAATAGTATATTGAATGCAACTTGACAGTCTTGTTGGGACACTAGAGTAAGAGGTTGTAGGATCAAATCCCACACAGTACATCATTACGTGGCATCCACAAATTGTTCCGAGTCAGGGTGTAAATTGTGTCCGTCAATTAACACACATGTGTTAATTGACGGACACAATTGTATGTATGTGAAGTCCTAAGTACACAACAATTTAAAATTTTTATCTTGAGGTGATGGGAAGCTAACTGGCGTGGTGGGAGTGTGTCCAACTGCTACGTAAGAGGTTGTGGGTTCGATTCCCATATGGGACACCACTTTGTGTGATCCATAAATTGTTGTTCTGGGTCTGGGTGTACTTTGTGTCCGTGACTTGTATGTTAGTAAAGTCCCCCATGACACAGGGCTTGTACCCTACTGCGGGAGTTGTTTTTTTATTAAAAAAAAATAAAAAAAACTGATTATCCAGGCAATTCCTGCCTATGTCAAATAGTTATTGTACAAATGGTACGTACAAGTAGCATATGGGATGAAATAATCGGTAGTGGATTGTCCCTTAAAAAAAATTGTACTATTTAATTTTTTAATACACTTTAACTGCACAAAAACTCGATCTTATGGATTTTACACATTTCATTTATTTTGACACATGAGAGACTTTAGTTTATTTATTCACTGATAAAAACTACTCTAAATTACATCTATAATAATACAATATATACTATTTTTGACACATTAAATGCAGAGCTGTGAAAATTATTATTTAACCGTAAAGTTCGTAATGGGTTAGGCAATATACTATGCTACCAGAGTTGTCTTTTAGAATAACAAAAAACAAGAATCATAGAACATATATTGCAGCAGGTTTATATCATATCTCCGCCAATGCAATTTTTATTTTTAATATGAATGGTCCACCATTTAACATCTGCATACATATCAACCCATAAGATGGCCCACTGCTGGGCACGGGTCTCCCCAGTAGAACCTACTAGTATGTAGATCCTGGGGGTAATTGCCATAATCGCCACGCTTGGCGAGCGGGTTGGCGATCGCAGTAAGGCTTTAAGTACGCAGAGGACGCTGCTGCCCGTCCTCCGGTGTGAAATCCCTTAGTCGCCTTGACGACACCCACGGGTAGAGATGGGGTGGTACTATTCTTAAGCCGGCACCACACGGCCATAAAAATAACATCTGCAACTGCATGAAAATTCGCATTGATTATTGCAGATTCAGATGTCTAGATTGATGCAGAAGCTCCGGAATATGTTCGCAAATTCCTAGTTTACACCATAACAATTGTAAAAAAATCTTATTGGAGAACAGGTATCACACTATTTCAAATTAGGACTCTTCATTTTAAGAATAAATTGTTGAATATTATGAAATATTGAGTGACTATTAGCAACATTTCTAATAAAATTAACCTATATCAAAATCATTTACATGTGTTCCAATATGGATGTTTTAGAAAGCTAAATTGAGCAGAATATTCTAAGATTTAAATGATGAAATGGTTCAGTTGTTTTGAAGATTTTATATCATGCATGCATTAGCCCGTTATTCTGTAATATTATGCAGCATTGCAGCGCAATGGTATCTAATGTGGAAAAAATAAAAATTCAACTTGAATTATGCAAATCCAACATCGTGGTTTGTTTAGGAATCTTGTCAACTAAACTAATAATGACAAGTAAACGCAAGTGGGGAATTTTTAATCATTACAATTGTTGATTGTATTGATGTCTTTGTTATGATTGTTAATGTGAGTGACACTGTCACAAAACTCATTTGGATTTTGACGAAAAAAAAACGATAGGATAAAATTTATAAAAAATAATGAATACTTACTTTTCCGTGATATATAAAGTAGCTGTACCCACTTCCAAATTGTTTATAAGTAATTTTGTATCGGGCGTTTGCAGTAAAATCCCTTGGGCCGGCGCAGAAAATGTTGAAGATACAACTACCATTTTGCCAATTTAGACAAATAAATAACGCGACTAATAAAACAATACTTGCGTTAATTGAACTTTTATGCCTTTAATGAGTTAGCACATGCGTGGGTAACCGCAAAAAATGTAATAACAAAATAAATTCATGTGAAACACGCTCCGCCAAAGAAAGAATAAATGCGTTTAGTATTTGCTGAACTCAGTTAAACAGCCAGGTATATAATGAGGTGAATTGAGGTGTCTCAAACAATTTGATAGATAAAGCAACCATAAAATAAATATTACTAATTACAATTAAAGTTTTATTTTCAACAAGATTATTATTTGTAATACTAATTAGTAAATATTATTTATTGAAAAAACATTGATAACAAAACGTTATCTGCAATCCTTTCCTTAGAATATTTGCGAATATGGGGAAAAGAAATGCCTTTGTGAAAATATTAAAAAATCATTTAAATTGTTAGTAAAAATACTAACAGAAAAGTGGTAATCTAAAAGAGCTACATATTTTGGTTATGAGCTGTAACAATGTGGCAACATTATGTAGGGTCAAAAAAGGTCATAAATAGTTAATTTGAATTTGTCAATTTTAAGTGATATCAGCGTAGCGACTTTCCCCTAAACCTTGAAAATAATCCGCATTATAAAAAAATATATATATTTACAGCAACTATAGACACAGTATTACAATCTAAAGATTGTAATACTGTGTCTATTCACTACTGGTTTACACGATCAATACAAACGATCGGTTTTGTTAATTCGTAGATATATAGTTTCTAGGTTGTAATTTTGTGTCTATTTTGTTGTAAATAATGTCAATTTGTATAGTTATTTTATAAATTGTAATAAATATTAAATTAAAGGGGCAGTTAAACGTGCCATTTTTTACGGCAATTTGTGGCGGCAATGCCGTGGCACAACATGGCAGTTCTCTCCAATATTGATTTGATGGTTGCCGGACGATCGCTGAGCGATCTATTTTCCGCAATGTTGCCTGGCCAATTTTGTTGTTGTTTCAGTTGCCCTACATTTTATTGTTGCCGGATTGTGTAGCCCGTTTAGAAGACTGGATCATGCGCCAAACAATTATAGACATATTGCCAGAATCGGCCGAGCAATTAGTTGCCAATAGTGCCGCCACCAATTGCCGTAAAAAAAGGCCCGTTTAGACGCCCCATTATATATCGGACTAGAGACTGCTGGTTGTCAGACAAACTATTTGATTATTAATAAGGATGTAATTACTAAAAGTTAAAAAATAAAAATATCATAGCCTAATAAGTTTGCAAAATCTTTATGTGTAACAAAGATGATTTTTAAGATATTTTGTGAGAGCTATTAAATTATGACTTGCTCTGGGGGTAGGAGGTGTAAAAAAATGAAACATGGCCTACCCATCCCCCCTAAATCGTCATATGAAATAAATTAATAGCGGTAATATTGTTGCTTAGTTAAGGCACAGGTTAAGACAAGAGGTATAAACAAAATGGGTACCCCATTTGGTTTATACCCCTTGCCTTAACTAAGCAACAACAGAATTTTAAAGTAGAAAAAGCCTTACGAACAGAAAATCTAAATGTTTTAATTCATTATTTAAAAATGGGTTTCTTTTTCTTGAATCTTATTTGGAAATTTTAATAGTGATCATAAATAAATCAGAAAAATGGTGGATAATGAATCAATAGGTTGGTAACACCAGCCATTATTTTTATTAGACGTTTTTGTACCAATATACCAATTGGTCGTCTGTCAAAATTTAGGTCGGTCGATGAAACGGATGCAATTTTAATAAAATCAAATTAAACCGTTTTAATAAATGAAACATAACGATATTATGGGTTCTAATATTTATTTTGTTAACACATCATGTGATTTAAGTGTTGAACCTATGAATAATGAAGCTTTAAACATAGAACAGTCCGATGTTAGTAAATTTGGAAATTGTTTCTAAAACATTATATTACTGAAACATTTGCACGCTAACTACTAGATAAGCTTTAAATCTGCTGCTATAAGTGTTTATTTACACTTTAATTACGTTAAACATGAAATATTACATCTAATTTTCGTCATAAATTTTTAGCCATTTGAAGAAGTAACCAGTGAATTTCAGACAACATGCTATAAAATGGACAATATAGTGTTTGCTGAACCTTTAAAAACTACTTCAAAAATGGGTGGCTGTTTCAAAGGTAAGATATTTTTACAGTTTTGTCTGCTTGCTCTTATAGGTTGTCAAAATAGAAATAGAGATAGAGATATTTCTCAGCATACACTCAGTAATACCTCTACCCCAATGTATTGTTTGAGTTCAATTACGGGGCGACATAGTCAAATCTGACAAAGCAAAGACAAAAATAGATAAAAATAAATATTTTAAATTTTTTTTTTTACATCTACCAGATATTGAAGACAATCAGGATGATATAACAATCATAGATAATGTGATGGTACAAAAATGGAAGGGTCGCAAATACAATAAATATCACATTAATATTGAGGATCCTACAAACTTATCTTGTCCGCAGGTATTTATTTTCGTTTTTCTTTTATGTATTTGTCCCATAACAAAATCCTTAGTTGAAGGTAATTTTTTTCGAGGTAACACTTACCTTGAAAAAAAATATTATACACCAATAAGTGCACATATACAGGATGTCTTAGACTTAGGGGAAAAACGGGAGGACAAGAGGTCCTCCCGTTATAAGTCAAAATTTTGAATTTTAAAGTAGTTATTCATATTCATTGGAGCCCCTAGGTAGCTGATTTAGAGTTTCAAACCTTAAACCCTGGGTAGACTTTAGAAAATAAAGTAATAAATCAAAATTCTTAAGTGCTAATTGGCTGATGTATTTTATATATAACTGGTGTTATTATAATATTGTAAGTGTCAATTTGCTGTCAAACATGTCTGTTGTTGTTTTTTGTAAAAAGACTACTCCAACAGTAGTAGTAGTAGGGTAAACCCTTATGTCACAGGGGACTTACAAACATACAAATCACACAATCACACAAAGTGGTGACCCATGTGGGAATCGAACCTTCGACCCCTGGCACAGCAGTTGTACATACTCTCACTGTGCCATAGTGGCAGTCAATTCTTATTGTAAGCTATTAGAACTGGAAGGGCTCCACTGACCTCTATAGTATCTTATGCTGGACTGACTACCCCATAATAAACTCCACTGCCTCTGTGGCGCGGTGGGAGTTTGTCCGACTGCTACACAAGAGGTTGTGGGTTCGATTCCCACATGGGACACCAATTTGTGTGATCCACAAATTGTTGTTCCTAGTCTGGGTGTTTGTGTCCGTGACTTGTATTGTAAAGTCCCCCGCGACACAGGGCTTGCGCCCTAATGCTGGTGTCGTCTTTTAAAAAAAAAAAAAAAAAGAAAATAAGTGACAGCAATTTCAAATGCCGAATAGAAATATGTACTGAGTTACTGGGTGGTATTATGACACTTATGACAAATGGCCATTGTTATTATCCTTGTTATACAGTATAGACTTCAATTTAATTGCCTCTGTGGCACGGTGGGAGTGTATCCGTCTGCTATGCAAGAGGTTGTGGGTTCAATCCCCACCCAGGATAAAACTTTCTGTTATGAGCATGATCGTTTATTCTGTGTCCGGGATGTTATTTATCTATAATATGTATGTATTTAGAAGTATATAAGTATGTTTAATGGTTGTCTGGTTTTCATAGTACAAGCTCTGCTTAGTTTGGGATCAGCTTTGTGTGGGTTGTCCCAAGATATTATTATTATTTAATTTTGACAACTTACCATGTAAATGTCAATTTTAAATGCTTCAAGTCTTATTGTTATAGGCAGTAGTCTGTCCAGGTACTAGTACCATATGTGTAACTACTACTAATAGTGAGTCAACTCCTATAAGGAGCGCAAAACGCTGACACGCTCCAACTTGTTGAGATTACACTAAACATTGTTTTGTTGGTTGGTTGTCACAAAAAAACAATAAAATTAAATATTTAAACGTTTATTGATTATTTAATAGTTACAGATGTGCAAACGAGAAATATTTGCTATCTGTGGAAGCTTGTCATTGGCATTTAATATTTTTTACGAAACTGTAAGTTGTACTATGTAAACTCCCCAAATAAAAAATTAACGGAAAGGATACAAAATACCTTTGGCCTTATCTAACACTCCTTGGCTTACGCATTATTTTTTAATCTATCATCTATCCCACATTCTATGCGTCCTTATTCGCTCACTCTGGATTGCAGCCGCTGCACCAACTTGGTACCTACCTACCTACTCATATCGAAACGTACCGTGATATCATTAATGTGTGATCTATAACATGCTCAGCGAACGAACACAGCAGATGGAATATAATGTTTGTTATAGGAATGAATAGGAATGTTATCAATGTTTCAAGCCTGATACTCATACTCAAAAACTAAAACCTTAAGTACCTACTTGTACAAGTAATATCTATCTATCTATCTAATTAATTGAAGCGGCGGTAGCCTAATAGCTAAGGCTCGCTACCTCGCAATCGTGAGGTCAGATCCAATTCCACATTGCTAGTTACTATTATATATGAAAAAAAAAAAATGTGTGGCACTCGGGGACTGCCGCGGTAAAGCTATAATAATAGCATTTATTTATTAATAGCATTTATTTATTAATAGCATTTTTACCAACTTATGCAATTAAAAAAAAAAAAAATTAAATGTTTTTTTTTATTTTGAATTATAAAAAAAACAATGTTTTAAATTTTTTTTTTTTTAAAAAGCATAAAAAAAATTTTTAGTTTTTTTTTATTATAAAATATTTTTTTTTTTTTTTCTTTTTAAAGGAGATGGCCAAAAATTGTATGGGACTGTGCCCCAGAACGTACAAACATGAATTCTATGTTATTCGAAAGAACAGATCTTCTATATAAAAAATAATAAAGGCGCAGTCGTGGACAAATGTTATGGTGGTTCCAAAAAAGTAGATTTCATCGGTCGCCTTTCATCATGATTTTACTATGCATAAAGATTAGAGTAATTATATGAATGATACATATGTAGTTTTTCGTGTAGTGACGGATAAAGTTGTGTTATGAGGGTGTCGTGAAAGAACGGTTAATAAGTAAATGTGTTCGGATCCAACCGTCCGGTTCCGAACAACACAATTACAGCATCCTAATATTTTATCCCTATCCCGATAAAACTCCTGATAGACTGTTCAGTCATATCAGGAAGTAATTATGATATCAAATGCTGCCTGATGCGTTCTCAAATAGCGATACCACAATTACACGCTTGTCTTGTAAAAGGTCCGATTTCCATATTTATCTTATTTATTGCGTCGTTTATAATCATGCATCGCTATTGGAGCACTCGCGTGGGGCTACAACACTACATAATAAAGGTATTACAACACAAAACAATACACAATGAGTAACAACATCAAACATGAATCGAACGCTATAGTATGACCATTAGTGCTGTGCACTCCCTGAGGTATGCGCGCGGTGAGACGGGGGGGTTAGAATCGGCTGCTGCGCTGTCAGTGCGCCGTCAACGCTTGTGACGGCAGGTAGTGTTATTTGTATCGGACTGTCTATGTCAGACGCACACGAGATAAATATTCAAAGATGGGTCGTGCGTTATCTCGTGATATGAAGACTGTCATTTTTAAGGTGGCTGAATATTTTAAGAAAAGAAAAGCAGACAAAGAAAGCTTTGAATTTAAAAATGACGTGAATATTGCTAAAATCGTTGCGGAGGCTACGGGATACAGCAAAAGAACCGTACATAATGTGATTTCTGCGGGCTATTTATCAATTGAAAATTCAAGCCAATTAAAATTTCAATCGCCAAAAAAACCAAAAGTTCTAAAGAAAAAACACGTTGTGGATGATTTTGACCTTGGAGTTATCAGAAGAAAAATTCATCAGTTTTACGAAGTTGAAAAAAAAATACCAAGTGTCCGTAAGTTACTATCAAGTTTGAGACAGGATGGCATATTGAATTGTGGACGGGAATATTTAAGACAGCTTTTACACAAAATGGGCTACCGTTACAAAAAATGCAAATCAAAGAGACATCTCCTTATAGAGCAGCCTAATATTACAGTGTGGCGGAAAAAATATCTTACACAAATCAGAAATTACAGAACGGAAAACCGAAACATATATTTTCTTGATGAAACATACATCAACGCCAGTCACCATGCCAGCAAATGTTGGCAATCATCGTCAGAACCCGGTATTCATGCTGATATTGGGAAAGGACGGCGACTAGTAATACTCCACGCTGGGTGTCGAAATGGCTTAGTGGATGATACATTGACTATATTCAAATCCGATGCTAGAACCGGTGACTATCATGGAGATATGAGCGGACCTACTTTTTATAAGATGAAAAGTTAAAAGATAAGTTGCTGCCGAATTCTGTGGTTGTAATGGACAACGCGTCTTACCACAGCGTTCAGATTGAGAAGAAACCAACTATATCAAGCCTCAAAAGTGAAATGCAGAACTGGTTGCTACGCCATAATGTAGAATTTTCAGGAACCATGTCAAAGGCTCAACTGCTACTTCTTATCAAAAATACACAAAAAGAACCCGTGTATAGAATTGACGAACTCCTGAAAGCCAGTGGACACACTGTTCTGCGTTTACCTCCGTACCATCCAGATTTAAATCCAATCGAGTTGGTCTGGGCTGATATTAAAAACAACATAGCCCAAAACTATATTAATTCTTCTCTAGACGAAAAGATAATCTTATTGGATAAATTGTTTTCGGAATTCACGGCGGAAAAATGGCAGAAATGCGACGATCATGTCCAGAAAAATGAAAATGATTACTGGAGTCGCGATAGTAGGTTCGATAATGTTATCGATTCATTCATAATAAATTTGCAAGACTCTGATTCAAGTTCCGGTGGCGAAGAGGAAGATGAAGATGATGACGAAATGGAAGATGAAGTTGAAACAGAATCTATGTCAGAATAACTTTCGTTAGAATATATAATTGTTTGTAAATATAAAAAATGTTTAATAAAACAAGTCCTGTTGTGAATTATAACTTTCAATTCTTATTTATCACCTGCATATTTTTAATAAAATATGAGTATATTTGGGTTACATTTTAATCAACAAAGTAAGTATATATTACAGATAGATAGCCTCCGACCAACGCAACGTCCCGCCACAAGTCTTGCCTTAGAAATGCAAACTGATATCGTAAGATCTGTCCGACATGTATCGACCTCATGTGAACTCATGCACTTTTTTCTTCGCCCCCCACCTCGCCGTGCATACCTCAGGGAGTGCACAGCACTAATGGCCACACTATAATAGAAAGCCGGCGAGTACCGTCAAGTGACATGAAATAAAAATGACAGTTTGATTGTTTTGTCTCTTGCCGGTTTATTGGTGTTGCTAGTACAAATTCAAATGACCCCATCTGAAAGTGTCCCCGTACTTTATTAAAATAATAGTACATTAGTTATAAAAGGTTGGTTGTTAAAAATTACTTCACATATATGTTCTTATAACTTATTACTATTTAATACATATGTTAGTATAATAAATATTTTATTACGTTTTCATAGCTGTAATGCTTTTAGTTACAGTTTTTCCCTAATCTGATCTTTGGTAACATTATATGGCAACATTAAAGATGTGTCAAAGAGAAATCAAAATTAGGAAATCGCTTGACTTTCTAAAAATCTTGATTTTTTTTCAGCAACTGCTATGAAAGGTGAATAGTAATTCAAAATCCCTTGCATATTTTTATAAACATATTGCAATACTTTACATTTTTGTACAGCATGGGGCACGTTTTGGCTATGTCGTTTAAAAAAAAGTAATTAAAAGTTCTGCTATTCATCGATAGATGGCAAAACTAAAAAGTGTCACCGCTGTGCCCGTCGGAGTGGGGAGCGTGAGGTTTTTTCGTTACGGAATTTCTGGATTCGGTCCCCGCGCTCAAGGCCCGCGATAGAAGCTATGCAATAGCTTAATAATAATAATAAGAATCATTCAACGGTTAAAGAATTGATCTTTAACTGTTTAAAATTTCTGAGAACTGTCGGTATTAAAATCTAGGAAACTTCGGTACAAATCTCGGTATACAGTTATTTTATTTCTCGTCTTTAGGAAATTGGTGAAATCGTAAATTATAAATCATAAACGTAATCACACAGGTAACACGCACATTTAAATGTAATATAATATACTATTGAGGATAGAAGAGCACAAGTATTAATAAAATAATTTCAAGGACGCGAATTACGTAAAAGTGACAACCCGTCTTGAAGCGTACCTCGGGGCGGTCGCGCCTTGAGGTACTGCGCGCTCCGCTCTCTACGCCTACCGCACCTCATCGTACACCCACGGAGTGCTCGAGTTGACTCACTATTAGTAGTTATACATACCTATGCAGTACTATAGATGTCATTGATAGGCTCACCCTGAAACAATCTTTTTTAAACTATTGCATAGCTTTTATCGCGGGCTTTGAGCGCGGTGACCGAACCAAGAAATTCCGTAACGCAAAAAAACCTAACACCCCCCACTCCGCCTACGCCTATATGGTACGACTGTAGGAAGCTCGTTCCGAAATGTAGGTAATGAAAAGAATAAAAAATATGCATATAAAAAAATGTATTAAAAAAAATTGCATAAGTTAAATATATTTAAGTTTTTTTTTGTTGTTTTTTAGTTGATAAAAAATGCTATGCAATAGCTTTACGGCGGCAGTCCACGAGTGACGAAATTTTTTTATTAAAGATTACTAGCAATGTGGGATTGAGTCCCACATTACTAGCAATCTTGTTAACCCCTCCAGCTAAGCTCAAAGACTTGTGTTAGGAGTGGATTCACGTCGGTAGTTTAATGGGCCGTATTCGAAACCTCACGATTGCGAGACCGATGCCTTAGCCATTAGGCTATCGCCGTTTCTCTGTGTTCATAGTCTCTGTCTCTGTGGCGCGGTGGGAGTGTTTCCGACTGCTACGCAAGAGGTCGTGGGTTCGATTCCCAGACGGGAGATCACTTTGTGTGATCCACAAATTGTTGTTCCGGGTCTGAGTGTAATTTATGTTCGTGACTTGTATGTTTGTGAAGTCCCCCGCGACACAGGGCTTGTACCCTACTGCGGGAGTCGTCATATGAAAAAAAAAAAAAAATTGATTAATTTTTTAATTTTATATTGTACTGTTCATCTAAATTCTATCATAATGGAGATAGATATAGGTACAATCATTTGTTACAGTCTAATTGCAACCGCAAATTTACCACAACCAAGCTACTAAAAGCCCACATACGTAAAGTCTACTGTGCTGACAAGAAGAGGTATATCTGCGACATATGTGGAGATATGTTTGCTTGCCGGTATTTGTTAGTGAGACATAGTGGTGTGCACAATGGGAGGACAGTGCAGTGTCATGTGTGTGATGTGACGCTGAGTGGGAGGACTAGGTTAGTGCTGGCTCTTTCTTACTTTACAACTCAAAGTACTTTATTCACTTAGGTTACAAAATGCAATGCTTATGAACGCCAAAATTTGCAATAGAATGATTCTACATTTAATTCTAAGTCCGCAAGAGTAAAGCCATGAGAAAAGAACTTAGCAATTAAAACTCATGTCCACTATGTATAAATACCAATTTTGACAATATATTTATTTAAATACAGTTATGCCATTAAACTTGAAGCTCACGCAAGCAATAATCATAGTACGTAAAGTAGGTATAATCAAGTTTTAAATGAATTAGCCTCTTAAGTTGATGCTCAGATCAACTTACAGAAGAGGGTAAAGGCAACAAGCGATTATTATAAGAAAAACGACTTATTTAAAAAATATTTATGACCCACTAATTAAAAAATAAACCTATATGATGATAATGCCCAAACTGATACGATCTATACAGACTTTAAAAAAGCCTTTGATAGAGTCGATCACAAAATATTACCAAGCAAAATTGCATTCAATGGTATCAGGAGTAATTTGTTGCGCTGGTTTCAGTCTTATATTAGTAACCGTAGCCAAAGTGTAGTAAGTAACGGGTTAAATTCTTACTCTTTCTTGGCTTCTTCTGGCGTCCCACAGGGATCAATTCTCGGCCCATAGTTATTCGCAATTGACATTGGCAACTATTTCCATAATAGTACATTTCTTTTGTATTCCGATGTTCTCAAAATCTTTAAAAAAGTTTTAACGCTAGATGATTGCTACCTGCTCCAATCCGATTTAGATAGATTATCCCACTATTGCGAAAAAAACAAATTACAATTAAGCATTTCCTAATGTAAATATATTAACTTCACGAAGAATAAAACAATAATTAACTTCAATTACTCTCTGTGTAACGAACCTCTTATTAAAGATACTATAATCCGTGATTTAGGTATACTTTTAGATAGCAAACTCCATTTAAATTTACATATTGATAAGATCATCGCTACAGCGTTCAAAATGTATAACCTTGTCATGAGATCTTCTTCTGACTTTAAACGCCCAGTTACTTATCTTTATCTTTTTAATTCTTTAATTAAACCGCAATTAGAGTATGCCAGCATAATATGGGACCCCTACAATGAAAAATACAATGAAGCAATAGAAAGAGTTCAGCGTAACTTAGCGAACTAAGAACTATGCGATAAAGTCTTTCATATATGGATACAGTACAAAAATCAAACTTGTTGACTCTGCGATCGCGGCGACTGTTACTGCAAGCTTTGCTGCTTTATGACCTCATTCATAAAATTATTTCGATTGTTCGTAATTAGTTATTAATATATGATACGTTGTGCCCAGAACTATTATAAGACGCGATGAGAGGTGCGCGCTTATTCGACTTTTGCTACGACTACATGTCGCACCAACGCGGGTGAGCGGCCGCCTCTCTGTAGAATAGTCGAAACTTATAACAATAATTTTATTACAGTAGATATTTTTGTCTCTAACCGTAATATTTTTAAAAGCACTGTAATCAGTATTCTTAAAATCTAAATTATACTAGTTAACGTTAATGTTTACTCACTGTACTCTAATTATAATACGTGGAAACGCTGTGGATTGTACATAGATTTAATTTGTAAGATAGAATTTACATTTGTTTGTTTTCCCAAATAAAATAATAACAAGGCCGACCAGTCACCCCAAAAACCCGTTCACGAATTTGACGCTTAAATTTGGCTGACCCATAGCCATCATTCCTAGTATTCATTGCATTAAATAGTCGGAAGGACATTTGCGTAAAAGACATTTGCACGAATCCATTTATACGAAAGGACATTTGCGCGAAAAATACGAATGACTACTTGATCCATATGATATTCATCATCATTATGCCCACCCACTTCTATGGTGGGTGTGGTTTCGGCACTTAGACCTAGGTGGACCTAGACTGTTACTCCAACCAGCCCACCTCTCAAATTTGTCACGGTATCCGTTAGTAACCTTGGTGAGCTCAGGGTCTCTTTTCGGATCAGTGCGACGCCGGTGCACTCAAGGAGCACAACGTATGCGACTGTCTCGTCAGTCCTATTGTGTGGAAATGTTTGTTTAGCGAGTAGTGTCCGGTGACAGTCCCCACAACCAGGCGTATAGGCCATGTAATATTTTGCTTGAGGCTTGATCCCTACTGAGACAGGGGCGTAGTTACCGCCGTATCACTGACTAGTAAAAACGCCCCCCCCCCCCCAGTTTATTGGAGCCCAACAAAATTGTACCCCTCACCCCATGCCCGTGCCAAACATCAAGTGCAATTGCTCCCCCCACATGCATGAATTTTCTAGTCTGCGGCATACATTTGGTCCGTGTAGACAGGCAGTTGCCCCGCCCGCCCCTTCTCTGAGGCCTCGAGCAATTGCATCGCTCCCAAAAGCGACTCACACTTGACCGGTGTTAAGTAAGATACATACTCCTGTGCTCCCCCCTCCCAGAACATGATCCTGGATCCGCGCCTGCCACACACCGGCCAGGACGGTAGACACCTGAACCTCAACAAATTTCGAAAAAAAAAATAAGAAGGAAGGGAAATCATCCTCAGTGCAGAGAGCTTGCCTTAGACGCGCCCTGTTTCAAAATGTCCCCCCCATGCTGTCTTTTTACTTTACTAGTGTTTATACGGCATACCGTCGGTCGAAACTCCCGCATAAAAGTCGTCAGCGAACTCATTGGAGCTCGTACCACAAACGATCTTAGATTCATGTTGTGACGCGATTTCAACTTTATACCCTCAATGTCCACGTGCATTTGCTCCGAATGTACTCTACGATCTCCTCGACCTTTATAGAGTGATGGAGTCGGAACAGGTACAGCTACGTAGTTGGTGTGGCAGGTTTTTAGGGTTCCGTAGCCAAAATGGCATAACGGGTCCGTCCGTCCGTCCGCAGCTTAGCTCAGAGACTGTTAGTGCTAGAAAGCTGTAATTTTGCAAGGATCGTTATTTAAGAATCTTAAAATCTATGTTTCCATTGTCCTCAGTTTAAGCGCCCACTTGCGTACTCACTCGGGCATCAAATCCCACGTCTGTTTGGTCTGCAACAAGTCATTCTCTCGGAAGTCCACTCTGGATACGCATGTCAAATTTGTGCATAGACAGGGAATGCTACAGTGTCTCAAATGTGATGAAAGGTATGTTCTTAAATGTACTACTAGCTTAGCTTTAGACGCTCGAGTTTGCCGAAATCGTTTGTTGTCTCTGATCTACAGAACAAAATAAACCTTATTGATGCAATAACCAGCGGCTTGCTCCAATTTTTCTCCAACATCTGTGTAGGTGTGTTAGAATATGATGAAAAAAGAAGAAATTATTATTTAGAGATGGTAACACAGAGTTAGGTAAGAAGGTCTTAAACATACTAGAATGAACAAGTCTTGATTTATTGAATGAGTTTAATTTTATATAACGTTAATTATCAATTTCTGCTTCACTAAGTATCATCAGTGATCGAACAAAATAAATATTTTGTACAGAAGCTCCGTGGCAACGAGCCCATTCGCCCGCAAGACTGACCCCTTACTAGGTTTTAGTACCTACTGGCCCCGTGAAATAACTCGGGCGAATGGGTATTCGCCCCTTATTGCAAGTACATATAAAGTACAGTTGACAGGAAAATGCATGCTACATTTGCAATTGTAGTATTTTATCGATCAACGTTATGCAGTAAGCTTATAAGCCTAGCTGTTTATTACCCCCATGTAGCTTATGTTATACCAATTGAAACAAAAGATTGAAATAAATCAAGTATAATTTGCATTTTTGTCTGACTACATTTTTCTCATAAAATAGTGTTCTCATCTTAAATATTTTTTTTCTTGATAGACCCTTTAAAAGGGGCGAATTAGCTCTCCGTTACGGGGCGAATGTGCAAATTCTAACTGACGCGATGACGGGGTGAATTTTGCGGTGCGTGTGTGCTCATAGCCAGCTCCGGCCGCGTATTCATGCGGCCAGAGCTGATGAGCTATTATTAAATTAATAATAAAAATTCAAACAACAAACTTTAAAACTTTAACTTTTTAAAACTTTCTTCTTCTTCCCGTTCCTATTCACTTTTGGCGGTTAGAACAGCTCGACATACTGGCGCACTTATTTAATTTAAATTTAAGAATACATGTTTCAACGAAAAAGTATCAAAGGTCTTAATCGCAGTTTGAGCTACTGTCAGTTAACATTGCCATATAAAATAATAAGTATTTTTTTTAATTTCTATTAATGAGATTCTGGTACACCTAAACACAAACATATACCGACATAGAAACCACCCGTAAGAAATTATCTGATATTTAATATCAGATCATTTCAACCACGTCAAAATATATTTCACAGATTAAAAACATCTAAACGTACAGACAGAAAAAGTAACAATTATTTGAAGCGGCGGTAGCTTAATGATTAAGGCATCTATTGCGGGTTCGAATTTTACCCATTATACTACCGAGACGTAAACTCGCTCCTAATCCAAGCATTTAAGTTTAGCTGCAGGTTAATAAGATTGCTTTTGCTAGTAATGTTAGATCCACATTGCTAGTTATCAAGGGTAATTTTTAATATATATTGTCACTAATAACCTCTCGCTCGCGGTTTTTTTTCTTAACACTAAATAACTTTGTAATATTCAGTTTTGGAAATGTTTAATAAATTAACCCTTCATCACTTTTTTTTAGGCATTTGGTGCCAATAGGGTATTTTACTTTATATGAGTAAAAATTCATAAATATATTATTGAGATAGTTTAGGTAAAAAGCAGCCCAAAAATGTTAGTTTTAAATCATAAATTATCTAAATGAATTTTAAAATTTAATTCAAAGTTTTCAGTTTTTTTAATCTGTTTTTTAACACCATGAAATATGGCGTCCACTGCGTCCACCGTTTTCGTCAAATTACGCGGGATATTTGAAAATGTAAAATTTAAATTAATATTTATGACAATTATCGATTGAATAAAAATGTTGTGTTTTTTTTAGTGGCTAATTACCAATATAGAATTGAATTGAGATACTTTTTAAAAAATGGGTATAATACCCTATTACTTTATTGACACAATAATTGCATTTTTGAAAGACAGAATTTGAAGTAATAATAATATAGTAATAATGGCGTATGCTAGGGCCTGACTCGCGTGCAGAAAGAATAGAAGAATTTGAGGTATAGTAACATAGTCCCGATTCCGGCCCCGGTTTGTCATACGGAAGTCTCGGGTTCGCTTCCTGGGTCTGGACTTAAAATTTTTAAGTCTTTTAAAAATGCTTTTATTGTGTATATATCACTTGTTTTTGGTGTTATACCTTACCACCTACAGACTATTTACTGGAGTAGAACCGTTGTTTGTTGTGAGGTTGACAAAGAAACATCGATTTTACTCCAGGGTGTCTCAGATGTGTAGTAAATGGTTGTGTGACAAAAGTAGGTGGTAGGTGATGAAGGGTTAATATATTAAACATTTCCAAAACTGATATTACAAAGTTATTTAGTGTTATGTAAAGAAGCCACGAGCGGATGGTTATTAGAATATTAAATTTTTTTAAGCCTAATTATTTGAAATAATTAAGCTTATAGAAGACTAGCTTCGTATGCGTCAATTTTCCCCGTTTTGCAACATTTTTCATTGCTGCTCCGCTCCTATTGGTCGTAGCGTGATGTTATATAGCCTTAACGTCACGCTCGATAAATGGGCTACCCAACAAAAAAAGAATTGTTCAATTCAAACCCGTAGTTTCTGAGATTACCGCGTTCAAACAAACAAACAACTTTACTAGTAAAGATTCAAAACTACTCTGTATATTTTTTGAAGTAATTAACTTTAAAGAAGATATGTAGATAAAGATTGCATTTGATCGTAACATGTTTTGTTTGTGACAGGTTCGAAACCCGTACGCAATGGACGAGGCACACATCTACGCAACATCGTACTAAGAAATCAGATGAGACGCCAAACTGAGAATGGGTAAGTTCTTTTAGAGATCTTTTTCTTTTTATATAAAAATATGACTTTTATATGAATAACTAGCCTATGTACGCGAGAATGCCCCGACAATTTTATTTGAGCTCTTTAATGTAGGACGGCTAGAAAAAGAAAGATCAAGCCGGAACAGTTTAGATGAGGAAAGAAAAAATTACCTTTTCCAGAATTAAAAAAAAACTCTTCAAAATAGTTTGAAAAAACCAATCAAGGTATAAAGTACAAAGAAAGTGTAAGGTGTATATAATTTCATGCAGTCGGAGGCACTTTACTAAGTCGACTGCATGAAATTATATAATTACGTATGGGATCTTGTTTCAATCTTTAGTGCAGGCGAGTTTTTTATTTTTAAAATTATTTTTTTAATTAAATTGCCAATGTTTACAATGTTTCTTTGTTTATAAAGGTTTCTTCATTCTGTATTTATGTAGGTAAGGTGCCAACACTATTACATTATACAGCATATTAGAGGACTGAGGCAAAGACAGGAGATAAAAAATATTAAAAGAGGAATACATAGTAGGACCATTCACTCACAATGTAAAAACTATACAATGTTATTTTTGGTATACCTAGTGCAAAGCTTAGACTCCCAACATAATTTTTACGTCAAGAATTTATTTTTATTTTAATAATTTGTTTATTTATTAAACAAGTTGCAGAAAAACATATAGAGTCTCACAAAACCGTGTTAATCGTTTGACAGTAATATTATACAGCTGAGAGTTTGCTTGTTTGTTAGTTTAGACGCGGTAATCTGAGGAACTACTCGTCCGAAAAGAAAAACTCTTTTACTGTTGGATAGGCTATTTATCTAGGAAGGCTATAGGCTATATAGCATCACGCTACGACCAATAGGAGCTGAGCAGCAATGAAAAATATTACAAAAGCGGAGAAAATTTACGCAGACGAAGTTGCGCGGGTCAGCTAGTAAAAAATAAAACGAAAATATTGAAAACTTGCAGAGTATAAGCCATTCAAGTTGTCTTGTGTTCTTCGCACTATCGTGCTCATTGCGTCTCGTAGTACGTAATTCATGGTTATTATTGAAAAATAAGTGATGATTACAGGATTTGGATTGTTAGAATGATTAATGAAATAATTAATGAATAGAAAAATATAACATGGTCCAAAAACTACCCCATTGCATTGTGTTTTTTACTGATTCTGAGCAAACTACTTTCAGGTTTGCACTATACCTAGAATAACGTTGTTTATGTCAAGGTACTTATACAACGTTATTTTTCCGTACTGTCGGTATTTTGAGCTTGCAATCTTTTATTTGTATCTTCAATGGCGGAACTAGACTGAAGGAAAGGGAACGGAAGAAACTCAGACGTGCTTGGCGTCGTTCATTTGTTAGGTAGGATGATTTAGGGGAGGGTAGACCATGTCTTATTTTTTCTTACAAGGGGGTCGAAGGGAGTCTTAAAAGTACTTACATAAGATCACAAAAATGCGCATAGTTAAAATTATAATACAAAAAAGATCGCGAACTTTAATAACTTCATTATTTATTACAAATAAAAAAATAAATTTTAACTATCAAAAAACCTGCCTGCTTGAAAAAGATATATGCAGTCGGAGGCGTTCATGAATCCCAGTGAACTTACTGAAATGCCACCGACTGCATGATTTAAAGTTATCTTGTTTCTATCCATTTTAAGCAGGCGGGTTTTTTATTTTTTTTTCTCTAAAATAGGCGGTATGTATTATTTTTTACAATTTAATGATTTCATTTTAAAATATCAGGTACATTATGTGTCAACAAATTTATATATCTGATGTTTTGGTAATTTTTTACAGTATATTTAAAGAAGTTTAATGAAATAACTAGCCGTTTCAAAATGGCTATATCTACACGTACTTTCATTACGAGGAAACACAACTCGTTCTAAGCAAAGTACTATTTGTAAATGTGTTACATAACCTAACTGTCAATACCTATCAAAGATTAGTCTATTTTTAACATATTTTCGATAGTGTAAAAGTATTTCATAAGAGGGTAAATGAAACTCTTGAAAATGCTCACTCACAGCTCACACGTAAATGCCAAATGCCTCTTAAACTTATAATGAACACCCTTTCCTTTCCATCGATGGCTACAAAAGTAACACCTAAAAAAAGCGGCTGTAGGCTGTAGCCTAATGACTAAGGCATCGGACTCGCAATCGTGAGGTCGCGGGTTCGAATCCTACCCATTATACTACCGACATGAACTTACTCTTAACACAAGCCATTGAGCTTAGCTGGTGGATTAACAGGGTTGCTAGTTATGTGGAACCTATTATACCATATTGCTAGTTTTCAAAAAAAATGCTTGTCTGTAAAGTCGGTTTATGGACGATAATTTAATGTAATAACGTCATAAGAAAACATTGATGACATTAAATAAACAACCATGCCTATGACACCTTTTTTTTTAAATTTATTACCAATTGTATCGCATGTCGCTGCAATCACCAAAACATTGATGACATTGTAACAAACAACCATATCTGTGACAGCTTTAGTGGACCCGGGACAATACTTCAGCCTATCAGTAGGCGGAACGGACGTCAGCGGTGACGTCAAACTTTATCGTGAGTGCAGCCGGTCGTCGATTTATAAGACGTTTTCACATGAAAAATATATTTCCTGTCTTCGTACTATTGTTATAAAATTCGACGACCTACTTCGCTGTACGAAATAAATGCCCCTACATGAAAGTGTTCATCTTGAAATTAAAAATCTAATATTTAGATACATACACAGTGCATTTCGGCTGTAAAAGACATTACACTTCATTCCTATAAAGGTGCCATTCATTTATTACGTACTAGCGGACGCCTCGCGGTTTCACCCGCGTAGTTCCCGTTCCCCTGGGACTACAGGGATAAAAAGCCTATGTCACACCACCATAGCTTCCCAACGGTGAAATAATTTTTGAAATCGGTCCAGTAGTTTTTTAAGTTTCTACGTTACATACAAAAATTAGTATAAAAGTATAGAAGACGATTTAGAGGAGGCGGGTTGACCATGTCTTATTTTTCTTATAAGGGGGGGGGGGGGGGGCTTTATAAATTCTTACGTAAGATCACAAAAATGCGCTGAGGCGTGAAAGAAGAAATATTTAAAAATATAACCAACTAGCTGTGCCCCGCGGTGTTACTCGCAGTTTATTAGCTTATATGTTAATCCAGGGTGTTAGGTAACTCCATACCGAATTTTATTAAAATCGCTCCAGCCGTTTGGACGTTAAGAACAAACATACACACTCACATACTCATAAACGTTCGCCTTTATAATATTAGTTTCCAGGATGTTAGGTAACTCCATACCGAATTTTATTAAAATCGCTCCAGCCGTTTAGACGTTAAGAACAAACATACACACTCACATAGTCACAAACGTTCGCCTTTATAATATTAGTTTCCAGGATGTTAGGTAACTCCATACCGAATTTTATTAAAATCGATCCAGCCGTTTAGACGTGAAGAAGTAACAAACATACACACTCACATACTCACAAACTTTCTCCTTTATAATATTAGTGTGATAGTAAAACCAAAGTATCATTTTTAACCGATTTCAAAAAGGAGGGGGTTCTCAATTCGGATGTTTGTTATTTTTAGCATGTCCAGTGAATGACGTACTATAGGGTCAGTTGCAGCGACCCAATGTACTATGGCCACTTCGAACAATCGTAACTTTTTTCAATCGAGGCAATTCGATCACTTTTTTCGTCATCCCTACTGTATTGGTCCACATCACACCCTTCCTAATTGATGCCACGAACCGGGTCCTTCGCCCCCCGCATCCAGTCATAATTATTTTTTACTTGGAGGTAAATAAGTATTTTTTTAACTTGAAGGCAAATATTAGTGTTATAGGTGTAATAGAATCTCGTAAAACGATTTGAAAAAACCGGGCAAGAGCATGTCGGTTCGTGCTCAGTGTAGGGTTCCGCAGCCTTGAACTTGAAGAGCGTATGTTCATGGCACTTATGTCCTTATGTTGAGAAACGCAGTTTTTTGGCAATAACTCAATGACGGTAAATCCGATCTTATCTGAAATAATTTTAATTTAAAGTATTTATTAAGCTCTATCTTTGTGATTTTTTGAAAAACAGAAAAGTGCTTGAATGTTCAACGTCCACCTATAATTAGGAATTATGTTAAAAAAATATGGAGGGTGTGGATTTTTTGGATCGTTTGATCAGTTATTAAAGAATATCAGCAAGATTAATATTTCATTTATTTGATTTTGGTATTGCGGCTGCCTGGATTGAATATGTGCAAGACCAGGAACAACTGGGTACGCGGAAACGCGTTATTCTTGATTATTTAGGCTTTCGTGAAGCCTTAGCAGACTATTTGCTTGATTACGAGATGGTATATGAAGAAGAATGTGATCCTGATGATGCCATGCAAGACAAAGCAATAGGGCTCGAACAGAACATCCAAGTGATTTTGAAAGAAAAAAGAGAGTTGACCATCTGCGTATTATTCTCGTTAGCAATAATCGGTGTCGGTAACCAGGATGCAAGTCTACTAAAGCCAGACATCAATGTCCGACTTGCAAAGTAATTTTATGTCTAATTTCAGGACATTACATTTTGTTTTTAGCCAATAAACACCAGCATAAATTATATGGAGTATTTACTTTTTCTAACGTAAAACCCAATGTACCTTATTGGATACATTATGGAAAATCATTTTCTTGAAAATTTGAGTTTTGTCTCTACCAGTACCTATCTAAAAAGATAGTATAGTCTATGTTAATTGCTTCTGATATGAAAATATAATGACATAAAAAGGCCTGGGACTGAGGAGGATATAGCCTATGCAACAGATAACGTGGCTTTCTATTGATAAAACAATTTTCAAAATCGGTTTAGTAGATCCAGAGAGTGATTTCTTGATCTATTATCCGGTTATCAGTGATTTTTTTTTCGTTCGCCACTGGTTGCATAGTCGCATTGTCTCTTTCTAGAGAGTGCTCAATTTTGTGAGGCTCAATCCAGTCCTGCATATCTATGCTCTAGATTCAATGGTTCCCAACCAGTGGTGCGTAGGAATCAAAAAATGGTCTGCGAACGATTTCAAATTTAGCGTGCACAAGTTCAAAAATCACATTGTTTCAAACCACATATCAACGCTGGGCCTAAACTATAAAGGTTAGAAACTTGAAATTTTGCACAGGGGTTCCTTTTATAACGTAGGGGAGCACTATAAAAATATTTTTGAAAATTCATCCCCTAAGGGGGTAAAACGGGCGTGCAAAGTTAGTTTGAAACTTTGCCGTTGAAATATTTTGGTAACAATCTGGCATCCACGCGGACGAAGCCGCAGGCATAAGCTAGTATTGTATAAAGGAAAACAAAAGTTAAAAGATTATTGGAAAAGCTAAATTACTTAAAACCAATCATATTTTTTTTTAAATATAAGTCACACACAAAATATAAGTACATCACCACATCAAGCCATTTGATGTCCTACTGCTGGGCATGCAACCTTTTGCTGCGTTAATTACTCGACTGTAAGGAAGGGTTATGTTTTTCGCGTGTATCTTGTAATGTATGTATGTTAAATTCTTTCTTACCCCATATCTTACAAACATTTGAATGGATTTATACGTCGTTAGATTCGTCTTGACCGCCCAAGTGTTCTTAGATAGGTAACGATTGAGGAAAACAAACATGGCGGCTGTGATATTATGTCAAAATTAAGAGTTGTGAAAAAAAAAAGTGGTTTCGAATACTGCAATATGGGTATCTAATTAAAGGGCTCCTCTTAAGCATTTCGGAAAGGTATAACATGATTATGACTGTAATACTAAAAAAGTTAGTTAGCAACCATTCTTATTTTCAATTTTCAATACTTGACAATAGCTGTGATAAAAGTTAGTTACAACAACTCAAAAGTATTAAATAACAAAACCCACCTGCACAAAAAAGATAGAAACAAGATCCCCTACATAAAAGAATAATTTCATGCAGTCGGAGGCACTTTACTAAGTTCATCGCGACTCGGAGGCATTCATGAGTCATATTGAAATTATTTATTTATGTAGGGGATCTTGTTCCATCTTTTTTTGTGCATTTTTTTTTGTGTTAGATAATAACTACGAGTGTAATACCCGAAATAAAAAGCTTTATCATTGTTACTATTATAAAAACTACTAAACTACTTTTTCTGAAATTTGAACCCTGCTACTGCTTTAAGCTTCTGTTTACACTTCGTATAATATACTGTACCGTAAAACATTTCCACGATGCATAATACATTTATAAAACAATTCAGTCAAGTTGTTGACAGGATACCACAATTTATTCGTATTCAGATGAGTGCAGCGTCTGCGTTGAATTATGTCGGCTTCCGACGAAACACGACCTAGCGTTCGTCATAATTTGACTGATAGTCGTCATATATATGACATAAGACAAGAGTGTATACCGCATTTAATTATTATATGATTACTAGCTGACTCTCGCAACTTCGTCTGCGTCAAATTTACCCGTTTTTGCAAATAATAGTAATAATAATAATTCAGGGTTGTATGTATTTTCTAATGCTGTATCATAACAAAATAAAAATTTATCTAAAAATTAAGAAAAAAAAAATAGGGGTGGACTACCCTTAAGATTTAGGGGGATGAAAAATATATGTTGTCCGATTCTCAGACCTACCCAATATGCACACAAAATTTCATGAGAATCAGTCGAGCCGTTTCGGCGGAGTTTAACAACAAACACCACGCAAAACACGAGAATTATATAGATTAGATTGTTTTTTTTTTGGTACGCTATATTAATTATTGTTTTTTTTTTGTACAATATCTTTGTCAAAGGAAGAATACTTAGAAGCTATATTTGCTAGCGGTTCGTCCCGGCTTCGCAAGTAGTTTTATCACACTATCAGTAGGTACAAGTAGTACATATAAATTATCTGAATGATAGTGATAATTAGAGTCTATTAGAAGATCTAAGCATATAGATAAGACCTTGTTTTATATTTACTTATTGGAACATAGTTCCTTATTGCAAGATATAGCTTTTGCGGGTTGAGAGGCTAGACGAAAAAAGTGTAACATTTTGACATCGATCAAAAAGCTAAAAAAAGCTCGAAAATCTTGTGTTATATGTATAGGTTGTTTTTATTTTAATAAAAGATTGTAATGTTTGTTTTACCTATGTCAAACTGGCTGTGTGTAAATATGTGTGAAAAATCTTAATTAGAAATAGAACATTTTTTTAAATATTACGTTCTTCCAGATTTTTTATCACTAGGTAGTAATACAAAGACAAATAACTTTTTGAAAAAAATGAACCACCTTAAAACGAAATAAAAAATATCAAGCACATCACCGAATGCATATTTCGCTGACTCAATTCCTTTGTTTTAGTCTCTATCTCTGGTGTTTTATAAGCTAGGACAACATTTTATACACCAAAACCTTCCCAAAAAAATATGCAGTGGAATATCGAAAACCCCAGCTAAATCGTATTACTAGCTTTCAAACAGAAAACTATCATTTTTGAAGGCAATTAAAAAGATATAGCAAAAGGAACTCCAATCGGGATAGGCGATTCAAGATTATCAATATTCATTTGTTTCACAAAAGATCACCAGTGGGAAGCGGGGGACAGGGAGAAATCACACGCGTGTATTTTCGGATAGTAATTCCTTGAGACTATTTGTTGAATGAATTGCACCCTTCCCCCCCTCGTGCGAGCGACTCATACGTGACCGGTGTTGGACCAATTCACCCCTATTCATGAAAATTGTTTGCTATATTATTGGCCATTTTTTAGTGTGGAGGATTAAATTTTGAGTAGTAAAGTAATTCATGAATTAATAAAATAATTATATTTTAATATATCAGCATCTTACTAACGATCATCATCATCTGCTTCCCCTTTATCCCAAAAAATCGATTGTCGAATGAACTCATTGCGAATTTTATTACAAACAAACTTGCCCCATAGCCAACGCGCAACTTTGTATTTGTAAACTAGCCCAATCGTAAGTGTCCACGTCTTACCACCACAGGTCATGAGTCGTGACAAGTAGGATACACTGGTTCCATACTTTATTCTTCAGGCATCATGATAGAGGCGAAGTTTGCTAAATACTGTCCAACTCATCTAGATTTTCTGTCGAATGGGAGTCTCCACACACTTCTTTCAAACGTCATCTCTGCTGTACTCACTCCCTTTCTCATCATGTCTTCTTTCACACAGTCCTTCCATCTTTTCTGGGGTCGTCCTCTACATTTAAAGCCTTCCACATTTATACTTCCTAGCCTTTAGTCCTCGTCACTAGCAACCCTCCTAGGTAGTTATATTACATTTATTATAGGTTAAGTTAGATTACAATCATTATTTTGTTAAAATAGCATATATTAGGTTATAATGGAATTGGCATATACTCAATGTATAAAAGTTCCAGTTAAGTATAAAAGTTTAAAAAGTATAAAAGTTCAGTATAAAAGTTCATAAAAGAAAAAAAAAAAAAAAAAAAAATATACTTCCAGTACTCTCTTGCCAATATTTCTTTCATCTCTTCTCATGACATGTCCATACCAAGACAGACGCGCGCTTATCAACGTTTCTGTTGTTGGAGTGGCTCGACTTTTTAGGGTTCCGTAGCCAAAATGGCAAAATGGAATCCGTCCGCATCTTAGCTCAGAGACTGCTAGTGCTAGAAGGCTGTAATTTGTATGGATATACATATTACTTACGTCGACAAAGTGAAATAATAAAATCTTGGAAAAAAAAAAAATTTTGAGGGTATCTCTCCTGTATGTAAAGCGGGGATGTGATTTTTTTTGTCACCTAACGCATCGTGTAGGGTATTATTAGATAGGTCTTTTAAAAACAGTTTGGAGTTGTGAAGCCCATTTATATATTTACTGATCCCTTTGTGAAATATTAAGCTTTAAATCCAAATTTTTGTTAGACTCAAGTGCCCCACCCCTTGCCATCTAAATGGTTGATTTTGGGTATGTATGCTATAATGCGTTGTTTATTGGTTGCTTTTTATTGCCTATAATATGCAATAATTATAATAATAAATCTTTAATACTACACTTGTGTAAAGTCTACATGTAATGCCTGTTCACAAACAATAGGTAAAGCCGGAGAAAAGAAAGAGGCGATAAAAACTCGCGGCCACTCTTTTCAAATGTTTATAATGTTTCTTTGTTTATAAACTGTATATGCAGGTAAGGTACTGCCACCATTATTAGAGGACTGATGTAAAAACGAGAGATAAAAATATTAAAACAAAATTAAATGAGATTGGATATATCAACTTCAATGTGACCAACATAGTAGGAGCTATGAAAAAGAAAAAGCGCGAAGTACGAGTTGGACCCGCGCACTAAGGGGTTACCTTTTTGTAACTGTTTCAGACTACTTAATTAGGCCAAGCATAATTCACTTTAGGTCAAGTAAAAAAACTTGAAGTCTACTCTTATTCGGTGAGAAGCGTATTTTCGTCCGAAAATGCAATCTATACTAATATTATAAAGCTGAAGAGTTTGTTTGTTTGTTTGAACGCGGTTCAGCACTGCTGGTCCGAATTGAAAAATTTATTTCACTGTTCAATAGCCCATTTATCGAGGAAGGCTATAGGCTATATAACATCACGCTACGACCAATAGGAGCGAAGCAGCAATGAGAAATGTGACACCTAGTTTTTTTATAATCTGGAGAATGCTACACCAATTCAATCAGTTCGTTAACAAATTAAATATAATGTATGTACCTAGTTGTAGTTTATTTATAATTTGTCTGAGGAAATCTAAATCTCTAACATATAAGTATTTTCATTTTAGAGAGAGCCAATAATATTTTTAGTAAAAAGGTAGATAGGTTACCTAAACAACGTTCGATATTTAAAAACGGCAAACTAATGCACACATTAGATAACCTATATGTATATTGCAATGACACTATTATAAAAAGTCGAAAAAGTAGGAAAACATGATTTAATTATCACGAGTAAAAAAGAGAAAAATATTATCTGTACACTGTCATATAAAAATTCGGTAAATTGACTAAATTTTAAGGTGCTGCTTGCTGAGCGCTTGTAACCTAGCTACACCTTTTTACTTAAAACATTATTGGAATAGGCCGATCGTTTAAAATACCACAAAATACAGAGAGTACAGAAGGTAACCTTCGCACAAAGCACGCTCGACGCGATGATGACGATGCGCACACACATCGCTCATGGACATGGAATTACGGTTAGGCGCTATTCATTTATTACTTAAGACGATTTTGGCCAGCTGTTGAACCCGTCCCTCTATGTAAGAAAAAATAAGTATCGGCCAACCCGTAGGGGGTTATATTGGGTGTATATTTATTACGTAAGAGTCTAAAGGAAAAATGTATATACTTTAGGCTTGTTTTGTTTTGATATACAAACTATTTTTATTCTTCAAAGACGTGCAGTGCGTGCGATATATCAACTAGGAGCACAAGTTTTCCTTAGGGAAAAGTTTAAAGAGATAGGCATTATGACAGTTGCATCACATATGTATATATAATCGTTATATTTGTAAAACAAAACTTACATTTATATAACAAAAATAGTGATATTCACTCTGTGAATACAAGAAATTGGTAGGCCAATATCATAGGCTTCATAAAACTCATAACTCATTCATGGGACTAAGTGTTAGATTTTTCAATAAAATCTCAGTCAGCGTGTAGACTCTACCAATAAATAAATTTAAGAATGTAGCCAAGAGACATCTTTACTACTCAATCGATTATTAGTTAACTGATAAAGATAAATGGATGTAGTTCGTTGCTCTATATTAATGTATTTTATTATACAGTTTATTGTATTTTACTTAGGTAAATATTGTTCAAATATTGATCAAAGTGAAATAATAAAATCTTGGAAAAAAAAATTTTTTGAGGGTATCTCTCCTGTATGTAAAGCGGGGATGTGATTTTTTTTGTCACCTAACGCATCGTGTAGGGTATTATTAGATAGGTCTTTTAAAAACATTTCGGAGTTGTGAAGCCCATTTATAGATTTACTGATCCCTTTGTGAAATATTAAGCTTTAAAGTCCAAATTTTTGTTAGAGTCAAGTGTCCCACCCCCTGCCATCTAATAGTCGATTTTGGGTATGTGAAACTTATTGCTTATAATACCTAATAATAATAATAACTAGAGTAATAATTGTGATTGTACAGGTTAACATTTGGCTTCGGCCCGTGTTTCCCGTAAAAAACCGGCTAAGGCCGAGATATTAAAAAAAAAAATACATAATAATAATAAATCTTTATTTACTTAGTAAGCAAAATACTACACTTGTGTAAAGTCGATTCTACATTTACATGTAATGCCTGTTCGCATACAATAGGTAAAGCCGGAGAAAAGATCGAGGCAATAAAAACTCGCGGTCACTCTTTTCAAATTGCCAATGTTTATAATGTTTCTTTGTTTATAAACTGTATATGCAGGTAAGGTACTGCCACTCTTATTAGAGGACTGATGTAAAAACGAGAGATAAAAAATATTAAAACAAAATTAAATGTGATTGGATATATCAACTTCAATGTGTACAACATAGTAGGAGCTATGAAAAAGAAAAAGCGCGAAGTACGAGTTGGACCCGCGCTCAGTGCGCGGGGTGACCTTTTTGTAACTGTTTCAGAATACTTCATTAAGGCAAGCATAATTCACTTTTGGTCAAGTAAAAAAACTTGAAGTCTACTCTTATTCGGTGAGAAGCGTATTTTCGTCCGAAAATGCAATCTATACTAATATTATAAAGCTGAAGAGTTTGTTTGTTTGTTTGAACGGGGTTCAGCACTGCTGGTCCGAATTGAAAAATTTATTTCACTGTTCAATAGCCCATTTATCGAGGAAGGCTATAGGCTATATAACATCACGCTACGACCAATAGGAGCGGAGCAGCAATGAGATATGTTGCAAAAACGGGGAAAATTTACGCAGACGAAGTTAGTTTTTATAATCTAGAGAATGCTACACCAATTGAATCCGTTCGTTAACAAATTAAATAAAATGTATGTAGCTGTAGTTTATTTATAATTTGTCTGAGGAAATCTAAATCTCTAACATATAAGTATTTTCATTTCAGAGAGAGCCAATAATGTTTTTAGTAAAAAGGTAGATAGGTTACCTAAACAACGTTCGATATTTAAAAACGGCAAACTAATGCACACATTAGATAACCTATGTATATATGTATATTGCAATGACACTATTATAAAAAGTCGTAAAAGTAGGAATGCAGGATTTAATTATCACGAGCGAAAAAGAGAAAAAAATAATCCGCTGCTTTCATCTGTTGACGCCGGCGATGCAGCACTGACATATAAAAAATTGGTAAATTAACTAAATTTCAAGGTGCTGTTTGCTGAGCGCTTGTAACCTATCTACATCTTTTTATTTAAAATATCATTAAAATGCCACAAAATACAGAGAGTACAGAAGGTAACCTTCGCCCAAAGCACGCTCAATACGATGATGACGATGCGCACATAGACATCACTCACGGACATGGAATTACAGTTAGGCGCCATTCATTTATGACAAAAGACGATTTTGGGCAGTTGTTGTGTAGGGCTCTATGTAAGAAAAAAATAAGTATCGGCCAACTCGGAGGGGGTTATATTGGGGGTATATTTATTACGTAAGAGTCTAAAAAAAATGGATATACTTTAGGCTTGTTTTGTTTTGATATACAAACTATTATTATTCTTCAAAAACGTGCAGTGCGTGCGATATATCAACTAGGAGCACAAGTTTTCCTTAGGGAAAATTTTAAAGAGATAGGCATTATGACAGTTGCATCACAATATACACTGACGGACTCATAAACTGCATCAAAGTTCAGGTTTACTCTAAAAGGATTTTTTTATAATAAGTATGCAAACTTTTTAGATTAAATTATATAAATATGGAAAGACTGGCTCTTAATCTTAAAAAAAAATTAAATTTAAAAATAGAACTGCGGTAAAACAAATGAATATAGCCGGGAAAAGAAAATTTACTCGTAGTATCAGATTTGCGTGTTATTTATAGCAAAGTTTTAAATTAATTCTCATTGATTTTTTTTGTTTGGTCAATTGAATTATTGTTACCAGCATAATTGTTGGGTTAGTTTTTTAACACATCGAGAGTTTTTGAACCATAATATGGATACTTCGTCCGAACAAGCGGCACAAATTGTAGCATTGGTGCGGGAGGGCTTGGATCAACGAACGATTGGTAGAAATTTAAATTTAAACCTGCGAAATCGTTTCCTCACGTCAGTTAACATCAAAACCGAGCTTAATGAAGTGCGTGGAAAAAACGTGTGTGCACGAACAATAAGAAGAAGGTTAAAGGAAGCGGCTATCACCCCTTTTAGACCAGCAAATGGTCCAAAGTTGTCTGCAGCTCACAGACAAGCTCGCTTAAGATTTGCGCGTCATCACCTGAATTGGACAGAAGAGCAGTGGGCCTCTGTATTGTTCACGGACGAGTGTAGGACATGTTTATATGGAGCAGATGGTCGCAGAAGAGTCTATCGTCGACGTGGGGAGCGATATGCTCAAAGTTGCATTGAGGAGCGTGTTCCTTTTGGAGGCGGTTCATGTATGGTCTGGGGTGGCATATCGATGAACGGGCGAACAGAACTTGTGTTCATAGACATGGTCCGTCAAAACGGTAATAGAGGGGGTTTGACAGCACATCGCTACATAACAGAGATATTAGAAGATCACGTGGTGCCTTACATGGGATTCATAGGCGAAAATTTTACTTTAATGCAGGATAATGCCCGGCCGCATGCAGCTGCACAAGTTCAACATTATTGCGAAGAGGTTGGGATACGTACAATGAATTGGCCAGCACGCAGCCCGGATCTTAATCCCATCGAGCATGTTTGGGACAATTTAAAAAGAGCTGTATATGCGAGAAACCCTTCGCCTACGACAGTGGCAGCACTAAGAACAGCACTTTCAGAAGAATGGGACAATATTCCGCAAGATCTTTTAAAAACCCTTATAAAATCTATGCGGAACCGATTAGAATCCGTAATAAGGGCACGTGGGGGTAATACACCTTATTAAAACACAAATAAACCCTTGCATAAAGTTTGTGTCTATTGTTAAAACCAATTTTTTAATTAAACAATTTTTCCTTAAACTTCTGTTTTTTCTTCAAAAAAGGTCTTAAGGTCCTTTCCAGTACATAAACTTAAACTTAAAGATATGATCCTACGCTGTTTTAAAGTTCACGAACCAATCTAGAGGTTTCAATTTAAATCTGTATAGAAAGTTTGCATACTTGGTTAAAATATTTATTTCAAAGTCGTCTATTACTTTGATGCAGTTTATAAGTCCGTCAGTGTATATATGCAAACGTTATGTTTGTAAAACAAAACTTACATTTATATAACAAAAATAGTGATATTCACTCTGTGAATACAAGAAATAAGCACAAATTAGTAGGCTTCATAAAACTCGGTGTTAGATTTTTCAATAAAATCCCAGTCAGCATTTGGAATTTACCAATACATAAATTTAAAAATGTAGTCAAAAGACATCTGTACTACTCAATCGATTATTAGTAACTGATAAAGATAAATTGATGTAGTTCGTTGCGCCATATTAATTGATTTGATTGTACAGTTTTATTGTATTTTACTTAGGTGAATATTGTTGTCACCGTTTGATAATGTTACTTAGGTATTAGTTAAGAAAATGATTTAGTTTTGTAAGTAAAGATTCTTCGTGATTAATAAGGCCATTATTTTCTTTCTTTTGCAAAACATTTATACTTATTACGTAGTATAATTTGTCGTGGACTCTTCTTTTAATATTTTTTATCTTTTGTTTTTACATCAGTCCTCTAATATGGTGTATAATATAATGGTGGCAGCATCTTACCTGCATATACAGTTTATAAACAAAGAAACATTGTAAATATCGGCACTTTGAAAATAATGGCCGTGAGTTTTTATTGCCTGTTTTTTCTTCTCCGGCTTTACCTATTGTTACCTAGACTGTAGATTTTCACAAGTGTAGTATTTTGCTTCCTAAGTAAATAAAGATTGTTTTTATTATTTATTTCATTTTTTAAAGAAACAACTGTAAGGCAAGGTTGTTTTTCCCTGGCATATTGTACGTATGTATGTATGTAATATTCTTCATTACCTCATATGCATATCTTTCAAACCACCTGAACGGATTTATACAATTAAAACGTCTTTAGATTCGTCTTGGCCGCCCATGTGTTCAAATACTTAAGTGACGTTTGGAAAAAATAAACATGGCGATTGTAAGATGTCAAAATAAAGAGCTGTGAAAAAAAAATAGACTTCTGGACTTCTGCAATATGGGTATCATATTAATTAAAGGGCTCATCGAAAGCATTTCAAAAAGGTATAACATGATTATGATCGTAATACTAAAAAAAGTTAGTTAGCAACCATTGTTTTTTCAACTTCCAATACTTGGCAATAGCTGTGATAAAAGTTAGTTGTTACATCCTACCACCACTCAAGCATTAAATAAAAAAATAATTTAAAAAATAAAAACCCAACGGCACAAAATAGATGGAAACAAGATCCCCGATATATAGTTTCATGCAGTCGGAGGCACTTTACTAAGTTCATCAAGACTGATTAATGCCTCCGACTGTATGATATTATGTAGGGCACCTTGTTTCCATCTTTTTTGTGCAGGCGAGTTTTTTTTAATTTATTTTATGTAATACATAATCAACTTTGGTTTTGTTTGAAAGTTTTTGTGGCACCTCCGTACAAAGTATAATATTAACTTTGCGTATTTTTGTGATCTTACGATAGAACTTTCTGTGAAAGACATGGTCGAACCTCCTAGCAATATCTACGTGTGCGTTGCTCGAGCGCGCATTGTTTGAAGTTTACCTTCTGCACTCTCTGTATTTTGTGACAATACTATAATTTAATTACTGCTTATAAGTTTTTTAATTAATTTTATCTTGTTAATTAATTATGTTTTACTGCAATGCTGTATACCATAACGCTTTATTATGTTGTAATGTCTTATTGCAATCCAATCGACTAGTCATTTACTGCCTTGTAATCGTTATAAATCAGACAGGCTGTAGATATTTTGGACTTTAAAATATGTAAAAAAATTAAATGTCGTGTACGTGAGTCAAGGTCAAAGGTCACGAAAAGAGATTACTTACTCGGTTTTTTTTACAAATTGTATGACTTTATTTTGTATTAATTTATTAAATAACGTATATTATTATATTATTGAGGCAATTGATCTCATTTTCAAAAAGATGCGGTGATGTAGTTTGTTTTCGTGTTCATAAGTTAATTTTAGAAATTTAACTACCTTTTTTTTTATTATTTCCACTAATTTCTTTTGTAAAAATCGGACATTTGATTAATTACACATTTCTCCTTATCGGAGTTTTTTCATGTAAATCGTAAATGTCTTATACTGGGACAGTAGTTTACGTTTTAACGAAATGTAAATCAATATTTAAAAAAATATTGTTATTTTTGGACTAAAACACGCATAATAATAACATATTAGTATTATCGTAATCCCAAGTACTTATCTACATATATAAAAATGAATCTCTATTTCCCTTGTACATTTATTTGTTTTTCTAGTTTTCTAATATCCTGTAAAAGTATCGTACGTAAAAAAAATAGAAAATAACGAAAAATACGGGTGGTACGAAGTTTGCAAGGACAGCTAGTATTTTATAAAAATCTATACTAATATTATAAAGCTGAAGAGTTTGTTTATTTGATTGAACGCGATAATCTCAGGAACTACTAGTTCGAATTTAAAAAATATCTTAGTGTTCGATAGCCCATTTATTTAAGTAGGCTATATTATATAACATCACGTTATAACCAATACGAGCGGAGAAATCATGATTTTTTTTTTTAATATACGAACCCGTACCTACAATACCCGTTTTTTTTGTAATGCTTATCTTTAATGTTTTGTTGAGTTTCGATAATAGATAGGTACTGAGTGCCGTGAATGACGATTTAAAAAAAGAAAAAAAAAAAATGACGCGTCGACCAGGTAACGTTTTGAGAATATTTTCAATGCGTTATTTTTTAATTGCAATAAACTTGCTTAAGCCTGCAGCTTCGTCCACATGTTATTATTGTTGTAATGTTAAAGTTAAAACTTTGAATGGTATGCATTCTTCATTATTCTACTTTGTTGCATGCCTACAACTAAATACTTATTGTATCTGTAGGTGGATACTTTAAAATGCTTATGTTGTGTAAACTGTAATTCTGCATAACAGAAAACGTACAAGCTGACTGTTTCCCAACGTATAAATAAAGAAAAATGATCAGAGTAGGATACATTTTAAATTATTTAAAATGGGTAGATTTTCAAATAATACGTCTTCAGCTGATGTTTTTGTCGTGACCCTGACTGCTAAGCCAGAAGCTATGGGCTCGATGCCCACTCAGGATAAAACATTGTGTAATGAGCACGATGGTTTATTGTTTTTACATAGAGTATGTTTTATATCTGCAAAATGTACAGTTCCTGTATATTCATATTCATTATTATCAGTTCCTGTTCCTGGGATAGGTTTGTTGTACAGTTTCTGTGGTAAAAATAAATTTGAAAAAATAATAATAAACCCGCCTGCACAAAAAAGATGGAAACAATATCCCCTATATATAATATCATGCAGTCAGAGGCTCTTTACTACTTTTTGACTTTTTTTATGTAATACATAATCAACTTTGGTTTTATTATAAAGTTTTTCTTTGCGTAAATCTTTACTTTGCGTATTAAATCGCCTTACGTAACCACTTCCGACAACTTTGTTTAGAAGTCGTTCAGATAATCTGTCCGTGAGCAATGTCTACGCGTGTGTTGCTCGAGCGCGCGTTGTATGAAGTTTACCTTCTACACTCTCTGTACTTTGTGACAATACTATAATTTAATTACTGCTTATAAGTTTTTTAATTAATTTTATTTTGTTAATTAATTATTTTTTACTGCAAATATATATTTTAAATTTTAACTGTATATCATAAAAAACCCTTTATCATGTTGTAATGTCTTATTGCAATTCAATCGACTAGTCATTTACTGTCTTGCTGTAAACGTTATAAATCAGACAGGCTGTAGATATTTTGGACTTTAAAATATGTAAAAAAAATGAAATGTCATATACGCGAGTCAAAATATTCAAGGTCAAAGGTCACGAAAAGAGATCACCTACTTACCCGGTTTTTTTTTATTATTTTATTAAATAACGTATATTATTTTATTACTGAGGCAGTTGATCTCATTTTTAAAAAGATCTGGTGATATAGTTTGTATTCGTGTTATTGTGTTAATTTTAGAAGTACCTACATAATAAGAAATTTAACTACCTGCTTTTTTATGATTTTTACTAATTGCTTTTGTAAGAATCGGACATTTAATTCATTACACATTTCTCCTTATCGGAGTTTTTTCATGTAAATCGTAAATATCTTATACTGGGACAGTAGTTAATATTTTAACAAAATATAAATCAATATTTTAAAAATCATAATTATTATTTGGACTAAAACACGCATAATAACATATTAATATTATCGTAATCCCAAGTACTTATCTATATATATAATAATTAATCTCTATTTTCCTTGTACATTCATTTTTTTCTAGTTTTCTAATATAAATATCTCTGTAAAAGGTTTTTACGTAAAAAAATAGAAAATAACAATAAATACGGGTGGTACGAAGTTCGCCGGGACAGCTAGTATTTTATAAAAATCTATACTAATATTATAAAGCTGAAGAGTTTGATTGATTGAACGCAATAATCTCAGGAACTACTAGTTCGAATTTAAAAAATATTTTAGTGTTGGATAGCTCATTTATTCGAGTAGGCTATAGGCTATATAACATCACGCTACGACCAATATGAGCGGAAAAACTATAAAACATGTTGTGCGGGTCAATTATTATTTAATTTACGAACAGAAGATCTACTCTAATTCAATGAAAACGAAGTTTTGATTAAAAATGAGGTTGTGATATACAGAGCCAGTAACACCTATTAAATCCACTTGTTCCAGAAAATCATCCATGGGTTCGAACTTTTAGTGCTTATCCAAAAATAAATTATAATAGTCCCCGTAAGCTTAAGAAATTTAAGTAAACAAAAATTCATTAATTTCAATTTAAAGAAATAGAGTAGGCCTATAGATTTTTAGAAACAGTAATACAATAGCATGTACAAAACAATGGTCAGCAAGATTATTATTTGGTACTTAGTAATATAGTTATAATTACCCATTTGCTAATCACCACTATACCCGTTTCTTTTGTAATGCTTATCTTTAATGTTTTGTTGAGTTTTGACAATAGATACTGAGTACCGTGAGTGACGCATCGACCAGGTAACGTTTTGAGAATATTTTCAATGGGTTATTCTTTAGTTTGAGCGGATTTATTATAATTGTTAAAAACTTGCTTAAGCCTGGTGCTTCGTCCGCATGTTACTATTGTTTTAATGTTAAAGTTAGAACTTTGAATGGTATGCATTCTTCATTATGCTACTTTGTTGCATGCCGACAACTAAATACTTATTGTATCTATAGGTGGATACTTTAAAAGGCTTATGTTGTGTATACTGTAATTCTGCATAACAGAAAACGTACAAGCTGATTGTTTCCCAACGTATAAATAAATAAATAAAGAAGAATGATCAGAGTAGGGTAAATTTTATTTATTAAAAATAGGTAGAATTTAAAAAATACGTCTTCAACTGATGCTAATCCAGAAGCTATGGGTTCGATGCCCACTCAGGATAAAACTTTGTGTGATGAGAACGATGGTTTATACTTTTAATGTTCTGGCATAGCATATAGGCTACATTTTATATCGGGAAAATGTACAGTTCCTGTGGGATAGGTTTGTTTTTAAACATTTTTACGTCAACTAAGTCGTTGATAAAAGCTAGTTAATAATGTAACTTCAAATTCAGACTTTATCTACGAATTTGTCTTACAAAATTACTGATACAAAACATCAACATGGTCTGCCTCTTTGCTACATAAATTGACTATAGCTAAAATTTACTTTCACTGCATAAGAGAAGGACAAAAATTGCTATTACACTACCCTAAATCAGGGCCCTAAATTGAGGTGACCTTGAAAATTTATTAGAGAATTAGGGCCCTAACTCTTATTAAACTTCTCTTTTAGGGTGCTTGATTTAGTGTAGTGTAATAAGCGCTAAAGTAATAAATATACATATTTATAATAGGTACCTGCATAAGTACGTATTTCAGTAAGAACTATTATGTGAGCACTTTTGAATGGAAATAAATTTTATTAAATTAATAACTAATGGAAATCTGATACTTGACAAATTAAAATTGTTAAATCAAGCATCACCTGGTTTTAATGATTATGATGCAATATTCACTATTTATATAATTATCAAGATATTCAAAAATATTAATACAGTAAGTAGGTATCTCAAAATTGGATTAGTTTTGGAAATAGTTTTAGGAAATTGAAATTTTTGTTCAGAATACGATTTAACTAGAAAATATTACCGCGTTGAAAAATTGCCGCAGTACAACGTGAAATGGAACAGCTTGATAAAATTGTTATCACACGATATAGGATACTTGAAATATCTATACATATCAAAATTACTATTCACTGCAAAATTAGCGCAAAAACATAATTTTTGTGACGTCATAATAATAATTATAAAAAAACCAAACGCGAAGCCCACCTACAAAAGATACGCATCGCGACCGTAGGTAATATTACGTAATGCCAAATACGAACAATCTTTCAAGTCTAACTCAATTGTAGAACCGACATTTTGTATCATATCTAATACACATTACTTGCCAAGTAAGGTAGTTTATGTTACTTAAATTTTCTTGATATTCCGACGGAATTTTATAAAATAATATTTATAAAAATTATAAATTAAAGTTGTTAATATATAGGATACGTTGCATGCATCTTATTTATTTATTAGCGCGGGGAAGGCGATATCGCAACGGCCTCATAGCGCTCACACCTAGGTATTTGTTTCGTCGTCTGGCGGCCATGTTGCCCGATGCGCCGCCCGTCCGCACAAACCCGCCAGTTTCACGCGGACACTGAGACGCGCATACCGCTCACGGCAATTCGCGCCCGCACTTGAAATCCGCACGCGATAAGCAACTAAAACGTACGTCGCGCGGTGCACATAATTTTTTATTTTTTATAATTTTAAACATGGTCCGAACGAAAGATGGGGACGGTATTAAAAGTAGTTCAATTATTACTGAAGTGAAGAAAAGAGCCTGTTTGTTTGATACCAATGATCCTAACTACGGCGACAGGGCAGAGAAGACGAGATGCTGGGAGGAAGTTTGCGAGTGTGTGGTGCCCGGCTGGGCTGCGCTCGGGCCGCCGGAGAAGTTTGCGGCCGGTATGTTGAGTGACGTTTTTATAAACCGATTGATTTGCGGATGTCTGTACGCGTTTGACGCGCGGACGTTAGTCACGTATACGGAAACCGGTCGGATTGTAATTGTCGCGTTCAAGTTGCGTGCTCTTTGTTCGAACGTTTGGATGCTTTCGAAATGTACCTAGTTCGAAATAACGTTCCAATTTATATGGCACGTGGTGTATCTGACATTTATATTTTTATATGGATATTGTGAGCGCCATTTTGTTGCGGATTGTTTTTTTTTTCTTTACAGGTTTTTCCTGATGACTCGTCAACGCAAAACAATATTTAATTGCGCTACAAAATTTTGTTTGCGAAACTTCTTCGAAATATTCAGAAACTAAAATATTAATACACATATTTGTGTACTTAGCGTTGAATGCGTCATTTAGATAATGCGTTTATACACCCAGCGATAATACTATTTTCCAATTTTGGTAGTCACGCGGACTAATTTCATGTCCACGTACGCATTTAAAGGGTTGAATATTGGTATTCACATTGCAATGAAAAATAAATTTTGAACGAATACTAGGAAGTCCTTAACTAATTGTACTGGGAAACTGTACACAAATATTTAGCACTAAAGCTTAAATTTTCCAGTGAAAGGGGTGGCAACGGGTGTTGCTTATAGCCTCCCCTTTCCTGAAACCTGTAGTATTTATAATAAAACTATCGACAACATACAAGCATTAAACTAATGTCTATTGAAACGAACAGATTTTCAAATTGACTTTACAAATTATTGAAAAGTATTACGAACCCTCTCTTATATAATTATTAGAAGACTCTAAACCCATTGTGATTAATAAAGTCCATTTTATATAAAGACTGACTGACACGCGCAATTTCGTCTGCGTAATTTTGTTCCCGTTTTTGCTACATTTTTCATTGCTGCACAGTTCCTATTGGTCGTAGCGTGACGTTATATAGCCTATAGCCTTATCAATAAATGGGCTATCCAACAGTAAAATAATTTTTCAATTCAGACTAGTAGTTTCTAAAATTATCGCGTACAAAGAAACAAACAAACTCTTCAGCTTTATAATATTAGTATGGATTTAGAGAAGCAGTTAATGGGTTGACCTCAACGTCCTTCCATATTGCTAATGTTCTAAACAGTACGACTTTCGTCGTAATACAATTTATTTTATTGTAAAAAGGTTTAAAACATAGATTACGGTAACTTATAATCAGACAGACTTACTCTTGTAAAGGTCAAAGGTCACATTTATAATTTATTTATGACACACTAAGCCGCCAACAAAAACATTAAAATATTCATAATTTATTATAAATACATAATAATGATAAGTAATATAGCAAATATTGGTTTGTATTAGCATTTGAAGAATTTCAGTAATATTACGTCATCAAGCGGATAATTTGAGTCATGTGCCTGTTTGTGCGATGCGGTGACATTTAAGGAAGACATAGGTAATATTATTATAGGTACTTTCTCAGTGGATATTATATATTTTAACACTAACTTTTTACGGCGACCTCGCCCTCGTTAAATTTTATATTTGACGAAATTCGGAACTGCTGATTCTCCCCTAATTTTGAATGAAAAAAAAAAAACTTCAAAGACATTTTTTCCGTTTTTAAAATATTTTAAAAATGATGCAGCTGTGCCTAAGTTATGCGCTTAGCCACGCATTAGACGATTCATTTTGACTTAATTATGTAAAGATAGTAAACGATATTTTAATTATATAATTAGAGCTATTCATTATTAGCGTATAATATTGGATGGTAATGACATGAAATTTATATTAATGACTTAAATTAATATTTTTTCATATTACAAGTGTCAGGGGCGCTGTATTAATACATTGTTATGTAATTATAGGTACGACATCTTTTACGATTTCCTAGAAATAATAATTATTCCTATACATGAGGTATCTGGGTAATTAATGACCGATTAACGTATATTTTTATGAGATAGGTAGATTATGTAGTAATAAATAATAATAAAAATGTTTATTTCTAGTACGTGGTTTGTGTCTTAAAGTTGAAATCACATCACATTTGGAGACACTTCATGTAAAAAAAAATTACTCGTATTTAAATAACGAATAATATTTTTTTATTTTTTTTAATTAGTAAGCCCTATTTAGGTTTTTGATTGACATTACAATCTAGTCTTAGACTAATAAGTAATTTTGTTGTAACTTAAACTGCTAGGGTGAATGTTTTATAATATTAAGAGTGTGTCCATAGTCACTTTTCTTATTGTATCTAGTAAAGGTCAGACACTTTGATCTTGTGTTCTTTACGAGTAGTATTCACTATACCACTTAACACTAACTTCATTAAGTTAATTCAAAAGGTTTAGTCCTCCTAAGCCTTATCACTATGTCTGTGGTGTCGAGGAGCTGGATAGCCTCGACGTTCACATGTTGAAGAAGTCATTGTTCATGAGCTTCGGCATACTTTTTTATAACAATTTAATTAATAAAATAGAAAAATGGTCTCATTGAAAATCAGCGTTGCAAGTTTGACGCAAAACTCGCAACATATATGCTGAATGGGACCATTTATTGTCATAGTTATGACGTGCAAACTCGAATTCATTGTTTATATTAAAGTTTAAGACTGACAATGTATAATTTAAGTTGTTATTTTTTTTTGTACGTCATGTACATGGCAATAAAGACACTTTTCTTCTTTTTTTTTAAATATTTTCTTATGTATAAATTACGTTCAGTCTAATCTTGGTTAATTCCGTAATATCCACCTATATATTGTTTTCTTTAAACACATCAATTATTGACCTTCTTATAGAAATGTGAAATTGCGGGTAATTGGAATGCTGCGCGAGTTAGAAGACTTTAAAATTACGAGTATCGGT
This sequence comes from Herminia tarsipennalis, assembly GCA_945859575.2. Taxonomy (NCBI): domain Eukaryota; kingdom Metazoa; phylum Arthropoda; class Insecta; order Lepidoptera; family Erebidae; genus Herminia; species Herminia tarsipennalis. The sequence goes on from OX243857.2 coordinate 3,868,970, forward strand.
ATTTAGATTAGTTTTAATATGTTTATTGGAGTTTTAACTGCATTTTTAGACTATTTATTATCCGGAAGAGTTTAAACATTCACATAAAAGACTTTGAAACTATTGATGAAAATCTTTAACAATTAAATATTCCAAGGTTACAGTTTTTGCGCCGATATAATTGTTGGCCGGGCATTCTTATAATTTACATATCGTAATGTGTATTATACTCGCTTCTACATACACATCACATCTGGAATTAACAATAATTTGGGTACCACCGAATACTGTGAGACAATACTTTTCAGTCGTGCTCAAAAGTATTTTTATCTCTGCATTGAGTTTTAAAAGATTTTAAAATAAAACGAATTAACCCTTTAGCGAAAATACTTACGTATTTTAACTATTTTGCTAATAATTTTATGATTAACTAACTATTTGCTGAATAACGAAAAGTGACACAAAATTAAAAAAAAGCTCGCTACCGCTAATAAACGCAATGCACCAACGTGCCCGCGATACTGTCAGCGCCATCTACGAAGCAAAGACAAACTACATCATTATTATTTTATCATTTTTAATATGTTTTCCTCTTGGCTAAGATCTTACTTTAGTCATTAAAAGGAAAGAATCGTTTTAAAGTTCAAGATGCACATGTGGAAATACTAAAAAATAACGTAATTTTTTTCAATACAAAATAATTTAATCAAGCTTAAAGTAAACCAATTTTTATTAGAAATGCCGGTGCCTCGTTTGGAAATTTTTAGACTTAGACGCAACTGTATGTACGTGGCACCTTTAATATATAATGCATTACCTAAATCTATTATAGATCTGCCATATACACAGTTTTGTACTGCTTTGCATAAATGGTTGGTGTCAGAGAGTTTTTACTCGATTAAAGAATATTTAAAAAACATCTAAGTTAATAAAACTGTGTATTTTAGATTTTTTATTAAAATTAATGTAATTAATATTCTAAATATTGACATTATTCTTAGTTTCAACATTACTTCTAATCTATATGTTTTACATTTGTTTGCCAATTGTATGGCGTTATGTGTATGCACTATTATAAAGTTACTAGCTTTCGCCCGCGGCTCCGCTAGCGGGGATGTCGGTTATCGCGATAAAAACTATCCTATGTCCTTCCCCGGGACTCAAACTATCTCCATACCAAATTTATATATAAATCGGTGTAGCTGTTTGAGCGTGAAAGCGTAACAGACAAACAGACTGACATGGATACCATCTCTATATCACATAACACGCAAATAAATATATACTATTCTATAAATTAAACTAGTAGGTGTTTCCCCGTTAACTACATGAACTAGACGTTACTATACCCAGTATTGTTAAATCTTGTTTGTAATGGTTTTGCATAATCAGTAGTCGAGCTCTATCTAAGAATTGTTTTCATAAATTATGTACTTATTTCATTTAAATCCCCTAACAGTTGTTTTATTTTGGGGAAAACGTTGCTTGTTATATTAGAAAAATAAGCAATAAAATAAATGCATTTATTTAAGCCAAAGTATACCCTTAGCAATAGTAGCCATATTATTGGCCATATAGTAGCCAATTATGTCGTCGCTCGCATTTATAGTCTCATTAGCTAACCGTATCTATAATATTAAAAAACTGAAGAGTTTGTTTGTTTGAACGCGATTATCTTAGGAACTACTGATACGAATTGAAAATTTATTTTACTATTAAATAGCCCATTTATCGAGGAAGACTACAGGCTATATAACATCACGTTACGACCAATAGAAGCGGAGCAGCAATAAAAAATGTTGCAAAAACGGGGAAAATTTACGCAGACGACGTTGCATGGGTTAGCTAGTAAGAAATAAAATCAATACTTGTAATTGAACAACATGATAAAAACAAATCATTTTATTATTGTTAACCTCAGAGACAGATGCGTAATTAATAGCCAATAAATGACCTTGACCTTGAAAATAAAATATTGAAGTCGTAAAAAAATAAACAAGCGAAGAAAAGCTGTAAGATTGCATAAGCTGTCGGCGCGTTGTACAAACATTGGACGCTTGTCGCTTACGTGTACCCAATGCGTCATTGGTTTTGAGGAAAGTATTAAAAACTATTGACTGCTTTCGAACAGGTCAATTGATTATCATAGATAGGGGACCGGTATTTCCTCACATAATTTAGTTCATAAAAAAATTCATAGCAAGGACTGGCACTAGAAACTTACAACCTAACATAAAGAATCGCGCTGTATTATTACAAATTTGGGTTGGACTGCTAAGCCGGAGGTCGTGAGTTTGATCCCCACCCAGGATAACCCAGAATAAAAAAAAAATGTGTGATGAGCACGATGGTTTATTCTGTGTCTGGGTGTTTTATTTAGGAATATTTAAGTATTTTTATCAGTTATCTAGTTTCTATAGCACAAGCTCCGCTTAGTTTAAGATCAGCAGTATTTAAGATAGCGTTATGTGAGTTGTCCCAAGTTTTTTTTTTTTAGGATAACTAGCAATGGAATTGGGTCCCACATTACTAGCAATCTTGTTAACCCCTCCAGGTAAGCTCAACGGCTTGTGTTAGGAATGGGTTCAAGTCGGTAGTATACCTAATGGGTAGGATTCGAACCCACGATTGCGAGACCGATGCCTTAGCCATTAAGCTACCGCCGCTTCTATTATTTTAAATTATTATTACATTATATAATAATCCTAAAGAAATACAGGGATCGACGTGAAAGGTACATAATACATGATTCGGTTAAACCTCGTTCCCGATATTTCTTAGCATATTTCACATATCTATTCCTTAGGCTATGATTAAAACATAGTATAAAGAAAGTCGCATTCCGCGTCTGTCTAATATTTGCCAACGTCTCAGACCACGCAATCGATTTTGATGCGTTCAGTCAGATTATTTTTCACGTTAAATTTATGTGTAATATATGCATATTATGTCGGAGTGAAGAAAACACCGTGCGAAGCCAGGGCGCTAGTTTATTTAACTAGTAGATATTACCCGTAATATATTGCAACAAATAAGAAATTACAAGAGAAGAGGTCACCTCAACAGCTGATTATTAACTTGACCTTGGCGACAGATCTTTTTACATAACATTATTGACCGTGACCCTGACCCTTGGTTCTGGTTTCGAGTACGAGTTGTATTTTTATTACGTGTCTGTAGAGCAAGGGGGGGCACCTTGATACAGTCGGCAGTGCACTGTGTAATAATGATTACTCTAAAATAACATTATACTCTAGAGCCCAAAGGTTTACTGGTAGAAAACTCAATTTATAAAGATGAAGAGTTTGTTTGAACGCGGTAATTTCAGGAACTACTGATCCGAATTGAAAAATTATTTCACTGTTGAATAGCCCATTTATCGAGTAAGGCTATAAGCTATATAACATCACGCTACGACCAATAGGAGCGGAGCAGCAATGAGAAATGTTGCAAAATCGGGGAAAATTTACGCAGACGTAGTTGCGTGGGACTGCTTGTTATTATATAATCGGCGTATATCTATGTGATGATTAGTCTGTTTATAAACCTGTCCTGATCAATAATAGGATTTATAGTATTAATTAAATATTTACATTTAATTAATATTTTATTCATTCATTACCAGCTTAAAGTTTCGTATTTAGAGTATTTTTATTTTCATGACCACTTCAGGTCTCAAGTACCTATCTGCTAAGAAAAATAACTTAAATAGGTATATGTATTACTACATGTCGATATATTTAGAGGCGTCCTCGCGCGGGGGGGGGGGGGAATAACACCTGATACTGTACCGAAATCCAAAAAAAAAAAGTACAATTTTCGTAAAAAAAAAATGAATTATGATTCGAATCCGAAGACAACGCGCGGAGTCAATATACTTACTAACAATGGCTTAATAAAAAAAAATAAGGTAAGCACTACTTTTTTGACTTGTCGAAAAGTTTTTGAGTGAGTGACTATTTTTTTGTTTAGGAGTATCATGGTGTGATCCCCCCTCCCGCGGGGATTCAACTGACTACATCGGCATCCATTTCAAATGCCGCAGGTTTCTTTGGCTGTGCGTTGTTGGCTAACAGAGCAATTTTATACGTTACTAGCTGTCCCGGCGAACTTCGTCTCGGCTCTTTTTTTTTGTAAATCGGGTTCAATTGTGAATCTAAACCATCCTCGAATCCCCTTGAACTCACACAAAAAATTTCATCAAAATCGGTCCAGCCGTCTAGGAGGGGTTCTGTGACATACACACGCACACAAGATATATATACATTGAATATTTACGCGATTAAGACCCGTAGCTTATAAAATTCTATAATATATACATATATATAAAGATTAATATTTATTATTATTAACTTGCGTACGCAAGGGTCAACGCCTTATTGGTTGTCATTAATGACCTTGAGAATAATTACTATAGTAGCTACTTAAGTCCGAATTTAATTTATTTAAGTCAATAAGTAGGTATATATAATTAATTTTAATAATCTAAGTAACTATTTAATTAATTAGGTTAACATTTTTTAAAGGGTTCAATAAATCTCTATCGTATTTGTGCATCCTTGTTTAAATACTTATATGAATACTTAATCATATATTTACTAAAATCTAAATGGCAAAAGTTTTATTTACTGCACACCTCGTTTTGCTCAAAGGTAGAGATAGAGATACAAAATCATAAAATTACGTCCATGCGTCCGCCATTTTGACACGCACGAGTCTCTAAATTTTTTTGTTATATTCTCCTCGCTTCATACTATGATATTTACCTACTCATAACCTCAATAAGTAATAAAGCGTTCTCAATGTTACACAATTTGCAAATTCACAACATAAATGCTACTTCTGCCCGTATCTATTGCTGATATGGCGCTTAAATACTAAATACTGAACGCCAGCAATTAACACTAACGCAATAAAACAAAGCAACAGATAAAATGAATAAATTTATGATCACGAGATTTAAAAATTACTCAATTGTTTATGCCACATATCATTCTTATTCCAAATTCAAAAATAATTACTAAAATTCTACTTTTAATTGTTTACTTATTCCATTCATCGTTCTAAATTTTAAAACATTGCTCATTCCAGATGCTTTACTCAAATTTCCATACATAACAAAACTTATTTTTCGTTATGCCAGTCGCCTTTGCTTTACAAAAAAAAAAAACTCAACTATCGACTCTACGAAGACGTGTCAACGCAGACTTACCACACTACTATTTAATCGTAATTGCTGTTTAATTTGCAGTACACTACCGCTTTAATCCGTTGTGCAAATACATTCACTAACTACGAAGCAATGTATATCGTTAGCAAATGGAACGAGATATAGTAATATAATGCAGTGGTAGGACACAGTGCGGCGTTCGTGACTCAATCGACGCAAGGGGCCGGCCCGCACCCGCTTATTCATAACTGGCCAATAATACACACAACTATTGCAGACTAGCTCCAATAAAGTCCATTGCGCTGCAAACAAGAAATTCAAAGATATATCTGGTGCAAAAGCATCGATGTAATGCGAACACATTAGAAAATTTAACGTGAATATCGTTCGAGATTTGCTTATCCGTATGACCATGGTAACTCTCAGTAAGGAGTTCAATTCAAATTATTGTTAATTTAATTTGAACTTCGAATTTGTTTTTTTTTCTAATTGGGAAATATTAACTTCCGCTAAATTCATAATTCGAATTAAAATTTAAACTTTTTTTTAAATATATAAAATGAAACTGAATAGGGTATTAAGATTACGCGGTGACATTGAAACAAAATGGCCGAACTCAATCCATCATGAAGAGGTAATTTATTTTTATAATTTTCAAACCGGTCGACTGTCTTTTTATTGCGATTTTTACCTAACTGCCTGATTAAATCGTCGGGTAATTACCCACGATAGAATTTATACGGTATTATAGCCTTAAACGCGTAAAAAATGATGTGCGTTTGAGCAAGGTTGTCTTTTACTATTTTTCTCAATAAATTCTAGACCAATTTTGGTGCGATATTTATGGAAAAAATCGGACAAAAGCATGTCGGGCCATGCGCGGTGTAGGGCTCTGCAGCTGCAGTGTATCTATTGGGCTACAAATGAAAAAAAAATGATCTGGGTAAGTACATCAGCAAAAGAGCGTATTCTTATGGCACTTGCGTCCTTTTGTAGAAAAGCGCAGTTTTTCGGCAAACACTCAAAGACAGTACATCCGATCATGTTGAAAATAATTTTAGTTTGAAGTATTTATTAAGCATTTGTGTGCACCTTTGTAATTTTTTTTATATTTTTTTGGCTATACGGTTTAAAAATACTCACTCAATCAAAACAAAAATCTTAAATTGTTTTTAAAAGACCTGTCGAGTGATGTGCCAGGTCACACGTAGATGTTAGCTGAAATAATATTGGCTTCTGTTATATCTATTGAGTGCCCCTCCCCCCTAGATATATTTAATTTTGTATTTTAACGATAGAACTAATTAGCGGCATATACCAGACATTTATGCTCTAAATATGATTCATGATTCATTGTGTAGCTTTTGAGTAAAATGCCTGTGACATACGGACGGACAGACAGACGGACGGACATGACGAAACTATAAGGGTTCCGTTTCTGCCATATTCATATACTTAATGTTATTACTGTTGTATACGTTCTTAGGTAGGTTATGGTCTACATTATGGTTTTTAAGTAGATATGCGCCATTATCAAAATAGAGACAAATAGAGGATAAAATCTCATCATGTACTATTATTTAATGATACGGATGACTGCTCTGGAAATTCCATTTAAGAAAATGTATAAATTACACGGAAAATATTATAATGTCAAGTCAAGACCTTACAACTCATATTAATCGTTGGTTGATTACTGTGCGTCTACAGTTAAATGAATTAAAAAAAAAAACTTAACAATTCTATTCAAACGCGGCTTTTTATTGAAGTTATGGCGGCAAACTTAACTGTCACTATTTTCACAGCTCCTCATTTAACGTGTGAAATCGAGTATTCGGGGGTTACCTCTGAATACTCGAACGAACGATTACTGGAACGATACTTAACTTTAAGTCGTGCTCAAGTGTTTCTGTCGCTACTTTTCGCATATAAGTGACAATGACAGTATGTTAGGTAACGGCGTCTCAAAATCGGGGATGTTACGGAGCTTCGACACCGAATCCGAAAAGTCGGCTTCGATTTCGGCTCCGTCACTTTTAAGTCGGTACGTAAACATAAAACATACCCATAATCAATCCATATAAATGTGATCGCGCGGGTAGGCAGGTGTGTTGATGACGTCATCGCTGTTAGACGTTGGACAAGATGGCGGTTTGCTTTTTCTTTAAACAAAGTTCACATCGATTACGTAGGTCACTACTAAAAAAAAAAAAAAACATAGACTACATAATGTATCAAATATTTTTTACAACAAGCAATGCTCCCAATTTTTCGTTTTTAAATAACGAAACTATGTAAAATTTAAACATTGATTTCAATTGGGTATTTGAGTGTCAAGTCAAATCAGTATCTTTTTTATAAAATGTCAAAACGATTCGTTCTGTAGAGATTTGTATGAAATTTAACATTGTGACGTCATTATGTTCTGGTTTCAAATCATTTACTTTTAGTATTTATTTTGATGATTATAAATACAAAAACATATTAAATTATGCACGAATATATATTTTTAACACCATTTAAAGGCATATTATTACTTGGTAAGTGTAAAATAATTTATTGTTATGGATTGATTTGACATTCAAATACCTAATTATTTCATTGCCAATCTTAATCTTAGCCTAATACATTAAAGGCTGGTCTCAATAATCTATCTGTCGATAGATTTAGCTACTAGAGGTTTAATTTAGACATATTTTGTATGGCGCTTATGTTAAATTTATAGCTCTAGTAGCTCAATCCATCTTAGATAGATCATTGAAACCGGCCGTTAAGTCATTGCCTTTAGTAAGCTGCTGTGGTTTTACATCAGAAGATAATAAGAATTTTTATTTTTTTTATTTCTGACTAGCTTTCGGGTTTATTCACGTATTATGTTAAGCAGAATTTTATTAATTTCAACTACCCCTTCCCCCTTGTTTTTCCCTTGAAAAGAGAATAAAAACTGCAGTACCTTGTCTGTCTGTCTGTAGTTATATCTATACTAATATTATAAAGCTGAAAAATTGGTTTATTTGTTTGAACGCGATAATCTCAGGAGCTACTGGTCCGAATAAAAAAATATTTTAGCACTGGATAGCCCATTTATTAAGATAGGCTGTATAACATCACGCTATGACCAATAGGAGCGGAGCATCAATGAAAAATGTTGTAAAAACGGGGAAAATTGACGCAAATGAAATTGAGTGTGATATATGATAGACAGATTGTTTGATTACTGTTACGAATGATGCTTCTTGCGCATGCGCCAAGATAGAGATAGATAGGGCACTGCAGTTTTCTTTCTCTTTATATTTGTAAGACAATGCCACTTAAGGGTCGTTCATAAATCACGTAATGTTTTTAAGTCACTTTTGACCCCTCGCCTCCGCTCTGGTGATACGTGGTATACCCCTTACACAACACCACGTTTGATTATTTGATAAAAAAAAATCCCAGTTATTATCACACGAGTGTGAGAGGGCGTGCAATGGGTCCAACACCGGTCAAGTGTGAGTCGCTAGCACGACGGTTTGCAACGCCGGTTAAGTCTGAGAAGTCACGAGCCTAAAAAATATACCTGATATCTCAGTACACCCCACTCCCCCTGTGATTTTTTCCGAATCCCCTCCCCTTCCGAGTCTCTCGTAATTAATGGACGACCCTTAACCGCACTCATAATTAAGCCTAGATTTTCACACTGTAAATGAGGAACTGTGAAAATGGTGACAGCTCATTTTGCCAGATTTTCACAACTTGTACCAAATTGTTATGGTTTATGCGGAAGTAGTCCGTACTCTATGGTGACGTAACGTAAAAGAGAGGTCGATTGTCTATGGTCGGTAGGCGATGATTGATGAACTAACAATAAGTTGTAAGTAATGTAATTTTGTTTGGAGTTTATCTATGGACTTGGTGTCGCCCGCGGCTCTGCTTGCTTACATGTTAAAAAATCGACCTATTTCCTTAAAAACTTTGACCCCCTCTTTTAACCCTTAAGGGATGAAAATACTAAAAATTCGTCCCTAAATAATATCTTCCATCTTTAGTACCGACCCAGTATTCTAATACTAGGCCCCAATTTCGTTAAAACGTGTAAATTTTTAAATCTTTTCCCATATTACATCCGACAAGAAAAAAAGATTTTTTTAATTAAGTTATTATTTTTTCGTCGTTAAATTAAAAAAAAACATAAATCGAATAGGAACATGATACCTAAAACACATTAACGTGTCGGACAGGGATTAAATAATGATACATACTGTAGACGCGTCATAGGCAAAATACGTCAGCGATTGCGATAATGTTCTCTCTTTCACTCCCACTTAAAATACTATCTAAGCGTCTCGCTCGAAATAAGTGCATTTAAGGCCTTTACATTTTTCTTGGCAAAACGAGAGTGCGGTGAAACGTCATTGAGGAACACCATCTCGAGACAAAGTGGTCCAAGATTCCGTTCCGTAGCGACGTCTTTGTGTGTGTTGCTCGAGCTCGTCTTGTATTCAGTTTATTCTGTACTAGTGGACGCCTCGCGGTTTCACCCGCGTTGTTCCCGTTCCCGTGGGAATACAGGGATAAAAAATAGCCTATGTCACCCGGGGTTAGTGTAGCTTTACAAAGATGAAAGAATTTTTCAAATCCGTTCAGTAGTTTCGGAGCCTATTCAATACAAACAAATAATCAAATCTTTCCTCTTTATAATATTACTAGCTGTCCCGCGCAACTTCGTCTGCGTAAATTTTCCCCGTTTTTGCAACATTTCTCGTCGCTGCTCCGCTCCTATTAGTCGTAGCGCGATGTTATATAGCCTATAGCCTTCCTCGATAAATGGGCTATCCAACAAAAAAAGAATTATTAAAATCGGTCCAGTACTTTTTGAGTTTATTCGTTACATACAAAAATACAAATCTTTCCTCTTTATAATATTAGTGTAGATATACTCGTAGTTTAAACTACAGGAGGCCTACTCTAATTCAATGAAAACGAAATTTCGATTAAAAATGAGGTGGTTAATATACAGAGTCAGCAACATCAATTCAATCCACTCGTGTCTGATAATCGTCTATGGGTTCGGACGTCTCGAACTTATCCAAAAATTAATTAGAATAGTCCTCGTGAACTCGAGAAATAAAAGAATACGAAAATTCATGAACTTCGTTTAAGAGAAAGCGAGTAGGCCTATAGGTGTTTTGACGTATAATACTTAAATTATACATAATAGAAACAGTGTAAAAAAATAATTTGTCAATCGTAAAATTTACGATATGAAATGTAAACATAGATTATTTGCTGATACGCCGCCTTTAAGATATAAGCTATCTTAAAACCGGCGTATATTAATATCGACAAGTATTCGGACGGTAGAATTTGTTTTATTTTATGTTGTTATCGTTTTTGTAATATCGGAAGCGATGATTTAACGAGGTAATTAGTTATTAAGGAGTACTAGCTATAGTTCGCCGATTTATTCTTTACTAGCTGTCCTGCGCAATTTCGTCTGCGTAAATTTTCCTAGTTTTTGCAACATTTCTCATTGCTGCTCCGCTCCTATTGGTCGTAGCGTGATGTTATGTAGCCTTTAGCCTTCCTCGATAAATGGGCTATCCATCAGTGAAAGAATTTTTCAATTCGGATCAGTAGTTCTTTAGATTACCGCGTTCAAATAAACAAACAAACTCTTCAGCTTTATAATATTAGTATAGATAATAATAGTCTCCTAACCAGGTGTTCCCAAACTTATTTATACTACTAGCTTTCGCCCGCGGCTCCGCCCGCGTTGATGACAGTTATCGCGATAAAAACTATCCTATGTCCTGCCTCGGGACATAAACTATATCCATCCCAAATTTCTTCTAAATCGGTTTAGCTGTTTGAGCGTGAAAGCGTAACAGACAGACAGAGTTACTTTCACATTTATAATATTAATATAGTATGGATGACCCCTTCCTAATTTCATCTTAGTGACCAGTTACCAAAAACTAACTCCAAAAACATGTAATGTTTATTAGAAACTACGACAAGAACAAAATAAATAAAAAATACAAGGTATTACATTGGCTGGGTAGTCTGACTACTATTTAACACAAAATAAAGAAATTCGACTAATGATAAGGAACATGCTTGCTTTTCTGAGCATAGCTTCTCAAAACGAGCTTTATGTTTTGATGGTCAAAATGCTCGCGACGCTAACACAACTCGGTCACTTTGGTACATAATGTAGCAGTTAAATAGCAGAACATGGCTTCATACAAACGGCGTCGACATTTTATAAAATGCCTGTAATGCTGTCACTATGTTTCTGGCGGTCGGAGAGCCCCGCCGCCGCCGTGGCATGCTCGCTCGCAGTGGTCGCAGTTCTATCCTAACCAAATTAATATAGTGCAATAGATACTTGACTTATTTTCCTGTGACCCCTAGATGGGGGCAGAAGTCGTCTACGGTGCGCTGCCAACCCGTTCGGTCTTTAGCTTCGCGCTCCACTCTCCGCTCCAAGTCATCCCATTTTTCTTCGTGTCTGAGATGATTGTCCGGCTAAATGCGGTCGCGTTTACGCTTTCCTTGGGGATTCCAGTCTAAGGCTTGCCTTGATATGTATACAGGGTCACTTCGAAGCGTGTAGCCGATCCAGTTCCACTTGCGACGTTTGATCTGTCGATCGATCGTAGTCTCACCGCAGCTTTCCCACAGATCTAAGTTGGAGATTTTCTCAGGCTAGTTAAACACCTAGTATACGGCGAAAGAGCAGTTGATAATGACATGGAGTTGACGCGAGATGTACATTGTTACCTTCCAAGTTTCACTTCTCCGTACAGCAATACGGTTTTCACGCTGGACCGTAATATCTTAAGCTTAACTATTCTGGTCAGTTTCCGTGATTACCCTACAGGACGAAACTGTGCGAAGGTTGCTCTCGCCTTGGCGATTCTCGAAGCGATGTCCTCTTCTTATCTGCCGCGGCAGTTTGTAATGACCATTGCTGTAAGCAATGTCTAGTAGCATTATACAAAATGACGACAGTTTACATTCGGCGTTTTGTAAAACGCCGCTTGGATAACGCAAAGTTATGCTATTTCCCTTCGACACATACAGGCAAACTACGTGGAATGCCTCGCGATACTTCTAAGAATCTCCAACGCATAGTTTGGGAACCCTTGTCTTAACCGATGTCGTTTACTGCGGCCAATCTTATTAAAGACTAGCCAGCCACCTATACAGGAGATATAGTACACGAGCGTATGCGCAGACACAAATGCAGTCTCATAGACCGGAGAGAGATTAGGTGCGATGGCTTAACGTGCTCTGTGACAATTGGGACAACTCACACAAAGCTATCTGATCCCAAACTAAGCATAGCTTGTACTATGGCAACCAGACAACGGATAAACATACTTATATATTTCCAAATATGTACCTACATACATATTATAGATAAATAACACTCAGACACAGAATAAACTAAAACTCATGACACAAAGTTTTATCCTGGGTGAGGATCGAACCCACGACATCTTGCGTAGCAGTCGGATACATTCCCACACAGAGGCAGACAATTTTTAAGGGGACAGGACTTGTTTCACTGACTAAACACATAGTATCAAGATCATGACTAACTCTTACCAATCTGTACCATATGTATGATCGCTAGTTGACCCAATTTGTTAAGCAAATCGGTGCACTCTTCATATAAGTTGTCTGTTTGTCTTTGTCAGTCGTACAACGAACGATTGTACCTAGTTAAATTAGCTGACCCGCGCAACTTCGTATGCGTAAATTGTCCCCGTTTTTGCAACATTTTTCATTGCTGCTCCGCTCCTATTGGTCGTAGCGTGATGCTATATAGCCTATAGCCTTCCTCGATAAATGGGCTATCGAACATTAAAACAATTTTTCAATTCGACCCAGTACTTCTTGAGATAATCGCGTACAAACAAACAAACTCTTCAGCTTTATAATATCAGTATAGATACATTTGAAACCTACTCAGAAGTTTTTGTACCTACTCAAAAACACACTAAATATGGAAATAAAAAAAATGTACTAAACTTCCTACATCTTTTTTATCAAGCTTTCACGTTTAGTTTAGTATATTGTAGTAGTTAGTTAAATTTACTTTCGTAATCAACGCTTTGTTTCTTATTGCATTCGTTGTATTATTATGAGAAACGGAACGTTATTTGTTTGTCAGCAATATTATGTAAACCGAGTCAAATGCGTGAAACAGAGCGTGTTCGGTGGGTGTAGCACGATCCTTTAAACTGTGTCTAAAATCAAATAACTGATAAAATAAACTTTTTGGAAAATCTGCCGGAAGAATGAAATTTAGTGAAAATATATTTAGTTTGGTAGTTTATCATTACTTTTTGATCATTTTTACGGTTACGTACCTCAAGTTGTCCGTCCGTCCGTCCGTCTATATGTCTGTCAGTTTGTCGAGACCCTTTATCTCGAGACCCGTGCCTATCGAGTTGAAATTAAAACCATATACTCAGGTCTACAGTCCCTTAAAGCTGTGATAAGATTAAACTTCAAGTTAACGTAAATACATTAGTTAAAGTACATTATAATATCAAATTATATGATAACATCTTCGGACAACTCCTACTCGGTCATCTGATCCCAAACTAGGCAAAGCCAGTACTTTGGCAACCAGACAACTGATAAACATACTTATAAAATACGGCCGTTTATTTTAAAAAGTGCTAGTCTCGATTTTTGAACTATTAAAATATGTACAAAAAATTGTATGGAATCCTCGGTGGTCCAGGCCGACTCGCACTTGTCCGGTTTTTAGGGTTCCGTAGCCAAAATTGCAAAACGGAACCCTTATAGTTTCGCCATGTCCGTCCGCCCGCACCTTTGCTCAGAGACTGTTAGTGTTAGAAGGCTGTAATTTTGCATGGATACACATATTACTGATGCTGACGAAGTGAAATAATAAAATCATAAAAAAGTTTCTTTTTTAGGGTACCTCCCCTATATGTAAAGTGGGGATGATATTTTTTTCTCACCTACCCCATCGTGTGGGGTATCATTGGATAGATCTTTTAAAAACGTTTGTGTGTGGACATGCACTTGCTATTTAATGCAAAATTAACATTATTAACGGATGAATCACTCCGAAAGTAATATTTCTCCTTCCCTTAATGGCATAATATAGGAATCTTAAAAATATACCTATTCCCGTCATTTCCTAATCTTCGTTATGAATAGCCACGTCATCAAAACTGTTATGTTATCTTTATTATTTGTAAAAAAACTAAAAAGTAATCCGGTTATGCGACGCTTTCAAGGAAAGCTAGCCTTGAATATTTCTTAGTAAATGTGAGTCAATCAATTGTGTGACGTCATCGATCTGTTATTTCTATACGGTGTCAAATCTTTCTTATTGGTTCTTAATTAATTGGTGATGGATTTAGGTTCAGGTGAACCTAACTACTGTCTTTCTTACGTTTTTGTGAAAATAATGTAGGTAATATATGTTCGTAAACTTTCGCAATTTGTACACATTATATCACTACATAGTATAAAACAAAGTCGCTTTCTCTGTCCCTATATCCCTATGTATGCTTATATCTTTAAAACTACGCAACGGATTTTGATGCGGTTTTTTTTAATAGATAGAGTGATTGAAGAGGAAGGTTTATGTGTATAATAACATCCATATATTTTATTATACCCGTGCGAAGCCCGGGCCGCTAGTAATTTTATAAGCTACAGGTCTCAATCTCCATTGAGACCTGTAGCTTATAAAATAGATATATATAAAATAGATGATCTTTCTTATTGGTTCTTAATTAATTGGTGATGGATTTAGGTTCAGGTGAACCTAACTACTGTCTTTCTTACGTTTTTGTGAAAATAATGTAGGTAATATATGTTCGTAAACTTTCGCAATTTGTACACATTATATCACTACATAGTATAAAACAAAGTCGCTTTCTCTGTCCCTATATCCCTATGTATGCTTAAATCTTTAAAACTACGCAACGGATTTTGATGCGGTTTTTTTTAATAGATAGAGTGATTGAAGAGGAAGGTTTATGTGTATAATAACATCCATATATTTTATTATACCCGTGCGAAGCCCGGGCCGCTAGTAATTTTATAAGCTACAGGTCTCAATGGAGCCTACCCGTGACTACGGCCGTTGCACTACGGTCGAAACTTCGGGCAATAAACAAAGGTATTTAGCCTTAAAATAAAATATTTACGCGATTAAGACCCATAGCTTATAAAATTCTATAATAATGTAGGTACCTAAGTACTACGTATCTAACACTTTCTAAAGATAAATAATAAACTTCTTATTGTCTTGCCGGGATGAATCACTAAACTTTCATGTGTCCAAGTACTCATCTATCTGTATAAATGTACAGTACGATTAGAGACGCTTAAGAATAGTACCACCACATCTCTTCCCGTGGGTGTTGTCAAGGCGACTAAGGGATTTCACACCGGAGGACGGGCAGCAGCGTCCTCTGCGTACTTAAAGCCTTACTGCATCACCAACCCGCTCGCCAAGCGTGGTGATTATGGCAATTACCCCCAGGATCTACATACTAGTAGGTTCTACTGGGGAGACCCGTGCCCAACAGTGGGCCATCATATGGGTTGATATGTACGATCAACGTAACTAGGCCGGACTGAAGTAGGCGTCAAGAGGTTGCGCAGATGCATTTTTTGGAAGTAAATGGTGACAGGAAGCGGAGGGCGGGGGCGGTAACTATACCAAGAGAATTAGAGATGCGATTAAGCATTACATTGTCATAATTAGTATTACTAACTCATGTTTTTTGTGATTAATTTCGTAAAGAAATTGTTTTTCAAAGTTTCTTTAGTATTTACTGTAACTGTTCTAAATTTAAACTTTTATGAACTCATTTAAATAGTATTTTTATATTGTTGAATTAAAATTTTGTTCGTATTTTTAATCGATTAAATATAAATAATCGTTTTCGTAAGTAATTTTAAGGTCGCATCTCTATGACATGCGCGAAAGTGATAAAAACCTAACTTTAATCCGGTCTAGTTACGTTGATCCTACTGTATATGTTTTTTTTAAAGAGCTAGTTTGTCTCGCAAATCGTAGATTTAAATAGTATTACTTTTGTTTTCGTAATTAATTCTGGGAAAAAAAAATAGAAAAAAACGAATTTTGAACATGGGTAACCCATTCGGTCTATTTTTGTGTCTTAAAAGTTAAAGGCGGTAGCCTAATGGCTAAGGCATCGGTCTCGCAATCGTGAGGTCGCGGGTTCGAATCCTACCCGTTATACTACCGACGTGAACCCACTCCTCACACAAGCCATTGAGCTTAGCTGGAGGGGTTAACAGGATTGCTAGTAATGTGGGATCAAAAATCCCACATTGCTAGATATCTTAAAGGGCCGTTAAAGGCCGTTAAGTTTAAAGATAACTTGCAATGTTTGATTATAGGTCCCACTTTCAATGGCTTATGTTACGAGTGCGTTCACGTCAGTAATATAATGTGTACGATTCGAACCCGCGACGCCACGATTGCGAGTCCGATGTCTTATCCATCAGGCTACCGCCGCTTTGAGTTACAGTTGAAATTATTTTGTTATAAGGATCCTCCTCCATTATTGCCACAGGTTATAAACACCTACACTACACTTGCTACAGTACCTTCAACCTAAACACAGTGCATGCTTTAACATCACTATTTCAGGAAAGAATAACTGACACTGTTTGTGGTAACCACCAAGACGGCCTATGGCTTAACTTAAACCTACCACTTGTAAATTTACTGTAAATAAAACAATAACATAGGTACATTACATACGGGTACGGCTATTATACATCTATACTAATATTATAAAGCTGAAGAGTTTGTTTGTTTGAAAGCGATAATCTCAGAAACTATTGGTCAAAATAAAAAAAAAAAATACTGTTAGATAGCCCATTTATCGAGGAAGGCTATAGGCTAACATCACGCTACGAGCAATAGGAGCGGAGCAGCAATGAAAAATGTTGCAAAAACGGATAAAATTTACGCAGATGAAGTTGCGCCTGTCAATTAGTTATTCATAAATTATTGTCGATTTTTCACACTTACGTACAAAATGCTTTAGAACAACCTTGTTTGACCCTGGACTGGACTAAACATGTTCACCCGGTCATGAAGATTACTTATCTAAAGAATATAAATAATATAATCACTTGCTTTTCCTCGCGGAGTCGTCCGCGTTAAGACGCTGACAACAGCTACTGAACTTCGATGTTTCACTATTTTAGCCACGCCCACTATTTCTCCGATGTCCTAGTGCCATTGCTATAGGACGGTAAAAACAGCGAACTACCAACACAAGGACGCGGTCAATAATAAACAATAAACCAATAGATGGCGCTTTATTTTTTGTTCTACATGAAGAACTAGAAAGAAATTAGACAGGGCAATTAAAAAAAACAATAAATATTTTTTATACGTTTGTATTTTTAATTATTTCAGGAGACTTTATTTGCTATGAACTTCAAAACAATATAAAAGAAAGAAAAATAAAACTCGAAAATATATTAGCAACATTTTAAATATTTTCGCATAATTATAATTTATTTGCTCTCGGATATTTGCCGGAACAAACAGACAGACAGACAGACAAAAAAAAACTGTATTTTTGTTATCAGTAATTATTATGGATATATGTTATCCATAATAATTAATATATATGCATAAAACTGTTATTTTGATATTACAAACAGACTCTTCAATTTTATTTATTTGCACAGGTAGTTAATAATATATATTATTTTTATTAATAATATTATTATTTATTTGACATAAGGTAAATTTAGAGCTGAAGAAAATTCTTCCAAGTTTGAAGTCCTCCGAAAATTGATAACATACCTGCTACAGCACAATAATTCACTGGTAAATAATTTTCGTCACTGGAATCACTTTTAATGATAAATTTTAAATTGCACATCCTACACAAAAGAGTGAACTTCGACAAGAATCCATTTATGTTTTCTCCTACCAAATTAATGTGTTTTAAATTACAACCCAATGGTTTAGGGGTAAGGGCGAGAAATATTCTGAAGATTTAAAAATAAATGCGATAAGTTTATTCGTCGTCCGATGTAATAATAATTATAAGGATTTTTTGTTGTGCAGGGTGACTTGTAGCAGTCTAAAAAAAATAATACTTAAAGCTTACCTATGCGTTAGTAACTAAATACTAACTGCCAGATTTTATCTTCGACAACCTGTTCAAAATAATAATATTTACCTCAAGTTTAGGAATATTATCGGTGGATTCAACTGTCTCAAATACCTTTGCCGATACTTCAAACCAGTGATGGAAAAAAACTATGACTCACAATAACATAAGAAGTATAGGAACGATCATGAGGAAGTTTCATATCACTTGGGCATCATCTTTACCTGGTAACATTTTCAAGAGGAATTATAACATCACTTTCTAATGTAACTGCAACAGCCACATTTCCTAATCTGTACAAAATATTTATTACATTTAAACTTAGAAAAACTTTCTTCAGCACTAATCTTACCTATTATGTCTTACTAGCTGTAGACTAGCTGTGGACGTAGCCTAAGTTACTCCTTACATCATTAGCTGTCTGACAGTGAGTCCTGTCAATCTCCGTACAGCCGTTTTGGAGATTTGTCGAAACAAACACACAGACAGACAGCCAGATAAAAAAAAACTGTATTTTTGTTTTAAGTACTATGCGTACTTTCATAGCATTTAGTAAAAAACTGCTATTTTGACATTAGGAACAGACGCTTCAGTATGTATAGATCGCCATATATAGGTAAAAAATACTAAAACCTACACAACTATTTGTATGGAAAGGGCAAGAAACAATGGATAAAGCTACAAGTATTTTAGGAGTATTTTCCTATTAGGCCAGTTCTAAGATAGTCGTAGGTCTATGCAAATGTGATAGTTTATCATTATACTTGTTTGTAACTATCTTTCTAAAATGTAAAGGGGATCCTCTTTGTCCATGTGGCGATTCTTTTTGTGTAATGTTTTAATGTAATATAAATAATAAAATTATTATCTATATTGGTATGTAGGTACTTATTACAAACTTATTGGTGAAAAACTTTCCGAAGTTTCACCTGCTTCTGAACTATTCGCCAAACGTCTCTTTTTACTGAAAAGATAAAAGAAAATATTAAAAATAAATACAAAAATTGAACAGGCGAACCTAGGTTTCGAACTCGAAACTTGATATTCTGAAGCAACGCAGATACCGCTAGACCAAACGAGCTTCACAGTCGCAGATGAATTTTCGCTATACGTTGTACAAAACAGCTTAGTATAGCTTTTTGGTTTGGTTACGATTTCACTTCTGTTCGTGCAATATTTTGTCAATATGAAAAATATAATACTTACTTTACTACTTCCATGAGATGTTTTTGTTTGTTGGTATAGAAGCGCTTTTTGCTGGCCTCCGACATTTTTGTTTGTTTCCCAATTATAGTAACAAATATTTTTAAACTTAGAACTAAATATATTTAAATTAACAACTTAGATAGTATAAATTAATAGTATATTTATTAAACTTATATTCTTTACCAATGTCTATAATTTTTCAAAAAACAAACAAAATATGAAGTGAATGGATGGCGAGGCAAAGCGACATACGTCCGTCTAGCTGCGCGTCTCTGCGATCACTGTCAGATTGCTTATAAAAGAAAGAGAAGCGCGATCACGCAGCGCTCGTAACTAATTATAAACCATAAAACAATTAATTACTTGAAAATAAGTCGAGTAGTCGAAAATAAAAAACAACCAGATTCTGTATTATAACATGATACGTTATTGTTAATTATTTTACCAACGTACGTTGTTAAGTAATACAGATATTTTTGTTAGAAGATCATTTTAAGAGGTTAGTTTGTATTTTTTTTTTATCGAGAGAAAAATTCAAATTCGTGTTTTGAATACAACAGGGTTCTTAGAAATATGTTCAAGATTAACATATATTTTTTCTGCCGTCACAAACTACGTAGATTTGGCTAAAAAATTGTTTAGGATAAGCCTATTTGGCTGTTGTCAGCGCCTTAAGTTTGATTTTATCTACAAATTTTCAACTACCTATCTAGAAGAAGAAGAAAAGTTTCTTTAGAAAACTATCTGTACATTTTCGTAAATTCCTTTCATTAATTTTGACAAACTAATATTCCATACAAAGTTAAATTAAACACGGTTATATGAGTAACTTATCAAAATTGTTGAGTATGTTGTATACACTGCTGCCATCTGTTATTTTCAAACGGAACTAACAACATAACTAGACTAGAACTAGACTGTAACGGCCTAGTACAGTCAAACAAATGAAATGTTCTAAAAACTTCTTATTTATTGTTTAACAAAACTAATTACAGTTTTATATCAACTACTACCCACGCCTTTACATACATCGCCGGGGATTCCCAAAGATTATGTAGGTACTTATATTCGTTATTCATGAAACTAAACTACCCACTCACATTTAGGCGTATAATAGCTGTACCTATCTCACAAATGATGATTCTTCTATACTAAATTATAAAGCTGAAGAGTTTGTTTGAACGCGATAATCTCAGGAACTACTAGTACAAATTGAAAAAATATTTTTGTGTTGAATAGCCGATTTATCGAGGAAGGCTATAGGCTATATAACATCACGCTACAATCAATAGGAGCGGAGCAGCAATGTTGCAAAAACGGGAAAAATTGACGCATACGAAGTTGTGCCGGTCTGCAGTTAGTATTTTATATTGCTTGTGAATGACCTTAAGGGGTGTAGCAAACTAATTATTTATTTTTAAATAAAAAAAACCGGACATGTCGGACCATGCTCAGTGTGTAGGGTTCTGGAGCCTTGAATAATTGCATCAGCAGAAGAGTGTATGTTCATAGCACTTACGCAAATAATTTTAGTTTGAAGTATTTAATAACCTACCTTTGTCATTTTTTATATAAAAAAATAAAAAAAAAAATACCTTCAAAAATAATTTATGCATCTTTCGGAACGATTATTTCCAAAAATATTTACTTAATCAAAAAAGTTTATTAGAAACCTTAAAACGTTTTTTAAAGATCTGTCGAATGATGTACCCTCGTTGATGTTTGATGAAGTAAATCAGCTTCTGTTATGCAGCATCGTAAATCAGCATTTGTATGGAGTGCCCCCCCCCCATATTTATTTTTATTATTTGCCTATCAAACTAAGTAGCGATTTCACTAAGGGGAACCCTTAAAAATACAATGAAGTAAACAAAGCTGTGGTCATTTTTAGGGTTCCGTAGCCAAAATGGCAAAAACAGAACCCTAATAGCTTCGTCATGTCCGTCTGTCTGTCTGTCTGTCCGTCCGTATGTCACAGTATTTTACTCAAAGACTACTTACTCAATGAATATTGATGAAATTTGGTGAAAAGATGTCTTGTAGTAGTCGCTGCTTAGTTTAATAGCTACATAATAAAAATAAATATTTATAAGTAGTATTTTATTTCAAAATGTTAATATTCAATTATTATGTTAATTATAATTTTAATTATCACTAAAACTATCTATAGTTTTGACTTAATTAAATCTCGTACATGTTAATTTATAGACATTTTCCCGTTATTATGGTCTGTTGAATCTGTGTAGGTTTTACTGAAGATCCTATATGTAAATATAAGATGTTTGTTTTACAATGAGTCTGGTGTCCTATCTAGGGCATTATATTTATTTAGCACCTTACAACATCGCTAAGGTACGGCTTACTAGAGTGTAATGACCTATTCAAATGACTAGCTGACCGGCGCAACTTCGTCTGCGTAAATTTTCCCCGTATTTACAATATTTTTAATTGCTGCTCCGCTCCTGTGGGTCGTAGTGTGATGTTATATAGCATATAGCCTTCCTCGATAAATGAGCTATTCAACAGACAAACAAACTCTTCAGCTTTATAATATTATATAGTATAGATGAAACATAATATTAACTTTCACCCACGACTCCACTTGCATTGATGTCCGTTATCGCAATAAAAACTACCGTCTGTCCTTCCCTGGGAATCAAACTACCTTCATCTTCTTTATTCTACGGTTTAAAGGCGTTCTAGTCGATGATTCTACCATACAAATCTCTGTGGCTCGGTGGGAGGGTGTCCGACTGCAACGCAAGAGGTCGCTGGTCGATTCCCACACGGGTCAGCACTTTGTATGATGCACAAATTGTTGTTCCGAACCGGGTGTACGTTGTGTTCTGTCTTGTACCCCCGTGACACAGGGCTTGTACTGCGGGAGTCTTTATTTGAGAAAGAAAGAAAATGAAATATACAAATGGGCCTAAGTGGTTACTACTCTATATAAGGTCGTAATTCAAAGCTTAAAATTAATATCAATTCGTTTTATTATAAACTAGGCTTGTAGAAAGCGATAATTGAAAATACATTATTATTTTGAAAGTTATAAGCCTTAAAACACATAAGAGTTTTAACAATTTTGGTCAATTGAAATTACAATATTTTTGAAATCGGTCTTGTAATTTTTGAGTTTATTCGTTATATACAATAATACAAATCTTTCCTCTTTGTAATATTAGTATAGATTGAGACGATGTTGCTATTGTTTTTCTCAGGCACCTCCGTACTCTTAAGGATTCGCATTTGGCCTGCTTTTTCAAAGTATAATCTTAAGTTTGCGCATTTTTGTGATCTCATGTAAGAACTGTAAAAAGAAATAAGACATGGCCAACCCCTCCTCCACCCCTAAATCTAACGTAATAAATGTTTTTGAAATTATTATTTAGTTATCCTTAATTTATAAACGATTACATTCACCAAACACACTGGTTCAATAAAAATATTTTTGTAAAGAAAAACTTGATGATTTTAAAAGAGTGTTCCATGACTTTCTTGCTTAGCTTTACACTTGGAACTGCCGCCTAACCTCATTTTGTTTTTTTTTACAATCATAATATTATAATATTTTTAGTGTGTATTAATTTGACGTTTTCAAATAATCATTAAACTTGTTTTACGAAATAAAGAAATTTGCGTTTGAGTTTGAATGAATGATGCCTAAGCAAAGGTCTATAATAATAATAATAATAATATCTTGGGACAACTCACACAACGCTATCTGATCCCAAACTAAGCAGAGCTTGTTCTATGGAAACCAGACAACTGATATATATATTTCTAAATACATACATATTATAGATAAATAACACCCAGACACAGAATGAACCATCGTGCTCATCACACAAAGTTTTATCCTGGGTGGGGATCTATGTCTGTTAACAATTGTCACCCTACTAAAATTTTATTTTCCTATTCCTTTTTATATTATTTTGCTGTCAATACATTCATACAACTAAAATTCTTGATTAGGTATCCAAACTTCGATGTATAACCCCACTTTTACACCGTAGTCGGATAACAACGATACCATATTGTTACTGGGAATTCAAACATGGTCGAACAGTGTTAAATAAATGTTTTAATGAGTTTATTGATTTCATTTTATTTTTAAAACTGGTTTTAACTTGTTCTCCTGTGCGCATACGAATGTTTTTTGCGAATACGATATAATGCTTAATGAAAAATGATGATAACTACAGTTGTAAGTTAAGTAGGTACCCCAGGCTGACGAACGGATTGGTTGTATCCAACCGTTATTATAGACTAATAGCGTTTGCCAATGAATTACATCAGGGGTTCCTGAACTATTTTGAGCAAGAGATCCCTTTATCACAATCTTCGATAAAGGGATCTCTTGCTCAAACGGCTTGACTGCCTCTGTGGCGCGGTGGGAGTGTGTCCGACTGCTACGCAAGAGGTCGTGGGTTCGATTCCCACACGGGACACCACTTTGTGTGATCCACAAATTGTTGTTCCGGGTCTGGGTGTAATTTGTGTCCGTGACTTGTATGTTTGTAAAGTCCCCCGTGACACAGGGCTAGTACCCTACTGCGGGAGATGTCTTTAAAAAAAAAAAAAAATTACATTTTAACAATTTAGTATACGTCAAGTTTCCCCGTTTTTGAAACATTTTTCATTGCTGCTTCGCTCCTATTGGTCGTAGTGTTATATAGCCTATAGCCTTCCTCAATAAATGGGCTATCTAACAGTGAAATAAATTTTCAATTCGGACCAGTAGTTCCTGAGATCTGGCTTTTACAACTTTTGAGAACGACGATATATTTCAGGACTTAATCGCGTGAATTATTTAAAGGTACGAACCTTTTATTTAATCGACGTTTCGATCGAATTGCACCGATCGTGGTCACGGGTCGACTGATGGCAGCTTAACGATGTCTCCGTGAGGTGCGGGGTTTTTCAACTACCCTCGCCTGGTCTTGATAATTTTGATAATTTGTACTGTCGGTACTTCTACACACTACACTTACAACGTCTTTACACTGAGGCGCGGTGTCTTTACGGCTACGATTGCATTTGCTGATAACCGGGTTCCAAGATGGTGAGAGCCGGTACCCATCCATCGATTAAGTCCCGAAATATATCTAATATGTATAAAAATCGCGAAAGTTTAAAAACAATAAATTAAATTGAAGTAATTTTTATAGGCATTTCTTGCCAATAACTTTACAAATACAATAAATGCATTTTTGAAAGATAGAAAAATTTGAAATCCAGACTCAGGAATCGAACCCGAGACTTCCGTAGCCAAACCGGGGCCAGAAGCGAACCACCTATCTGGACTATGTTATTAGATTTCGATTTTTTCTATCTCTTGTTGCTCGCGAAATTTAGGCCTTCGCAGCGACATCTAGTCGGTAGTTAAAGAACTATCACGGCTTTTGTTATTGCTTCGTCTCGGGTTAGATTCCTGAGTCTGGATTTCAAATTTTTCTATCTTTCATTAATGCATTTATTGTATTTGTAAAATAAATTAAATGTCGGATTTTTAGAATTTTAAAATTTTGCTTGTTTGTGTTTCCAAATACCTACCTATATAATAATTTGTATATTTTTGTTGCAGGTAAGCATTATTCCCATCTCTATTATTAACAATGAAAAGCTGCTCTTAAGGTAAGCTTAAATTTTCATTAATATCATTAGTACGTAATAAGAAAGAGTAAGCATTATTATAAGATAGTTATAGTGAACAAATAAAAGTGACAGTGCTTTAAATTTACACAAGAACAAAGTGTTATCATGTTATCAGACTCTAAGAAAGTGCAACAGACATTATTCTTAGTTATAAAATTAGTGTAAACGTCTAAAATTAAGTTAGAGTAAAATTGCTTATTAGCCTTATAGGCTAGATCGTAATCTATACTAATATTATAAAGCGGAAGAGTTTGTTTGTTTGTTTGTTTAAACGCGCTAATCTCAGGATCTACTGGTCCGATTTGAAAAATTCTTTTTTTGTTGGATAGCCCATTTATTGAGGAAGGCTATAGGCTATATAACATCGCGCTACGACTAATAGGAGCGGAGCAGCGACGAGAAATATTGCAAAAACGGGTAAAATTTGCCTATAGCCTTCCTCGGTAAATGGGCTACCCAACAGGAAAAGATTTTTTCAATTCGGACCAGTAGTTCTTGAGATTACCGCGTTCAAACAAACAAACTCTTCAGCTTTATATATAATACTAGCTTTTGCCCGCGGCTCCGCCGCGTGGATGTCGGTTATCGCGATAAAAACTATCCTATGTCCTTCCCCGGGACTCAAACTATCTCCATACCAAATTTCATCTAAATCGGTTTAGCTGTTTGAGCGTGAAAGCGTAACAGACAGACAGACAGACAGACAGACTGAGTTACTTTCACATTTATAATATTAGTATGGATTAGTATAAATTAGTATTTTGGTTTTTTTTTGTTTACCTAGGAAACTAGCATATCGCCGGGTTATGCGAATACCAACTAACCCATAGAATTGTTGTTTTAAGTTATCACATTTTTAAAGTTCGGGAATTCACTTGTCTATACTATCTATACTAATATTATAAAGAGGAAAGATTTGATTGTTTGTTTGTATTGAATAGGCTCCGAAACTACTGGATGGATTTAAACAATTCTTTCATCGTTGTGAAGCTACACTAACCCCGGGTGACATAGGCTATTTTTTATCCCTGTATTCCCACGGGAACGGGAACTACAAGGGTGAAACCACGAGGCGTCCGCTAGTATTAAATAAGAGGTTTTTAATTTTTAGTTGTAATCGGTTGCATTCTTAATTAGCTATGTTTTCAATTATGTAGAATAAAGGCAAAATGGTATTTTTAACTCAATTTGTCAAAAAAAAACACTTAGTTGGTTTATGCATTAACTCGGTGATATTAGAAGGAGTGCAGCACCCTTAGATCTTGAAAGTTAGCAGGTTGAAATCAAAACATGATGATGTTGGTCTAGTGGTTAGTGACCCTTACTGCTAAGCCAGGAGGTTCTGGGTTCGATCCCCATCCAGGATAAAACTTTGTGTGATGAGCATGATGGTTTATTCTGTGTCTGGATGTTATTTATCTATAACTAGCTGTGCCCCACGGTGTTACCCGCGATTTATTAGCCTATGTGTTAATCCAAGGTGTCAGCTAACTCCATACCAAATTTTATTAAAATCGCTCCAGGCGTTTAGACGTGAAGAAGTAACAAACATACACACCCACATACTCACAAACTTTCGCCTTTATAATATTAGTGTGATATGTATATATTGAGAAATATGATATAATATAAGTATGTTTATCAGTTGTCTGGTTTCCATAGTACAAGCTCTGCTTAGTTTGGGATCAGATAGCGTTGTGTGAGTTGTCCCAATCCTGATTATCTGCTCACTGATTTATTTTTTCGTGTCACAAATAGCCACCTATAATGAAATACCAACCTATATTATTACACAAGATACCATACAAATTACAATCACTACATATGTAGTATAAAACAAAGTCGCTTTCTCTATCCCTATGTATGCTTAAATCTTTAAAACTACGCAACGGATTTTGATGCGGTTTTTTTAATACATAGGGTGATTGAAGAGGAAGGTTTATATGTATAATAACATTCATTAAATAGTGGTGAAATAAGGAACGGAGCAGCAATAAGAAATGTTGCAAAAACGGGGAAAATTTACGCAGACGAAGTTGCGCGGGTCAGCTAGTAGATACGATATAAGAATAAGCTTTTAACTATGAGTCACATAAACATACACTTGTCCTCCATAAAGGTTGGATGTAGACGTGAGTCGAGACTCGTATGCGTTAGATACGTTGTCAACACAACTGTAGTAAGCAATGTACGCCATATTGATGCGTATGTACAGTGTATAAAAAAAACTGTTGCACTCCGGGAGTGCCGGCAGAAAAATATTAAATCACAAATTAAAAAACCAAAACAAAAAAATAAAAAACGGCATGACAATCATTCGACCCGTGACCACGATCGGTGCAATTCGATCGAAACGTCGGGTAAATAAAATATTCGTACCTTTAAATAATTCACGTGATTAAGTCGCGAAATATATAAATGTAATATGACAATCATATCAAAAACATGAAATATAAAAAAACAAAAATAAAAAAATTATATAAAAAAAGGAAAAATAATAATCATTTGGACTTGAACCGGGGTTCTCCCACCTGAGCTATTATAACATTGTAGATTGCGGCGAAATTTACCTTCGTGTTCTAACAATCTTACGGTCACGCGATCCTGACGCTAGTTTAACATTTTATACCTATGCCAAAAAAAGTGAACAACGCCGCTAAATAAGTTTTCACTTTAAAAAATCCTGTCCTTTGTGTGTAGGTAGATATTATTAATGAAAAAAAATGTAAGTCAAAACGACATTTTTATTGTACAAAATTACCGCAAAAAAGAATACTTTTTTGACGTGATAACGACTTATAAATCGATGACCGACTGCACTCACGAAAAAGTGTGACGTCACCGCTCAAGTTCCGATGACGTTCCACCTGCTGATAAGCTGAATAAGCTATTGGTCATAACGTGATGTTATATAGCCTATAGCCTTCCTCAATAAATGGGCTATCCAACAGTGAAATAACTTTTCAATTCGGACCACTAGTTCCTTAGATTACCGCGTTCCAACAAACAAACAAACTCTTCAGCTTTATAATATTAGTATAGATAATGTATAATTAACACCTACATTATAAAATTGTGATCAATGTGGGCAGAAAGTAGACGACATTAGAGCTACCAGTTATATTAAATTGCCATATGTGTTTGTGTTGTTTAATGAAAATCGAATGAGTCATCCCGTACCTTACAAGGTCAAAGACATGTTACATTGCTTATTCGCTCAGGTGTAGATCCAGGATCTTGTACTGCCCCCCCCCCCCGCAGTACAAGATGACCTGACCCCCGAAGAGACCGGGAGGACACATTTGACTTAACACCGGTCAAGTATGAGCGTTTCACATGACGGGGGAAAGGGGGGAGGAAATCAATGAATGACAAAACCAGTCAAAAAAGATGAACAAAAAACTGAATTTTACAATTTTTTTTTTCATTTTTAAATAATGCAAGCCCCCTAATGTATTGTGAATCAATAAATATTATCGTACGTGATCTTCTACTTATCTGTGACCTTGAGTTTGTTTGTTTACGCTAATCTCCAAAAGTACTGAGGCAATTTTTATGATATAGAAGTGGCGGTAGTCTAATGGCTAAGGCATCAGTCTCGCAATCGTGAGGTCGTGGGTTCGAATCTTGGCTATTATACTACCGACGTGGACCCACTCCCAACACAAGCCTTTGAGCTTAGCTGGAGGGGTTAACAGGATTGATAGTAATGTGAGACCACAATCCCACATTGCTAGTTATCTTTAAAAAAAAACATATAGAAGTAACCGACGATAAGTAACTCTTTTCAACAATAACTTAGTGCAACAACTCCTTGACCCGACTTGTAATGGAATAATGCGGTTTTCCCTGTTTATAATAATATTCCCAATTATTTTTATTATAGGAACGTAAATAATTAAAAAAAAACAGGCAAGAGCATGTTGCTGACCCCTAATAATTGAAATACAGGGCAGGACGATGATGTTGATTTTTAGAAACCTTACTATACCTTACATATACGTTTTGTAGTTTTTGAGTAAAATGCCTGTGATAAATGTACGGACGCACAGACAGACATGTAGACGGACGGACATGACGTAAATATAAGGGCTCCGTTTTGCTATTTTGGCTACGGAACCCTACAATAACAATGACAATTACAATAAACTGCATAACTTAAACCTAATATTTACACAATTTTTTTTAATAAAATTTATCTGTATATATTAAGTAAAATCTCTTGACTAAGAATCGCATATTTACTAATCTACGCAGTTCTTTTTCACATTTTTAATTCGCCATTTAAATAATAATAATATAATTAATACACTATTTACCCGGCATTTATGAATTCGTTAGTGCCCAAATTACCATTTTTTTTTGCGTTGGTAACACTAATTTGTATTTTTTTTTAACATTCAAATAAACGAGTGACGTAAAACAGTTTAGAAAAATAAATAATATATTTAGCTTATGCTCTAGGATTAACATAAAGATAATATCTATGGAGTCAAAATATTTGACCTCGATTTACTTTGGCAGGTCCGGGGCAGGCAATTGTAAATGTCAATGACATGTTTTCGTTTTTGCCCGTGGTACCGCGATCGCAATAAAAACTATCCTATGTCCTTCCCGAGGTGCAATACTAAAATTTTATCAAAATCGATTCTGTAAGTGAAAACTAATAGACAGATAGAGTTACTTTCACATTTATATTAGTTCGGATGTATGAAATATTACGTGAATAAAAAATATTTGTCTGTAAAGTCGGTTTTCGGACGATAAATTTACGTGATAACGTCATATGAAAACATTGATGACATATCGCCATTCGCATTGCTTAGCAACAAATCAATAACGTTAGTGCCAATTGTATCGCATGTCATGTCGCTGCAATCGCCATTCGCGGTTGCTTAGCAACCAATCAACAACGTGTCATCCTGTTATTGATTAATAAGACATTATCACGGCAAAAAATATTATTATTATAATCTCTTTCTATGACTGAAAAATAAATAGACCATTTACGTCAAATATTTTGATTTTAAATAGGTAGGTTTTATAACGTCCATTTTCCTTCTATCTTCTCGACCTCTATTAACAAATAGAGTTCAGTGTATACCTATAACCCTCGTGAAAAATGATTAGTAACAACAAATTAATAGTCTTTTAGCGCCGTAATAAGATTTTGGCGCCAACTATACGCATGAGACACCCTGCACTATTATATTTAAAATAATATTATGTACCTACTAGTTATTTACTATTACTGCAATAAGACGCATTGTTACAGAATAAATATAATATTTGTTTAATTTTTGTCTGCCTGGGAGCCACGGTGCGTGTGCGAACGACTGCTATTTACCTACTAAGTAGTTGTAGCACAGAATAAATAGTACAAATGTTGTAATGGGCGTACCCAGAAGCATTTTTGAGGAGGGATTTTCGTGATTTGGGAGGGGGGGGGGTACAATTTACTAAACACTGGCTAAATGTTTACTGTATCTTTTGTTATTTCTTTGTTAGTTTCAACTCTCAAATCCCCCCCCTTTGGGTACGCTCATGGGTTATCGGTTCGATTCCTAATTTTCCACACGGTATAGGGCTTTCTTAGTCTCGATTCTGGGATATCCATTTTCGCCACGGTGACATTAATGGTGTGGTTGAAAAATCTCTCGAAACAGGGTATTTATGTGCGAGAGTTGTCTTAATAAATGCTATACCTTTTTTGTGTTTGTATTAACTAATAATAAATAAAAACTGGAAGAGAATTAAGAATTCAAATTAAGATTTTTTACACATATATTACACACACAACTAGTTTGACATAGGTAAAATAAAGATTACAATATTTTACAAAAATACAAACAATCTATTGTCATGTACCACGCATAAACTCACATTTCACCAAATAACTTTATAATATCAGTCTCCAAAAGTAGGTAATAGATGTTTAAGGGTTAATGTATTAAAAAAATTCAAAACTAATAAACAAGCTTATTTAGTATCATGTAAAGAAGCTACAAACGGGAGGTTATTAGTATATTAAAAAATCACCCTGTATAACACAACCTCCTTATTCTACCTTCACATAGTAAATAAATCAATAATAGATTTTTGATCGATGTCTAAATGTTACGCTTTTTTCGTTTAGCCTCTCAGCCTGCTAACAACAAACACATTAATGATATCGCGATAAAGAACTACGTTCCGAAAAAGGAATTCTCACAATATCCAGTCTGTAAAAACGAAGTGTTTAAATTTTATCGTCATTATTAATATTATTGTTGTTACTATAATACCTAACGTTAACAACAAAACCGGTTTTCACATTAAATGCTTAAGTGTGGATAACGGCGTGAAATAAAGAACTATTATGCGTGCAAGTTGTGTGATCGTTAAATTGAAATTTACCATAACATTTTAAAATTTATCTTTCCTTTATCTCTTCTAATCTTTTAATTCATATGCGTACCCAGTACCTACCTTTTTGCAATTTCAGGGGGAGAGGGAATTGGACCCCCCCCCCCCCCACGCTCATAGTACACACTTGGCCAACGTTTAGACAATTTATTTAAAAAAAAAAAAAAAAAAAAATATATATATATATATATATATATATATATATATATATATATATATATATATATATATATATATATATATATATTGGTTTTATAATATTAGTTACACAGTTTCATTTAAAACTTTAATAACAATATTTTTACTAGCGAATGTTCCATTTTTTATTTTATTTTCAAAATAAAATAGAAGAAGACATAACATTCGCATAATTTAATAAAAATACTGTTATTAAAGTATGCCGTGTGGTGCCGGCTTAAGAATAGTACCACCCCATTTCTTCCCGTGGGTGTCGTAAAGGCGACTAAAGGATTTCACACCGGAGGACGGGCAGCAGCGTCCTCTGCGTACTTAAAGCCTTACTGCGATCACCAACCCGCTCGCCAAGCGTGGTGATTATGGCAATTACCCCCAGGATCTACATACTAGTAGGTTCTACTGGGGAGACCCGTGCCCAGCAGTGGGCCATCATATGGGTTGATATGTATTAAAGTATTATGAAGTCAGTGTTGTGCTCTTTATCCCAACTCTGAATTCACATAGCTTCTGACCATATGAGCGTTACTTTAAACAATCATATCAATATTTTTCTTCTCGTACTTTTTTCTATATTCATGCTTTTTAACATAATAATAACATATTGCATATTTCATGCGTAAAAATAATTAGTTCTTATTTGTGTTATTATTAGTCATTCGTTATAAAACGTTATATAATTTTGTAGGTAAGTATTATAAATAAGCAATAATTACCTATTACTCAGCGTTCATAATGCCTACCCACACATTTTAGCCCAGTTTCTCAGCTTTGTATGTGCCAAATTCAATATAATTAAAATGTATTCAGTATATATTTCCATACACCAATTGCCTTAATACCGATAGTGATTTTGCCGATTATATTTGATTGATATTGCCGATTGTGTATGCCACAATGTAATGTACTGTGGCATGCATCTCAATATTTACAGTAACTGTACCTTGAAATGAATAGCCAGGTAAATCAAAATAAATCTAACGCCGCCGTCTTCATTGTAATTGGTAATAGATGTTCTAATCTACAGAATTGTATTATTTATTAGCTTTTGTGCTCAACTCGCGGTAAAATGTACCCTATGTCTCATTTTGTTTTACGGGGAAATTTTCCGCATTTAACATGTTTCGGTCATTGTGCGTTGCTTATGGTATTCTGCTATTTATTACTGTGTAATTAAAGTTTTTGCGTGAAAGACTGACTGAATAATTAAAGTTTTTGAGTGGAAAATTTTCATAATCATAATATACTTTTGCGTTTAGAATATTAATTTTATATTAAAATAAGATTTGCATGCCTCTAACTAGAGCAAAGACGCTTGGCTTACTAGCAATATGATCTCTCATACACATGATCCCTATACATACATCTTTGGCTCTTCAGCAAATTAAACACATCTCTACTTATAGATTTATGAATTTCTGCAATATTAATAATCTGAATTATCGGTACGAAGACGCTTAGATATTAATATATTTGTTCCATCACACAATGACTGGATATCGTACCTACATAAAATTATATTTAACATTTAATATAAATTCATTTATTTTATTACTGAATTCAACTGACTTTATCAAACTCGCTATTCGGCTTAAAACTTTTTATTGTAGATAAATACCGACATTAAATCAAATCTTGGCAAACCAAACTGTAAAATGTTGTTAGATATGAAAAGGATAACAATATCTCAGTGATTATTTGCTATGCTGAGTCAGAGAGTGGCCTCGACTATTCTCACGGTTTTTGATATACAAATTAATAATATTAAATATTTTACTAAACATATTTCGTCATCGCCAAGTCAGTTAACAGACGTCGTGAGCTATATGAAAGTAGAAACTGGAATTATAACTACAGACCGTGTATTGCAAAACGCTCTAGAAGTAAACTTGTTTAAACAACACAGGTTAACTAATATAATAGATAATACCAACAAGCCAGAAATAGCTATATTCAAAATAAAAAAGCCATTTTAAAGAAATTTTAAGTATTCAGCAGGTATACGATTACAAATTATTTTTAGCAAAAACGTCGATAATTTAACAATAAAAAATGCCAACTTAGAAACATCGGCCATTGAGTTTTGCTTACATAGACATGACTATATGTGAGCAGGTATGTCAACACGAACTAATATAATTCGCCGACCACTCCATCAACAATTTGCGATAGATAGTCTCAAAATGAGAACGTTATTAGTGAGCTCTTTTGTCCGTCCATTCACAGCGTAATTCAATCAATATACGACTGAGCGCATGTTAGCTTCCATGTAAAATTGCATCGTTCCAGGAAAACTCATGGATTTTATATAAATAGTTCCATTATTGAATATTGATTGGAGGATTTATAAAGGCTGTTTTATGTAGCGTAACCTCATTTTGTCTATCTCATTCTTTATTCGATTTTTAAATGTAATTACCGCGAAAATTATTTCTGCAAGTACCTACTTTAATTCTAGTGAATAACATTAACATATTTTACTAAGTATGACCGGCAATAATGCGGTCATATTCCAAAAGTCGTTGGCAGAAAGAGACGGATAATACCTACATTATCTACATTTGAATTGAAATTAGTTGAATATATCCGCTATATCATACATACACAGTAAAATAAAAAGACATACACATAAAATATTCCAATTTAATTTACTTTAAACGCGACTGAGAGAACGGAGTTAGGTAGGTTATTTATATACTTGAAAACGGTTGTATGAGGCAGCGGGCGACTGAAGCCTCATACTGACTGCAGACTAGTTCTACGGCAGTCTCGGCCGTCACGACGCGCGCTCATTATTCGAAAAATATTCTTTTATCGAACGCCAGTAATAACGTACCATTGAACAGTGAATCAATTGAGAATTCAGAAATAGAATATTTACGCCATATTTGATTTTTTTCGCGCGTTTTTTTTTAATATCTTGTGACAATCAGTTTTTTTTTTTAAGAACGCAACTGTTGTGCTTATTTTGTGCCAGTGATTGTGGGTTTATTTTTAGTTTAGTTTTAAATGATTGCAAGTGAGTGGTAAAAAGAAAAATATACTTAGTTAAAGATTTATTTTTGATTATAAAATAAAGTAGTTTCGTTAGAAGACATTTAATCAAGCTTCCTTTCTTTTTCTGCCTTTAGTGACGGTTTCATAAAGTGTTGCATTAACTCTGCAGCAAATGGAGTCTTAGTTGTTTTTTTTTTACATAATTTATTGCTCAAACGACCGTGGCTAGTGCGATGAAAAAGAAAATCATGAGTAAGTAAAGAGTTTTTATTTCGTTATGTATTTGAAATTTAAATTGTGTGAATATATTATTTTTTCGTTGTCCTTGTACTGTTACCTTGAGGAAATATTTATATTCCGATATTAAATAGGTACCTACTTTTAAATAATATAGATTTTTTAATGTTAATTGGTCGGCCATTTTAGTTTTTATTTTATTTGACAAAGAAGTGTACAGCCTATTTGATAATAAGCAGTTTACCGTAGCTTAGCTTCTTATTAAGAAAGATAATACTTAAGTATATATAATTTATTCTTAACTAAAATTCATGTCCAGGACCAAATTTAATAGTCAGTCAAATATGAAATTGATGACGGGGTCGCGCTAAGAAGAAAATTATTATTAAAAGTACTTATGCTATTTTTATTAGGTATGTTTTATGAATTTTGAAAAAAAAGGTTATAAATAATTAGCTATTAAAATATATGCTATTGTTAAAAGTATAATTTAGTTACCAACAAATTACAAAAAAAAATATAACGTATCATTTACAAAAAAAAAATCCTTGCTATTTAACATTATATTTTTATTCTATTGTAAAAATATGAAGCGAAATAGCCTAATGGCTGCAAGGATGTTAACAGGATTGATAGATACTAATGTGGGCCTACAATCTCAGTCCCAGTATATCCTAGTTACCTTTAAAACATATTACTAAATATATTTAATTCTTTATTAGGAAACACTGTTCTAGAGTCAATTATCGGTTGAGTATCGGTTCTATTGTATTGTTACCCCTCCTCTCCCCTCTTTCACACTTGGGTGACCCCCCCCTCCCGGCCACGAAACATCATTCTGATAATGAAAATATAACTAACTGTATTTTTTATCAAAAAATAACTGGTTTTTCGTTATAATATGAAGAGTTATTAACAATACCTAATGAGTTTAGAAATAATACCGTTATTTTGGCATTGTAAGCGGACATGTTATTTTTAATTCACGTAGGCAGGTATACTATTATGTGCTTACTGTAAGATAAAAGTACTTAGGTATTATTTTTTTGAAACCCGCGTCCTTACAATTGCGAGTCCGTTGCCTAATAGTGGCTAAACAAAATCACTTTTAACTACAAACAGTGAAAACTGACACTTCTTGTTCACTAATGCGCTTATTACTACACTAAATGAGGGAACCTAAATCATTAAAAAAAGAGATGTAATAAGAGTTAGGCCCTAATTCTCGAACAAATTTTCAAGGCCACCTCGATTTGGGGTCCTCAGGGTAGTGTAATAGCCGTTTAAACTGGCAGTTTTCATCGTACACACACTCAGTTTTCACTGTCAGATAAAACTGACAGTTAAAAGTGATCGTATGTAGCCACTTAGTCACTATTATGTTGGTGCGTTTTTGGCCACGTTTTCGTACGTGTGATTTTTTTTACAACTTGCGCAGTATTGTATTAGTAACCTGTGTCGCGGGGGAATTTACAAACATTGAAATGACGGACAAAGTACACCTAGACTCAGATCAACAATTTGTGGATCACACAAAGTGGTGTCCCGTGTGGAAATCGAGAAACCACGACCTTGCCATGGAGGCAGTTTCCATAGTAAACGAGTATCTTCCTGGGAAAAAAATACTTGCTAGTAGATATATTTCGAGACTTAATCGCGTAAATTATTTAAAGTTAAGGACCCGTGATCGGTGCAATTCGATCGAAACGTCGGGTAAATAAAATGTTCGTACCTTTAAATAATTCACGCTATTAAGTCCCGAAATATACTTATATGACATTATTCAGGCCCATTGCCATTCTTAGCAGGCTAGTTTTATTTGATAGGACTTTGATTTTCCAACAGTTAATATTATACAGTCTAATGTAAGCTAATTTAAATATTATAAATACTAAACCTCTTATTCATAATAACGAATATTTTTAATGTCGTTATTTAAACTGGTATTGAAATTATTATTAAATATTTTATCTGTGTTGAATTATGTCTTTGTTTCCCATTCTATTTTCAAAATAGAACAGAAGATAAAACATTCGCTAGTTAAAATGCTGTTAGAACCGTATTAGGAATGACGTGGATACTGTTTGTTATATTATTATAATTAATCTGTAATAATAATTAATTAATGCAACGCGTAAGTTTAAAAGTTATAATAATTAATTAATCTGAGAGTATAACTGGGGGACCGCTGTCTCATCTATGGACAATTTAACAGTAATAAATAAATTTCAAGTGGATTCCGTTTTAAGATTACATCTTAGTAATCCATCACTAATTTATTTGCAGAAAATTAGCACACCAACATATTTATTATGGAAAACTTTTTTTTTATTCATAGTTAATAGTCGGAATTTTTTCTATTTTTTTTATTAAGGGGTCTGTGGACTAAAATTGGTAAGAAAATCGCTGCTATACAGCAGCGTTTCCAAAGTGGGTTCCAGGGGTTCCATAGAGAAGTCACCAGGGTTCTAAATGTTTTTTTTTTAAATGTAATGAGATCTTTGCGAGAATAATTGCACTCCCCGTCATGAACTTGGGGTTCTTTTAAATAAAAGATATTAGGCGGGTGTTCCAATGCGTTGAAAGTTTTGGAACCTCAGCTCTAGAGGATCTTTTCATCATCAGCGTTTCATATCCATACTAATATTATAAATATGAAAGTAACTCTGTCTGTCTGTTTCGCTTTTACGCTCAAACAGCTAAACCGATTTAGATGAAATTTGGCATGGAGATAGTTTGAGTCCCGGGGAAGGACATAGAATAGTTTTTATCGCGATAACCGACATCCACGCGGGCGGAGCCACGGGCGAAAGCTAGTAACATATATTTTTAGAGACATAAGATAACACAAACGAAATTACTGGTAGCAGTTTATGTTATAAATACAGCAACAACATTGTTATTTGATATGATACAATATATAAGTAAGTATAAACAAATTACGGTATGTATTTGTGTCAGGCCAATTATCTTGATGTTTATATAACATGTTCGAGTACGTTGCAACTGGCCTCCCCCCCCTCCCCCCTACACGTCTCTAACGTCCCGTAACTCCTCCCGACATACGTATACATATAAAATGGCAACGGTGCTAACACATTTTACTCCTTATTCTGTAGTGCTAATTTCAGATATTCCGACATTCCCTGCTTGCCTCTTTATTATATGAAATGCGAATATATCTGTATCATTCATTTCACTTTATTTATGGTAGGAATTTGACCCCCCGTTTGACCCCTTTACGGGATGAATTTGTGAATTTGCAAAAATCTGTCTTATCTTAGCGGATGTCTTAATTATTACCTACTATATGAGTGCCAAATTTAAACACCATTTTGTGGTTTGAGCTGTATGTTGACATGGCGCGGTTCCAAGAGAGGTGGGGGGATGATAACTATAAGTCTTCGTAATGTATGAAGGCATTATATTGTCCAATTTCACAAATATTAAGTCTTCATATATTTGGCCGCTGCTACGCAGAAGGTCGTGAATTCGATTCCCATACGTAAAATGACTGCCTCTGTGGCTCGGTGGGAGTGTGTCCGACTGCTACGCAAGAGGTCGTAGCTTCGATTCCCACACGGGTCAACACTTTGTGTGATCCACAAATAGTTGTTCCGAGTCTGGTTGTACTTTGTGTCCGTGACTTGTATGTTTGTCAAGTCTCCCGCGATACATGGTTTTTACGGTGTACCCTACTACGGGTACTTAAAAAAATTATGCATTCCTGTTGAGTCAATCAAATGCCCTGAACTAAATCACAGAATACCGTACAGAACGAAAGCCTTATAAACAACGCTCTTGACGCACTCACACATAGATATCGATATAGATGCGGAGGAGTCGGAACAAGACGGACCAGGGGGCTTAGACAATAGGTACATTCGTTCCGTGGCGAATTCGATAACGCCGTACTAATCGTTCGCAAAAAAATAAAAAAATGTCTATGGTCTCCACCACAAACGTCAAATTCTATACTACAGTATGATCAACGTAACTTGACCGGATTGAAGTTAGGTTTTTATCACTTTCGCGCATGTCATAGAGATGCGACCCTAAAATTACTAACGAAAACGTTTAATCGATTAAAAATACTAACAACATTTTAATTCAACAATATAAAAACACTATTTAAATGAGTTCATAAAAGTTTAAATTTAGAACAGTTACAGTAAATACTAAAGAAACTTTGAAAAACAATTTCTTTACGAAAATAATCACAAAAAAACATGAGTTAGTAATACTAATTATGCCAATGTAAAGCATAATCGCATCTGTAATTCTCTCGGTTTAGTTACCGCCCCCGCCCCCCGCTTCCTGTCACCATTTACTTCCAAAAAATGCATCTGCGCAACCACTTGTCGCCTACTTTAGTCCGGCCTAGTTACGTTGATCCTACTGTATAATTCTTTTCCATTAACGACATCGCTTTTCGACTCCCAGAGACACAGCAAGTGTCACGCTCAGGCTACGGATTCTCATTTGTGCGCGAGTGTGTTTATATAAAAGTCACGTTACATACATGAGCGTTCCTTCTGCAGGTTCTCTTTATTTTGGGACTGAATTCTGAATCCACGCCTGTTTGTTGATAGGTTAAAGTGTTCCGAGAATGTGTCCAATAAACGATGTCTAGTGCGTTGCCCAAGCCATTTTTATGGAGCTAATTAACTAACCTTTTTATACTCTCTATATAATAGAAACGGCAGTAGCCTAATGGCTAAGGCATCGGGTCTCGCATCGCATCGGTCTCCCATTATACTACCGACATGAACCCACTCCTAACACAAGCCTTTGAGCTTAGCTGGAGGGGTTAACAAAATCGCTAGTAATGTGGGACTCAATTCCACATTGCTAGTTATCTTTAAAAAAAAAAACTCTCTATATAATTTAATGGTGTTAACAGATTCACAATACAAACAAAACACAAAGAATGATGTTATCACTTATCATGCTTAATCTAAGATGGTATTTAAGTATAAGTACTCGTACTTACGATTTTATAGTCTATTGTATGTTATTTATACTTTTATTTGCTCATAAAAAAAAAATAATGGACCTACAAACGTTATCGTCGCTAAAAATCTTGACGTCAGTGCCACCTACCAGTCTTAATTATAACTAAGAAATATTAAAAAAAAAATACCCGCCTACAAGGAAGGGTTATGTTATTCGCACGTAATTTGTATATGAAAAATAATATAGATATTTAAAAAATGTGTATGTTTGTAAGTAATATTCTTTATTACTTCATATCTTTCAAACCACAAGACGGATTGTTCTTAGATACAAGTTGTAAGGGACGTTTGAAAAAAACAAACATGGCAGCTGTGAGATGTCAAAAATAAGAGGTGTGAAAAAAAGTTTTTCCGAATACCGCAATATAGATATCAAAATAAAGGGCTCCGCGTTAGCATTTCAAAAAGGTATAACATGATTATGACTGTAATACTAAAAAAGTAAATTAGCAAACATTCTTTTTTTTTTCAATTTTCAATACTTTGCAATAGCTTTGATAAAAGTTAGTTGTTACATCCGTTCTGCCTCCGACAGCATCATATTACATAAGTAGGGAATCTCGTGTTCATCTTTTTTGGGCAGGCCTTTTTTTTATTTTAAATTACCTATTGTTTTATGTTTCTTTTCTCAGGCTTATTTATTTACTTACTTTAATTATACCGTTTTCTACCAATTACAATAAATTTCACGAATTAAATTGTCAACATGCTGTTGACAATTTAATTCATACGTTTTTAAATATTCTAAAATCAGATAAAAATATGATTTTATATAATTGTATTTAAATCTCTGTTGTCGTAGTCTGATTATTAAAGTACCTACAGGCCCTGCCTGCATTTGGGATAAAATGACCGTATATAAGTCATCCAAAAAGATTTATATTTCTGTTCATAAAAGATTTATTCAATTTTAATATTATTATGCATGTTTAATTAACAATATTTTACAGGTTTTTATAACAGCTACTTCTTTTTTTTCTTTTTTTTTATTTGCACATTATATATACATACCTACAGGTTGAATTGTAATATATTAATAACCTCCCGCTCGTGACTTCTTTACATTACACCAACCAACTTTGTAATAATAACAGTTTTGAGATAAAAAATACAAATTAAACCCTTATCCTTACTACACTACTTTTGTCACACAAACGCTTACCACACGTCTGTGAGACTCCGGAGTTAAATTTATAATTATTGGGTTTTTTTTCAAGTTTAGGGCCTGAACCTCACAATAAACAACGATTTTAC
The DNA here is from genome assembly GCA_945859575.2 of Herminia tarsipennalis. Lineage (NCBI taxonomy): Eukaryota > Metazoa > Arthropoda > Insecta > Lepidoptera > Erebidae > Herminia > Herminia tarsipennalis. The sequence goes on from OX243857.2 coordinate 3,910,243, forward strand.
TTAAGTAAAATAATCTGTAGGTAGTTAATGTCATAACTCCAAATGCAGGTGGTAGGCGCTTAATACCTAGTTAATATTATAAAGCTGATGAGTTTGCTTGTTTGTTTGAACGCGATAATCTCAGCAACTACTGGTCCAAATTGAAAAATTATTTTGATGAAGGATATATAACATCACGCTACGACCAATAGAAACAGAGCAGCAATGAAAAATGTTGCAAAAACGGGGAAAAATTACGCAGACGAAGTTGCTCAGCTAGTATTAATTTTCAATATTATTACAAAGTTGTTTGGTGTAATGTAAAGAAGCCAAAGAAGCCAAGAAGTACAAATCATCTCATTTTTTATTTCCTATTGTGTTTAAAAATTGTTTTTCATGTTACTATTATTATGTATTTATTCTATGATACATTATTCTGTACAAACTATAATAGCACATTAGTTATTATTTATTGTTTATATTGTGTATTTTTACCTTTATTTATTTAGAATTCCATAAAACCTGAGTAGCCTTGTTTGATGGTTAGTAACACAGACTGCTAAGCCGGTGTGGGTTCGATTCCCGGCCAGAATAAAACTTTGTGTGATGAGCACGATGGTTTATTCTGTGTCTGGGTGTAATCTGACACGATCCGACAAGCTGACTGACTGACTGACTGACATATCAATATAGGGCCTAAACTGTAAGGTTTAAAAACTTGAAATTTTGCACAGTGGTTCCTTTTATAACGTAGGGGAGCACTAAGAAAGGATTTTTGAAAATTCACCCCCTAAGGGGGTAAAACAGAGGTGCAAAGTTAGAATGAAACTTTGCCGTTAAAATATTTTGGTAACAATCTGGCATCCAAGCGGGCGAAGCCGCGGGCATAAGCTAGTTTATCTATAACTGACCCGCGCAAGTTCGACTGCGTCAACTTTTCCCGTTTTTCTTACATTTTTCATTGCTGCTCCGCTCCTATTGGTCGTAGCGTTATGTTATATAGCCTATAGCATTTCTTGATAAATGGGCTATCCAACAGTAATTTTTCAATTCGAACCAGTAGTTCCTGAGATTATTGCGTTCAAACAAACTCTTCAGCTTTATGATATTAGTAAAGATATGTATGTATTTAGAAATATATAAGTATGTTTGTCTGGTTTCCATAGCACAAGCTCTGCTTAGTTTGGCATCAGATAGCGTTGTGTGAGTTGTCCCAAAATATTATTATTGTTATATAGGTGTACACAAATTAATTATCGTTAAATAAGTGTAGCTGTTATGGTAAATGTGATTAATTGAAAATTATGCATAAAAACCACATGGCTTGGGCAATGTGATAAGATTATCAGTTTACTTAGCCATTATTCATAATAGCCAGTTTGAGTTCGTTAGTTTTAAATATATTCAAAAATATTTTCTTTTTAAAGTAAGTCACTACGACTGGGCGGTCCTACTTAGCCTACTTAGGCCATATAGACTGCTACAAAACATTCAGATTAACCGCTCTCTGAAATAATGTTAAAGTATTTCAAGTAAATACAGTTAAAGTAGGTTATTTTCTACTACCTTCTATTAAAATAAATTGATATAAATAATCAGAGCCCAGCGAGTAATCAGAAACCGTTCAATTGAATCCAATTACTACCTACGTAAGGAAAATGCAGGTTTAATAAATATTGCAGTACTTAGTTTTATTCACTGAAATTATATGCATTTTATAAAAGTATTTATTAATATTTTTCATATCGTATCAGTTTCTTTTTACGTGAACTAGTTAAATTTATCACAGAACAAATAAACCCGTCTGCTTCATTTTAAACTTTTTTTGGGTTGTTGGGGGGGGGGGGGGCAGGCCCTTTGTTTGACTGAATTATATAGCTAGCCTATGTCACTCACAATTGGCATATCTTTCACTAATCAGGCAATAGTGCGTCTTATATAGAATGATTTGTAAAATACTACGTGCTTGTGGCTACACGCTCGTGGCTTGTATATGACTTTGAAATATCAGTTTTTAAAAATATTTAATAAATTAACCCTTTACCACCTACTACCTGTTTTTGGAACCTTAACCACCTAAGTACAGACTATTTGACTGGAGTAAAATCCATGTTTATTGTAAGGTTTAGGCCTTAAACCTTAAACGAGGTCTCATAGACGTGTGGTATAAGGTTGTCTGACAAAAGTAGGTGGTAGGTGGTTAAGGGTTAATGTATTAAATATATTACAAAACTAATATTACAATTGTATTTAGTGTAATGTAAAGAAGCCACGAGTGGGAGGTTTTTAGTATATTATAAATCACCCTGTAGTGATCTGAATAAATATGTTCGTCCAGAATTTATCATGTTATGAACAGTCATTTTTTTTTTTTTTTTAATGCCGACTGCTGTATTAGGGTACAAGCCCCGTGTCGCGGGGGACTTTGCAAACATACAAGTCACGGACACAAAGTACACCCAGACTCGGAACAACAAAGTGGTGTCCCGTGTGGGAATCGAACTCACGACCTCTTGCGTAGCAGTCGGACACACTCCCACCGCGCCACAGGGGCAGTCAAATGTAAATGATTTGACGTTACATCTGTGCATACAAGGTTTTTTAAAGATACTAATTTCTAGCCTATTATTTATTATCAGTATTTATTTCTAGATTATTTATACATTTTGTTACATTACTTCAACCAAGTAGATATTTGTATTATTTCTAGCTGTGGTTAAAGAGGTAGTATTTCAATTACCTTGGAAATAAAGACCGTATATATTATAATCCCTTATATTTCTTGCTAATCACACTAATATTATAAAGGCGAAAGTTTGTGAGTATGTGAGTGTGTATGTTTGTTACTTCTTCACGTCTAAACCGCTGGAGCGATTTTAATAAAATTTGGTATGGAGTTAGCTGACACCCTGAATTAACACATAGGCTAATAAACCGCGGGAAACACCGCGGGGAACAGCTAGTATTAAATAAATATTGAAATTTGGATTGATAGTTATACAGGGTGTTTTCCCCACTCCTAAAACAAGCCATAGAACTCAGCTAGAGGGGTTGACAGGATTGCTAGTAATGTGGGACCATAATCGCACATTGCTAGTTATCTTTGAAAAAATACTAATAAACTCTCTTGCTTCTAGTGGCTTCTTTACATAACACTCGATAACTTTGTAATATCAGTTTTGAAAAATATATTTTTCCGCGGTTTATTAGCCTATGTGTTAATCCAGGGTGTCAGCTAACTCCATACCAAATTTTATTAAAATCGCTCCAGCCGTTTAGACGTGAAGAAGTAACAAACATACACACTCACATACTCACAAACTTTCGCCTTTATAATATTAGTGTGATATGTATGTATTTCGAAATATATAAGTATGTTTATCAGTTGTCTGGTTTCCATAGTACAATCTCTGTTTAGTTTGGGATCTGATGACGTTGTGTAAGTTATACACAAATTATACAAGAAATTATTATATTATTACTAGCTGACCCGCGCAACTTCGTCTACGTAAATTTTCCCTTTTTTCCTTTTTTTTTACAACATTTTTAATTGCTGCTCCGCTCCTATTGGTCGTAGCGTGATGTTAAAACCTATAGCCTTCCTCGATAAATGGGCTATCCAACAATAAAATCTTTTTTCAATGCGGCTCAGTAGTTCCTGAGATTATCGCATTCAAACAAACAAACAAACTCTTAGGGGTATGAAAAATAAATGTTGGCCGATTCTCATAGATACCGGATAAGCACAAAAAATTTCATCAAAATCGGTCAAGCCGTTTCGGAGGAGTATGGCAACGAAAACTGTGACACGAGAATTTTATATATTAGATTACTTTGAATTTTAATAATAGACATAAATCAATTTTCTTTACGCACAATATAAGGTCAAGTGCGGTTAATTGACTTAAAAAATAAGCTTATTATTTTTTTTACCATACCTAATTAAGTAGATACTTATAACAAGAATAATTACTAACCATAAATACGTCAATATAAATACAATTAAAATACAAAAAAAAAACTATAAGTATGCTAATTTAATTATGAATACTTTAAAAAAATCGTTTTTAATTTAAAGAAGCGACCGAAAAAATTCATCATGGCTGCCGCGACGAAAACAAAAGAATTAAGTTTTTATTTTTAGAATACAGCTGTGTTTAACACCTTGTGTACAGAATACATTTTATACAGAACTAGCTGACCCGCGCAACTTCGTCTGCGTAAATTTTCCCCGTTTTTGCAACATTTCTTATTCCTGCTCCGCTCCTTATTTCTTCACTATTTAATGGATGTTATCTATACTAATATTGTAAAGCGGAAGAGTTTGTTTTTTTATTTGTTTAAACGCGCTAATCTCAGGAACTACTAGTCCGATTTGAAAAATTATTTATTGTTGGATAGCCCATTTATCGAGGAAGGCTATAGGCTATATAACATTGCGCTACGACTAATAGGAGCGGTGTAGCGACGAGAAATGTTGCCAAAACGGGAAAAATTTATGCATACGAAGTGGCGCGGGACAGCTAGTTATACATATAAACCTTCCTCTTCAATCACTCTATCTATTAAAAAAACCGCATTAAAATCCGTTGCGTAGTTTTAAAGATAAGCATACATAGTGATATAGGGACAGAGAAAGAGACTTTGTTTTATATTATGTAGTGAAGCCGGCTCTATACAACGAGTGAAAACCATCCCACGACCACATAGACGCGCACGTACAGTCGGCCAAATGTGCTATATCACCCTAAGGTTGAATTTCATAAATACATCATAAAACAACAAGGTTGATATTCCCTTGAAATCATACACTGGCAGTTGCTAGGCTCACTCTTATCATCATTTTGGTTACACTGGAAGTTTTTGGAACGAAGTTTCTTATCGCGTGTTGTGAAAGGGGGCTAGACGGAAAAAATTCTCACGAAAAGTTGTAACGACACTTTTTGACACACAAGCCGTGCGGCGTGCGCGTAAGATATGAACATCTAATTTGACGAAAAAGTCACCTGTCGATTTGGTCTTGAGGCATAAATTGGTACAGTATTGGTGACAAATGTGTAGTTGGGTTCGAGCCTTCGGTATACAATCGTCTTTTTGTAAGTTATTTTCGTTTCGTCTTTCTATTTCGCATTGAACAGAGTGGTGTTGCGAAAATTATATAAAAAAAAAAATTAAGATAAGAACTTCGTTCCATCCGGGTGTCCCTTGACACCTCTCAAGTTTTTTTTTTACTTTCTTTGTCGACTGTGTAGATCTAGGTTGAACTCATAGAGATATTTATTATAGCTAGAGTGGGGGAGAGGGCGATAGTGTTCCTTACTTGCGCATGCGCAATAAGTGCAGAACATAACAGCTTATTTGTTGTGATTGTTTTCTTACTATGACATCTATTTTTGTATCATTTTATTTCAACATGTTTGTCTTCTCCCACTTCGATTCCGACTCCGACAAACTACATTTTAAAACTTCGCCACCGACTTCGGTTCCGTTAAAACACCTCCGTAACATCCTTAATATTGATTGCCTATATGGCGCGGTGGGAGTGTATCCGACTGCTACGCTAGAGGTCGTGAGTTCGATCCCCACCCATGATAAAACTTTGTGTGATGAGTACGATGGTTTATTCTGTGTCTGGGTGTTATTTATCTATAATATGTATGTAAGTATTTAGAAATATATAAGTATGTTTATCAGTTGTCTGGTTTCCATAGTACAAGCTCTGCTTAGTTTGAGATCAGATAGCGTTGTGTGACTTGTACCAATATATTATTAATATTAACTAAGATCAAACTCAAAATGACAACCGAGAGAGATCGTCCGTACGTCCGCGTTTGTGTGCGTGGCTTCGTTGACGTGTGATCCGGACGACCTGTCCCTTGTGTTTTTGCAACTGTGTACGTTATTGTATCGAATTGTTGTGTTAACAAAACAGATATCTTTAATAGCTGTGACACAAAACACTGACAGTACAGAAGGTAAGATTCGTACAAACGCGCTCTAGCAACTATCATTTAGCCATAGTTCACGGATACATAAGTCAAATCAAATTATTTATCAATGTTAATTTTGCTGATACAAAGATTCGGGAAACTGTTACTAAGACTCTGCTGTTTGTCTGTCAGTCCGTCTGTCACCAGACTGTATCTCGTGAACCGTGATAGTTAGACAGTTGAAATTTTCACAGATGATGTATTTCTGTTGCGCTGTAACAACATATATTCAAAACAGATTAAAATAAATATTTAAGTGGAGCTCCCATACAACAAACGTCATTTTTGCCGTTTTTTTGGCCGATATTATAATAGTGTCTAATGTTGTAGATGATGGTACGAAACTCATATCATGTCATTTTATAGGCATTTCTTGCCAATTACTTTATAAATACTGAAATATTATTGTTATTATAAAGTAACTAGCTGACCCGCGCAACTTCGTCTGCGTAAATTTTCCCCATTTTTGCAAACATTTTTACTTGCTGCTCCGCTCCCATTAGTTGTAGCGCCATGTTTTATAGCCTATAGCATTCCTCGATAAATGGGCTATCTAAAAGTAAAATATTTTTTTCAATTTGGACCCGTAGTTTCTGAGATTATCGCGTTCAAACAAACAAACAAACTCTTCTCTCTCTTCAAATATTATAGTATTGTTATAAATGTTAGGGGTGGATAACCCTTATCACTTAGGGGCATGAATAATAGATTGTAATTTTCCCTTTTTTCTTCCTTTTTTTTTATAACATTTTTCATTGCTGCTCCGCTCCTATTGGTCGTAGCGTGATATTATAACCTATAGCCTTCCTCGATAAATGGGCTATCCAACAATACAATATTTTTTCAGTGCAGCCCAGTAGTTCCTGAGATTATCGCATTCAAACAAACAAACAAACTCTTAGGGGTATGAAAAATAGATGTTGGCCGATTCTCATAGATACCGGATAAGCACAAAAAATTTCATCAAAATCGGTCAAGCCGTTTCGGAGGAGTATGGCAACGAAAACTGTGACACGAGAATTTTATATATTAGATTTGCAAGAAATGCCTATAAAAAATATTTTAATATTCGGCCTGCGACATCATAATTTGTTAAAATGCTCTCTGTAACGAAGCAATAACAAAAGCCGTGATAGTTCTTTAACTACCGACTAGATGGCGCATGCGAGGGCCCAACTCACGAGCATGATAGAATAGAGAAATTTATGTAATTTGTTTTTAAATTGCATTTTGAATTAAAATCCTTAATTTGGCTTGTTAAATGGCAAAAAATGCTCTTGTGCATGAGAGCTGTTTCAAATAAAAGGTAACCTTTATACATATCTCACTTGAGAGCAACGCACACTCTAGGTGTGATTGATTCTGATCAGTGATGGAACACTCGTAGCGCCTTAGTGTTATCTAATTCCGTATGCGTGAGTGACGTCTCTATGTAAACTTTCGCGATTTGTACACATTGAATAATTTTAGAAATAATACCTTTGTTTTATTATTGTCCGACGTTTCGACAGTATTGCAAGTTGCAATGTCCATGGTCACTAGTAGACTTATGCAGCCCAGACTTCAGAGTCGCATCCGTGAATACGGTCGAAACTTCGTGCAATAAACGAAGTTAGTTAGATAGCCTTAAAATAAATAAAATATTGACGCGATTAAATTATTAATTTAGCGCTACACACACAGCGACACGGCCGCCCGCCTCGCTGTCACGCACTCAACCATTATTTCACAGTGCACAGGGCAAAATAAAATTGAATAAAATTACAAACACAGTAGTCCTACAATTGTTTTTGTGTCCTAATATTTAAGTTATATAGATAGAGTAAAATGTTGCCCCCCCCCCCCCCAGGACAAAGTTCTGGATCTGCCTGTCTGTAATTCTGTGTTCGAAACCTTTGTTTCGAACACAGAATTACAGACAGGCAGATCCATGCCTCATAATTCCCCTAATGTATTCATAGGTAGTTTACTTTCTGTACTCTCGCTGTATTATGACATCACCCAAGTCTATTGATAAAATAAAGCATTTGTGACGATATACCTACATTGTGTTCGCAAACACGGCCATTAAGACCTTGACACACGGTCTACATTTAGTACTGTACTGAGTTTGATACGAGTAGCACATCGATCATTTTGTTTTACAAACAATAGGAAAAGAAAATGTTTGGTTTTTGTGTACTAATGAGTGACTATAGTATGACCATTAGTGCTGTGCACTCCCTGAGGTATGCGCGCGGTGAGACGGGGGGGTTAGAATCGGCTGCTGCGCTGTCAGTGCGCCGTCAACGCTTGTGACGGCAGGTAGTGTTATTTGTATCGGACTGTCTATGTCAGACGCACACGAGATAAATATTCAAAGATGGGTCGTGCGTTATCTCGTGATATGAAGACTGTCATTTTTAAGGTGGCTGAATATTTTAAGAAAAGAAAAGCAGACAAAGAAAGCTTTGAATTTAAAAATGACGTGAATATTGCTAAAATCGTTGCGGAGGCTACGGGATACAGCAAAAGAACCGTACATAATGTGATTTCTGCGGGCTATTTATCAATTGAAAATTCAAGCCAATTAAAATTTCAATCGCCAAAAAAACCAAAAGTTCTAAAGAAAAAACACGTTGTGGATGATTTTGACCTTGGGGTTATCAGAAGAAAAATTCATCAGTTTTACGAAGTTGAAAAAAAAATACCAAGTGTCCGTAAGTTACTATCAAGTTTGAGACAGGATGGCATATTGAATTGTGGACGGGAATATTTAAGACAGCTTTTACACAAAATGGGCTACCGTTACAAAAAATGCAAATCAAAGAGACATCTCCTTATAGAGCAGCCTAATATTACAGTGTGGCGGAAAAAATATCTTACACAAATCAGAAATTACAGAACGGAAAACCGAAACATATATTTTCTTGATGAAACATACATCAACGCCAGTCACCATGCCAGCAAATGTTGGCAATCATCGTCAGAACCCGGTATTCATGCTGATATTGGGAAAGGACGGCGACTAGTAATACTCCACGCTGGGTGTCGAAATGGCTTAGTGGATGATACATTGACTATATTCAAATCCGATGCTAGAACCGGTGACTATCATGGAGATATGAGCGGACCTACTTTTTATAAGTGGGTAGATGAAAAGTTAAAAGATAAGTTGCTGCCGAATTCTGTGGTTGTAATGGACAACGCGTCTTACCACAGCGTTCAGATTGAGAAGAAACCAACTATATCAAGCCTCAAAAGTGAAATGCAGAACTGGTTGCTACGCCATAATGTAGAATTTTCAGGAACCATGTCAAAGGCTCAACTGCTACTTCTTATCAAAAATACACAAAAAGAACCCGTGTATAGAATTGACGAACTCCTGAAAGCCAGTGGACACACTGTTCTGCGTTTACCTCCGTACCATCCAGATTTAAATCCAATCGAGTTGGTCTGGGCTGATATTAAAAACAACATAGCCCAAAACTATATTAATTCTTCTCTAGACGAAAAGATAATCTTATTGGATAAATTGTTTTCGGAATTCACGGCGGAAAAATGGCAGAAATGCGACGATCATGTCCAGAAAAATGAAAATGATTACTGGAGTCGCGATAGTAGGTTCGATAATGTTATCGATTCATTCATAATAAATTTGCAAGACTCTGATTCAAGTTCCGGTGGCGAAGAGGAAGATGAAGATGATGACGAAATGGAAGATGAAGTTGAAACAGAATCTATGTCAGAATAACTTTCGTTAGAATATATAATTGTTTGTAAATATAAAAAATGTTTAATAAAACAAGTCCTGTTGTGAATTATAACTTTCAATTCTTATTTATCACCTGCATATTTTTAATAAAATATGAGTATATTTGGGTTACATTTTAATCAACAAAGTAAGTATATATTACAGATAGATAGCCTCCGACCAACGCAACGTCCCGCCACAAGTCTTGCCTTAGAAATGCAAACTGATATCGTAAGATCTGTCCGACATGTATCGACCTCATGTGAACTCATGCACTTTTTTCTTCGCCCCCCACCTCGCCGTGCATACCTCAGGGAGTGCACAGCACTAATGGCCACACTATAGTACTGGCAGTTAGTTGTAAAATAGCGTTGATTGTTTGTAAGAATACTAGCTGACCCGCGCAACAGTTAACCCCCCCCCCCACCTTACGGAGCCCGTGACCACTCGTGCTTACAGGTACGAACGTTTGGTTAAATGATCAATGTGTACAAAAGAGGTGAAATTCATAAATATATTATGTAATTTATAGGGACCACTTAACATCGAGAGAAAGTTGCAAACGCATTTTGCTCGAGCAAGAAACAACATTCACGGTTTTAATATATCGGAACATTTTTTAACATTTATATTTCGTAAAAATCAGACAAACACAAAAACAAAATGTTACAATTTTACGTAAAATAATGATAAAGAATCCAATTCTCATTTGGTCCCATTTCATAAAAATAACATACAGCATCAACATTAGCCTCTGTGGCGCGGTGGGAGTGTGTCCGACTGCTACGCAAGAGGTCGTAGGTTCGATTCCCACACGGGACACCACTTTGTGTGATCCACAAATTGTTGTTCCGGGTCTGGGTGTAATTTGTGTTCGTGACTTGTATGTTTGTAAACGTAAAGTCCCCCGCGACACAGGGCTTGTACCTTACTATGGAAGTCGTCTTTGTAAAACAAAAAAAATGCTCTTTATTACCTAGGTACTTAAAAAGATTTGTACAATTAGTACATTTTATAACGAGTATACGTACTTATAAAGACGCCCACTTGAAACCTTCACTCTCCATATATAATGATTGGTCCTATATATACTTAGCTACATAATTATAAGTAAAAGGTATTTTGTATTACTTCACCATGAGTTGTTAGTCACAAAACAATATAGTACAGAAGATAAACTTCATACCACACACACTGGTAAAATGTCGTAACATATATTTTGCAAATTTGCTTTATAAATAAACTAGCTGTCCCGCGCAACTTCGTATGCGTAAATTTTCCCCGTTTTTGCAACATTTCTCGTCGCTGCTCCGCTCCTATTAGTCGTAGCGCGATGTTATAGCCTATAGCCTTCCTCGATAAATGGGCTATCCAACAAAAAAAGATTTTTTCAATTCGGACCAGTAGTTCCTTAGATTGCCGCGTTCAAACAAACAAACTCTTCAGCTTTATAATATTAGTATAGGCTAGCTGACCCGCGCAACTTCGTATTGTGTATATTTGTGGTATTGTGTGTTTCAATTTTCTAATGTGAAACACTTTTCATTGCTGCTCCGCTCCTACTGGTCGTAGCGTTATGTCATTAGCCTATGACCTTCCTCGATAAATGGGCTATTTAACAGTAAGATAATTTTTCAAATCAAACAAGTAGCTCCTGAGATTACCGCGTTAAAACAAACAAACTCTTCAGCTTAGTATAGATTACTGCCAGCTATCAAATTGACCTCTTAAAAAAACTTTTTTTATAGGTAAAAAAACATTTAATTCATTATATCACGATGATAGATTTAATTACAATACCGGTAAGGTACTTCATAAAATAGGTAAGTTGCGACTTTTTAAATGTTCTTGAAGTTGTTATATTACTAGATTTGATATTGCCTTTTTTTAAACGGGTATCCATCTAAAGACGTAATTGGTAACATTGCTTAACCTTGCAAATATATTTTCTTATAAAAGAGTATTTAAAAGAATATTACTTCTTTTACTGGTGGTTTTTTTTCCGATAATTATTATCTTTTCCCCGCGGCTTCACCCGCCTTATGTTTAATTTTTGTAGTAGTTATATTACTGTAAAATTTCATTACATTAGGCTACCGCCGCTTCTTAACTAAAATTAAATAATAAATTAAATTAGGTAACACAAATCTATCTAATCGCTAAATCAACACAATTCATATTTTATTACTATACTAGCGGCCAGCTCCGTCTTCGTACAGGTATAAAATATATGGATGTTATTATACATATAAACCTTCCTCTTCAATCACTCTATCTATTAAGAGAAACCGCATCAAAATCCGTTGCGTAGTTTTTAAGATATAAGCATACATAGGGATATAGGGACAGAGAAAGCGACTTTGTTTTATACTATGTAGTGATACCGTTTTATTTATCACTACTATTTCGTTTAGATAAAGGTATTGAACATTTGTATCTAGGCAGATAGCGCTAACATAACACACCTGCGTATTGTAAAACTAACTGCTGCCGTCGACTTTGTTTGCGTGGATATTTACAATTTTTCGGCAATAACTTAATGATGGTATATCCGATCATGTCCGAAATAATTTAGTTTAAAGTATTTATTATGCGCTAGGTACCTTTGTGATTCTTTTCTTATGTTTTACTAGCTGTGCCCCTCGGTGTTACCCGCGTTTTATTAGCCTATGTGTTAATCCAGGGTGTCAGCTAACTCCATACCAAATTTTATTAAAATCGCTGCAGCCGTTTAGACGTGAAGAAGTAACAAACATACACACTCACATACTCACAGACTTTCGCCTTTATAGTATTAGTGTGATTCACACTGTTCAAAAGTTAAGGGGTCGGACACAATTTATGCAACTTTCGGAGCGATTATTTCACTCAATCAAAAATTAGAAATCTTAATATGTTTTTGAAGGACCTTAGCCAAACCTTAAAATGTTATAAGTATGGAGTGCCCTCCTAAAAATGTTTATTTGTAATTAGTGTTAATTTATGAAAAAGTGTTACGACATTACAAACAGACACTTTGACTGCCTCTGTGGCGCGGTGGGAGTGTATCCGACTGCTACGCAAGAGGTCGTGGGTTCGATCCCCACCCAGGATAAAACTTTGTGTGATGAGCACTTTGGTTTATTCTGTGTCTGGGTGTTATAATTATCTATAATATGTATGTATTTAGAAATATATATGTACGTTTATCAGTTGTCTGGTTATAGTACAAGCTCTGCTTAGTTTGGGATCAGATAGCGTTGTGTGAGTTGTCCCAAGACATTATTATACATTATAATTTTGTTTATTTCACATTTATAACATTATATATATAAAAAAAAAAACAGTTCGCAATTTACAATTGTACATTACTACATTGCGACCAATACATCCATAGCAGATGTTCAATTTAGCCTATAATAAAATATAATAGCTAATATTCTAAAAATACATTTAAGTCATTTAACTAAACGATAATAACTATAATAATAATATCTTTAAACAACTCACACTACGCTATCTGATCCCAAACTAAGCAGAGCTTGTACTATGGAAACCAGACAACTGATAAACATATTTATATATTTCTAAATTCATACATATTATAGATAAATAACACCCAGACACAGAATAAATCATAGTGCTCATCACACAAAGTTTTATCCTGGGTGGGGATAGAACCTACGACCTCTTGCGAAGCAGTCGAATACACTCCCACCGCGCCACAGAGGCAGCAACTAAACAAAGGTTCTTTAAAATATGTAAATTTCAAGTAATTTTTCTTATCAGATCTTTTATCAGAGTCAATAAAAGAAATATTTATTATCTAATACCGTTTATCGGTCATTCTCGGTTATGCTCGTATTACAAATTAGATTTTTTAAATGTTAATACAATAGCTCCATCATACAAGATGATTTCAAAATTATTACAGAATAAAAAACCCAACTATGATTGTATCTTCTTTACATCTATACTAATATTATAAAGCTGAAGAGTTTGTTTGTTTGAACGCGATTATCACTGGAACTACTGATCCGAATTGAAAAATTCTTTCACTGTGATGGCGCATCCACACATGCCCGGCGGCACGGCCGGCGGCACGGCCGGCGGCATGGCCGGCGGCATTTGCTGCATCTCAGCCGCGGCACGCGCGGCTTTTGGTTGCCGGCGGCAGTTTGCTTGCGGCTTCGATACGAAGTGGTAGTGTTGTCGTATAATTTCATAGAAGTAAATAACGAAATGACAGAATTTAACTGGGATGATAGTGCAGTACTTTTATTAATAGAAAAGTATCAAGAAAATGAACCATTGTGGAACCCAAGGCATATGGATTTCAAGAATCGCAACAAAAGAAATGATGCTATTAGGGATATTGCTTCTGTGTTCAACATAGCATCATCAGAAATTGAGAGAAAACTGAAGAATTTATCCAGCCATTATTTTCGAGAAAAACGCAAATATGAAGAATCTAAAAGGAGTGGATCTGGACGGGAAGATGTTCAATTGCCGAAATGGTTTGCTTATAAGGCGTTATCATTTCTTAGTGACAAGAATGCACCGGTACCGACTCTGAACAGCCACGCACCTATTGTAAGTACCCATCAAATTTTTATAATCAAGTAGACTAGTTGGTCGCCTATTGATCGAAATTCGACCATAATTAATTTAAAATACATATTTCATTAAGTAATGTTTTCGTAAATAGGGGTACAAAGATTTTTTCTCGCGTATTAATATTAGATACCTACTACCTACAACCCGGTAACAATATATAATACCACGGAGAGCGGACGAGCATTTTGCCGACTGCATAAGGTTCAAATACGAGAGTATTTGAACCTTATGCAGTTGGCTAGTTGTAGGTAATACGTTCATTTTTCATAGATAATGGTACGGAACCCTTCGTGGGCGAGTCCAACTCGCACTTGGCCGGTTTTTATTAAATATTTACATACTGATTGGATATTTCAAAACATAATGTTAAAGCTTGTTTGCAATTATTTACAAGATTTCCTTTTTATTTTCAGTCTTCTCAAGTTAATATCACTCCCCAGACTACGCTACCTTCGACAAGGAGGTCACGAAAGCGAAACATAGAGGGAGATCCTGAAGTTGATGAAGCTTTGCAATTACTGAGGGAGATTACATCTAATGCAAGGCAACGCGATGATGCTGCTATATTTGCAGACTATATAAGTAGCAAGTTGAGGAAGATGGATCATTACACGATGTGTACAGTACAACATCAAATCCAGAATATTATCTATGAAGCAGAAATGAGAATGGGTCCGATAAATTTTGAAACCAATAATACTACTCAGCCTCTTCGTTATCAAAATGTTCGTCCAGGATACTTCACAGGCCAACCTACAACGTCAACAATGTCACCATCGCCCTCAACTTCGCGCTCTTACTCTGTTCAATCAGACTATGAAATGCAAAATAGCCCAGATGTCAACACAAGTGACAGTCTGTTACAAGTCTTGGAAAATAATTTAACCGAAAATAGTGTTTAGAAGTGTTAAGAAATGTTTCTGATTCCTAAATAAAACAATTATTTGAATAATCATATTTTATTTCTTTAAAACATTATAATTGATATTGCCAAGGAAGCTGACCTTGTTCCGATAGAAAATAACATTTTAGCTCATTTCTAATTACACTTGGTTCTACATTTAGAGCGATCTGCGGAATATTTTGTTGCTCTTCGTTAAAAACTCCATCAGTAGTTCTTTCATTTCTCTTCATAAAATTATGCAGATGCACACAAGCCATCACGACAAGTTTTGCTTTCTCATTTTGTAAGCCAATGCGTGAATGTAAAATTCTGAATTTATTAGATAAAATGCCAAACGCGTCTTCTACAACCATGCGCCCGCGACTAATTCTATAATTAAAAACCCTCTCAGGTGATCCTTTTGCATGATATCCAGAAAATGGTTTTATTATATTCTGTGAGATGGGGAAAGCATCATCACCGATGAAATAAAAAGGTACAGGTGTATTTCTCCCTTGTAATGGAATCGCTTGTGGCAGACTTAAAGTTCCATCTCGTATCATATCAAATAAAGTTGAATTGCGTAGAACTCCACCATCAGATATTCTGCCCTGACATCCAATGTCCACGTATAAAAAGTTATAATTGGCATCGATTAAAGCTAGCAAAACAATACTGAAATATGACTTATAATTAAAAAACTCAGAACCGCTATTAATTGGACATGAAATACGTATATGTTTCCCATCGAGGGCACCTACGCAATTAGGTACATTCCATTTCTGCATGAAACTCCGAGCCACTGATAGCCATTCTTCCTGTGTATTCGGCATCTGTAAAATAAAATTGTTTGTGATATTTGTGTGTGTAGTTCTAGTTATATGTATGTAAAATGTGTGTGAAGTTCCAGGTACAGTATAAAATCATAGATATTATAATTCGACTAGGAATAGATATGTTACTTAGGAAGGTTCAGTTTCTAACTACCTAATGTGTTACGGATATTTGTACTTACCCTTATATAATTGGATAATGTAGATACCAACGCTTGACAAACATCTGGAATTATTAAAGAAATAACTTGTGGAGACACTTTAAACAGCGTACCGAGTGAAAAATAAGAGTCTCCTGTAGCCAGGTATCTCAAAGTAATTGCTAGTCGATCGGAAGCTGACACAGCATTTCTCCAGCGGGTGTCAGTTTTTGATATCATGGGTCCAGTTAAATTCAGTAATATTTCAAATTCTTCACTAGAGATCCTTAGAAAAGTGTTAAATTTCGAACGAATATTTCTTCGGTTTATGTCATCCTTTCTAAAATCTTCAAGTATCAGGGACACATTAGGCCTATTTCGTAGACTTGGTCTGACCCAATATCTTCGTTTGATTTTGCGGTTCTTTTTACGAATAATAACATACAACACTACACTTGCGATACACGCAACTATATCAAAGTCCAACATCTTTCAATCCTACGTACACGACTAACTTCGACGAAAGTCACAACACTACTGCGAAAATTGCAACCGCATCTGCAGGCCGCCGGCAACCGCCGGTAAAGCCGGCGGCCTGCATTCAGCGGCAAGGCGGTCTGAAACCCGGCGGCATAAGCCGGCGGCATGTGTGGATGCGCCATTAGATACCCCATTTATCGAGGAAGGCTATAGGCTATATAACATCACGCTACGACCAATAGGAGCGATACAGCAACGAGAAGTGTTGCAAAAACGGGGAAATTTACGCAGACGAATTTGCGCGGTACAGCTAGTATTATAGTATAAATAAACCAAATTTCGTAAACCAAATGAAGAAACAACGCTTACAGATAAGCGTTAAATATACATGACGAAAGTGCCGGCGAGTCGCCGAGGTCGCCATCGGCAGGACGAACGCAGAGTCAAGTTGAAGGCCGAATGTCGAATAACAACGATCATAATACGCCGTGACTTTGAATTTGAATCACAATTTTATAAATATTTATGCTAGAATACTCAAACGACCGGATTTGAAATTGAACTGCTTTCTCTCACAACCTATTATAATAATATCTTTGCACAATTCACACAATGCTATCTGGTCCCAAACTAAGCAGAGCTTGTATTATGGAAACCAGACAACTGATAAACATACTTTTATATATTTCTAAATACATACATATTATAAATAACACCCAGACACAGAATAAACCATCATGCTCATCACACAAAGTTTTATCCTGGTTGGGGATCGAATCCACGACCTCTTACGTAGAAGTTGGAGTCAGAAAGTCGGAGACTACCAGTATAAGTATATCATCTATGAAATACACGTTTTCAGACTTATAACACAAAACTAATTAACATACTTAGAACTGTCATAGTTTTAACCCCATCGATAAAAATGTTACTTTACGTAAATGTTCATTATTTTGGAAAGGCTTAATGGGTTTTTATTGCACAAAATTCAAAAGCATCTCAAAAAAACACACCAAACCGTGGCCTGGTTCAGGTGGTTCAGGTTATAGAGAGTGATTTTTAATATACTAATAACCTCCCGCTCTTGGCTTCTTTACATTACACCCAAATAACTTTGTAATATGTATATTTAAAAAAAAATACTAATTTACCCTTCACCACCTACATTTGTTACACAACCTATTTACCACACATTTGAGAGACCCTGAGTAAAATCGATGTTCCTTTGTCAGGTTTAGGGCCTAAACTTCACAATAAACAACGATTTTAGTCCAGTAAAGTAGTCTGTAGCTGATTAAGATCATAACTCCAAAACCAAGTGGTAGGTGATTAAGGGTATATTAAATACTAGCTTTCGCCCGCGGCTCCGCTCGCGTGTATGTCGGTTATCTCGATAAAAATCATCCTATGTCGTTCCCCGGAACTCAAACTATCTCCATACCAAATTTCATCTAAATCGGTTTAGCTGTTTGAGCGTGAAAGCGTAACAGACAGACAGACAGAGTTACTTTCACATTTATAATATGTATTAGTATGGATTTTCCAAAAATGTAAAGAAGCCACGAGTTTAGGTTATTACTATATTACAAATCATCCTGTATAGTTTTTCAGTTAATTAAGTTTAAGCAATAAGGGTTTGTTTTTATATTTAGTAATTATATGTATAAAAAATTCAACTATTCATATCTTTTGTCACCAGGTAAAGAAGTGCAAAAAAGATGGCGTTCCATTCGCGACTCGTACACAAAGACGTACAGACAAGGCAAGTGCGTACTGCCGGAGCAGTGCCCCGCTGGCAGCCGACGGTACCAATACCATCAGCAGATGTCGTTCTTGCTGAAGGCTTTGCAGAACAAGTACGTATTACATCGCTTTCAGTATATCGCACAAAAAGTAGTATAATGTTTTCAGTGTACATGAAGTTGGTGAGTTTCTTTATGCGACCAAACCTTCTTGGATATAAACAACCCCGACATTACCGCCATTAACTTTGTGCCAACTCCGTCTATGCCCTGATGAGTGGGGTCTACACCAACTATGCAGAACGCTGCCCTACAGCTATACTCATTAGGTCACAGGCTAGTCCAGTGCTTATTAGGGCACCTTTGAGGGTTTAGTACAGCCCTAGGTACACCCCAAAACCCTGTTTTTTTTTTTTTAGTAGGGTACAAGCCCTGTGTCACGGGGGACTTTACAAACATACAAGTCACGGACACAAATTACACCCAGACCCGGAACAACAATTTGTGGATCACACAAAGTGGTGTCCCGTGTGGGAATCGACCCCACGACCTCTTGCGTAGCAGTCGGACACACTCCCACCGTGCCACAGAGGCAGTCAGTGTTTCACTGTGTTGAAACAGGCTCTCTTCTGGACGCTGTAACGGTTCTATTTTGAGGAATTGCTTGACTCTGGGTAACGTATTGTATTACCTGGAGTCAGTAAACGATTGCATTAGAAAGAAAAGTTTAAAATTCTGGCCTAGGAATTGAACATGATACTCCCAAGTCACTATTCAAACTTCCCAGATTATCAATCGGAAGTTATAGGTTCGGTTTCTACATCTGATCATCATTTTATTCTTCATAACGTATAGATAAAGTAATTGGCAAGGAGTACCTATAGAAACTACTAAGGGGTCGTCCATTTATCACATGAGGCTCGACGTCCCCCCCCCCCCTTTCAAGGTACGATGCGGTGTATTTTTTCTTTGACCGCGAGATTTTTAAACGAAAAGCGGCTCGTGACCTCACTCAAAGAATTGTGTGAAAATTGTCAAAGTATTTTTTGTAGGTACTAAAAATACACGTGATGTTGGGTCGGGAGGCGGGGGTTTCTCTAAAACCTCACCACATATCACCAAAGGGGGTGTCAAAAAATTGCTTAAAGACATCACGTGATAAATGAAAAACCCTTAAAATAATATTAATAAGTGACCCTGGTTTTATTATCGATCTTTTGTAAAATCTAAATCAGTCCAGTTATATTGTACTAATTTAACAGACGGCTACTACTATTACTCAATTAAAGCAAAAGGTCTTACTGTAAAATTCACGACCCATAATTTTCTCTTTACAGGAAACCAAGATATTCCCAAGACAAATACGACTCCTTATCAGAACTGTCAAACTCCCCCCAACACCCACAACCAGAGGACATATTACCAAAAATCAAAAACGAAATCATAGACAAACCACTAGACCTTAAAACCAAACAAGAGGAGAAACAAACATCAGATAAATGCAACCAGGCAAACTGCTTAGAAACACCGAACTCTTTGGAAATCAAAATAGATGCAAACTCCATTTTGCCTGAAGATCATTTCGATGATGACAAACTCTTTATGAACTCCTTAATACCTTTGTTTAAAAAAATGAATGATGATACGAGATTGCTTTGTAGAATTGAGGTGCTGAAGATAATCAGATATGCTCTTCAAGGTCATCAGTGTTTTGAAGCGTTAAAAGTGGTTGAAGATAACCATTTTAAGGATAGGATGAGTGGTATTCTGGGAAAGGGGGAGGCTGATGTGTCAACCAGTTCACAGAAGACCCAAGAGTCCAGATTATCGATGACTACCAGGTCTGCCGATGGCAGTAGACCAGTTAGAAAACGAAGAGTGAGTAGCATTTCTTGCTTTTTTCCACTTCTACTTTCACTTAGAATACGAGTAATAAACTACATACATTGTAATAAATGTAGCTTTTTAGGGTTCCGTAGCTAAAATCGCAAAACGGAACCCTTATAGTTTCGCCATGTCCGTCCGTCCGTCTGACCGCAGCTTAGCTCAGAGGCTTTTAGTGCTAGAAGGCTGTATTTTACACATATTAGTTACGTCGACATGATATTTTTTGAAGGGTATATGTAAAGAGGATGTGTTTTTTTTTTTACCTACCCCATCGTTTCGGGTATCATTATATATGTATTTTGAAAACGTTTAGGGGTTGTGAAGACCATTTTTAAATTTAGAGTTCAGTTTGTGAAATATGTATTAAGCTTTAAAGTGCATTTTTTTATAAGAGTCTTGTGTCCCCCCTGCCTGCCAGCTAAATGGTTGATGTTGGGTATGTTAAAATATAACGGTAGTGGTATAAATAGTGGAATTAAATGAGAAGTATTAAAATTTTTGTACAAATTCCATTAAAATTTATTATTAAACAAAAACAGAAAACCCACTTCTTCAGCAGCATTATTCGGAACTACATGCACTTGACAGTGGAAACTACATAGATACACCTGTTTTTTTAACCAAGCACACCAGAACCTATCTAAGTAAAATTTGGTACAGAGATAACTTAAAAGTCAGGAGGCCGCACGCGGCCTACGACTGACATAGGCTGCTCACGCACTCTGACTATTTTCGCATCAGCCGCGCGCGGCCGCTTATTGGCTATAAACATGTTTTTTTTATAAATTATAATTTTCTTGTTTTCAGGTGCGATCTCCTTCCCCATTGCCAGTACCAACCAAAAAGAGGGGACCTGGACGCCCCAGAAAGGTAAAGTTCTCCTTATTTTTGAGTTCTGCTAGTTTTAAATATTTATTGTAGGTACAATATTTAACTGCACGAAGGATTGGTCTTACGTATTTTAAACATATTTCATAACTTTTATCCTCGTATTCCAGATTCGCCCGCCGCCCTCAGATTCAGACGAGGACCACATGGTAACACCCACAAAGAAACGCCTCCCCAAGCTGAAGGTACCTGACGCGACCTTCGAGGAAGACTCCATAGGTAACGCTACCAGCGTCGCTCAGCTCTCCACGCCTATGTTTATGAAGGTACGTGCATATTTTTATAATAACAAAAATAAAAATGATTTATTCACTTAGGAAGCAAAATACTACACTTGTGAAAAGTCGATTCTACATTTACTGGTATTGCCTGTTCGCAAACAATAGGTAAAGCCTGAGAAAAGAACAGGCAATAAAAACTCGTGGCCACTCTTTTCAAATTGCCAATGTTTACAATGTTTCTTTGTTTATAAACTGTATATGCAGGTAAAGTGCTGCCACCATTATATTATAAAAATATTAGAAGATGTACACGAGATTGGATATATCAGCCTTAATGGGCACAACTTACAATGTAAAAACTTTATGTGCATAAATATTGGCCATCTTACTGCTACAAATCTTGTTCTCTAAGTCTTTGTTCTTAAATTTTCTCTATTTGTAGACAGTGCTGGTTAGCATGATGATAATAGTAGCCTTAGTTACTCATTACAACATCAGCTGTCTGACAGTGAAAGTCCTGTCAAAATACGTTTAGCCGTTTCGGAGATTAGCCGGAACATACAGACAGACACAAAAAATAAAAAATCTAGTTAATAAGCATTTAGCAAAAATCTGTTATTTTGACATTAGATACTTCAAGTTTATTTATTAATTTTATGGATTATTGCGGAATTGATTTGAATTGGCTAGTCTAATGGTTAAGGTATTAGACTCGCAATCGAGAGGCCGCGAGTTCGAATCCCACCCATTGTACTATCGACGTGAACCCACTTCTAACACAAACAATTTCGCTTATCTGGAGGGGTTAACAGGATTGCTAGTAACATGGACTCACAATCCCACATTACTGGTTATCTTTTTAACAAAAAATAAATTTATGGTCATAAGACATAGACAATATAAATAACAATATATATTTTTTAATTCCAGATGTACAACCTAGAGCGATCCAAAGTTGCACCCGCTCTAACACCACAGAACAACATGCCATTTTCTATCAAAACGGAACCGGCCAGTCCTGAACTAGTATCTAGTTATACCGATTAAATATAAAAACAAAACTTTAATATAATAAATAATTTAAATTCAACCGAATTTTCCGACGCAACATTCGCGCCGGTAAGAAATAGATGGCTTTTGCTATGAGTTTTTAAACAGGCAATAATGGCAGAAAATCTTATGAAAACATAACATTTAAAACAAACAGACTAATATAACTTACTGAAAAAGAGACGAATACAACAACACCTCACATTATGAAATACATCAAGCTATTTGGAATTTAGAGAGTGACAAAGCAATGGACATACATAATTATAAAAAAAATACCGTCCGTCACAATCTGGTAGAACATTATCATGTATTGCCTATTTAAAAAAGCGTTCGTATATAACATTAAACAATAGGATTTTGTTAAATGTGCAATGTTTTATTTAACTTAAATTTAATATGGGGGTCGTTTTTTATAATAGCAAGACGTAGAAATTGTCTTATCCAATACAAAAAAGTATGTAACTTGATCCTATGTAGCCATGTCAAAATAAAGATGTAATTTGACATAGCAACCCCAAATTCGTCTCAAACATTGACGTATAGACATGGACCGCGCCATCCCTTTCAATTAAAAAGTAAATATTGACTGCAAAGCGTGAAAGAGAGAAGAAACTCGTGCGGCCCTGTTTCTTTAACAGGTATTGTCCAAAAAGTATTGTTGTCTCGTTCTAGAGAGTGGTCAACTTTGTGAGGTTATGGCGCAGTCTAGGTTTATACGTCAATACTACTTTAGTCTATGGTCAAAACGTGTGATGTTAAAATTTAAGTTTGAATTTTATTGGTTATAATTATAAAAAGTACACTGAAATGATTTTATGAAATACAACTGAATTATTTTTTAGATTGGTGCAAATAAAAAAACAAAAATAGATATCAAGTTACGACTAATTTCGAACGTATTATTTCCGAAATTAGTCTGTATTTTTTTTAGCTTAAGTGTTTTGTCCTTTATGTGTTAGGTATGAAAGAAAGGGACAGCGCAATTAAAACATAGGGTTTGCATAACTTTTATTGAGTAGAATGCGGTGAGTGATATGTGATATAATTTTAATTTTGCCATTAAATGTATGCTTGCTTCAGTTTGTAATAACCTACGAACTTTTGTAACAATAGGGAATAACATTTCCCTTTGGCATATAAATATATATTTTTTTAAATAATGATCAAGGAATCAAAATGCATAATTTAAAAGGCCAATCTAATACGCAATGTACCTAGTTGTTTGTTAATTAAGATCTTTGTACAGCATATTCGCTGTTTAACCTTAGGTATTTAAAGTCTCACATGTTTTTCTTTTAAATTAGATTAATTATTATAGCCAATAGTTAAAGAGTCAAAAAAGTGAGTGATTGAACAAATATATTCCATTTCTAATAAAAAGGAAAACCTGAACGAAATGTAAAATTCATAGCTGATGTTGTCGAATAAAGTTCAGGATAATTTAGGATGAAATTAAAATACTAACTTGCTTGCCTAAAAAACTTAAATATACAAGCATAGGCATTTATAAAAGAAACGTATAATTCGCAAAACACCTAAATAAATCGATCAAATGACTGATCTCAAAAAGCGCGCGAAATTACGCGGCGAAATGTCATGGTAGCTAGTCTCTGGTCTATGAGTAGCCATTTTGTTTTTACAAGCGTTTCGCTCGGTGGTTTTTTTTTAAATTCAAATTGGCGTTGTTTTATTATTGAAATAATATTTAAATGTGTCTTGCGCAATACATAAGCGTAAAATGTTACTTTATCCAAAAGCATTTTCTAGATAATAAGTTTAGTTTTATTGCCTAAAATAAATTGGGATAATAATGTTGAAGTACTATGGGGTAATAATGACCCGGAAACAATGTTGTAAAGCCTAGTTTTTAATTAAGATTATTTTATGTGTTTGACACAAGGGAGTTAAGATGTCTGTACATTCCTCTAAATAGGGATTTTGTAGAATTATGATGCGGAACGTATACCGCTGAAATGAAAAATAAATATTTTAAAAAGAATTTATAGTTTTAATTAAAGGATCCCATTCATTGTCCGATCGATCGATAGAATCATGTTGGATATGTTCTTCATTTGGCTATAAGTATAATAATGATCAGTTTGTCACTACAACCCGTCATAAGCACGTTCTCCTAAAACACAAGACGAAGGGGTGGCATCAATAAGTTTTTGCCCCGATTTCCAGTATCCCAAACTATGCAGAGCCTGTACTATGGTGACCAGACAACTAATAAACATACGTATACATTTCTAAATACGTACCTACATATTTTAAATAAATTACACTCAGACACTGAACCATCATGCTCATCACACGAAGTTTAATCCTGGCTGGTAATCGAACCTACCCGACCTGTTGGTTTAGAGTGGATACTCTAAACCAACAGGTCGGGTAGATCAAGATTATTATTATTTTATTTTAACGTCTTTAAGGGCAGAAAGTTTGAAGCTGAAATCAAACTCATTTTAATTTTTCCAAGTTCTATAAACATTTTAATTAGAATGTAAAATGTCTTCCTGAGGCACTGTCACAGATAATTCAGTGAACTGGACCCTCAAGCCATCCCTCTGCGGAGTACAAGCCATGGGCCCCACGATGTATCGCATCGGAGGCATAGAACATAATCTTAGCAGATTCCACGTGGCATTATCTGTAGAATATTTGACACAAACCACATTACCCTTCTTGGATATACGCAGGTAAAATTTTTTAGGGTTGCCAGGGTACACACCTGTAAAAAGCAAGATATTACCTTTAGAAAGAAAAGAAGTCTTGTATGTAAAGTTTCTGATGGTAACTAAAATCCCGTCTTAAGGGTAGATTACGCGAAACAGGGTTCGGCTCTCTCAAAAATTTATATAGAAAACCTAAATATTAGGACACGAAAAAAATTGTGTCACTTATGCAGTCAAAGAGTTTTTGTAGTAGATGAAATAGAGAAATTTAAGGATATGTCGTAATATGATCCCGAAAATAAATCTTGAAGTTGCGGAAAAATGCAAAAACGAGCATTTTCGTATTGTCATAGTCATGGCGTTCGTAATCTAACATATGTAGGAACGAATATTCTACTTTATTTTGACCTGCACTCCTGCGCACTGTGAAGTAATGGTTGTGTGCGGAAGAGCGAGGCCGGCAATCGTGTCGCTGTGTACGTAGCGCTAAATTAAAAATATCATCGGAAAAGA
Organism: Herminia tarsipennalis; assembly: GCA_945859575.2. Lineage (NCBI taxonomy): Eukaryota > Metazoa > Arthropoda > Insecta > Lepidoptera > Erebidae > Herminia > Herminia tarsipennalis. The sequence continues at coordinate 3,935,856 of OX243857.2, forward strand.
AGTTCATGCTTCGCTTACTTTAAGCTGATGCCTTTTTTAACCTTGTTAAAATTATCATGGATCTCCCACTTCCTCGAGATGACGACAAAGGAACCGATTGAAGTTATTGTTCAATATGGCTTAAGAGACGTGGAACATCAACTTTCACCCATCTGATAACTAGATGGTACAAATTTTGTATCAAATATTGATTTTTATACACGCTTAGAATAGCTTGCCTATCGAAAAGTGTTCATGGCTATTTTTTATTTTATTTTCATAACCCTAACTCTTTTGATAACCGAACAAATTTAACTTCAACTGATAGTTTTTAACATGTTTATGTTTTGGTAGGTTTGCCAACTTATTTATAAACACGGCTACCTCGCAAGGTATATATACAGGTTAGTCAGTGTTAAACCATACCAAACCAAACTGAAAAATTGGTATACAACAAAGATAATTTGATTACAAAAATAATCGTACACCTACAAAAATCCGTTTATGGAATATTACTGCCACGCTTTGAAGATTTAAAATCTAAAAAAAAAATAGCTATGAACCTCTCTGTACTTGTAGTATATAGGTCAGTGCCACGAACACTTTTCAATTGGCAAGCTATAATAGTTTTTTTAATATTTTTTTTTGTTTATTTCTCTCAAAAAGGTTACATTTGTACAGTTACATTGTAGCTATATACTTATAAAATTACGAACCTTGTGAGAGCTGGAGTCCGTAGTAGGTACAAAACCTGTGTGACGTATCTCCAGGCTCTCTCCACTATTATGACATTATAAGGAGCTAAAGAGAGCATCGGTGGAGTTTGAGATAGTAAATCTTAAAATGATGCATGCATGTTTGTGTGTGTGTGTGTGTGTGTTAGTGGGTGCGTATGTGGGTGTATGTGTGTGTGTGTGTGTGTGTGTGTGTGTGCGCGCGTGTGTGTGTGAGAATAGTCGTGTTTATAAATTAATAAAATTTATAAAAAATATGTCTCATTTATTTATCAAATCTGTGAAAGTCGATGTTCCACTTCTCCCAAACTCGCGCGGAATAGTTCATTACACCTCTGGCGGACTTCGGCACTTATCCAAAGTCTGCCGGAGTTGTAGAAAACTGAATTGCCTTACCCAGCCATTCCCTCTTATCAACCGCCTTTTCAGTTCGCCGCTGGCAATCACTTCTCGACTCTGAGACATGATTGTGAGCCAAACTAATAACTGCCATAGGAATACCTTTATAGACATATCAATAATTGCTGGAACCGAGTCTTGGGGGTCAATTCACGTATTTAAAGCAGTGCAGTTAAGTTTCGATTAAAACGGCCATTTTTGTATTCTTGTAACTTTGGGATCGATCTCAAATACGGCCGTTTAGAAGCCCCATAACAAAACAACGAGCGTCATAAAATTGACCAATTTGACACAAACCTGTGGCCCAGTCAGAAACTTGATTAGTAAACACGCTCCCGATCATAGGCTGGCCATCGTTATACTCGATACCCGCCTTTAACCAGTGCTTCTCGTCGCCGTATATCATGAGACCAGCTTGATCGTAAAGTGTAGTGAAATCTGCCTCTACACAAACCTGAAACAAATAAAAAACTGATACTTTTAATTTTAAATATTTCTTTGTATGGCTACTAGTATAGTATTATATTATCTGTGGTATGGCTATGCACTCTGCACTCATTATAGTCATCTACTTTCCCTAGATAAAAAGATGGGAAGCCCAAGTAGCTAACTTGGATTATATCTACCGCAGCAGATGAACTTATGGATACCTTGTACCCTGTTGAGTACTCTTTTCTTTATATAGTGACGTGCGTCATGGGCAGCCGATCAAAATATTTAGTAAAAAAAAAGATCAATAGAGATAGGTACTCGAGTGCATTAGATTATCATACAGATGGTTCAGCTCGGTATCCTTCACGCTGATCTAATATTTCAACGATGTGGAAGGGTTTTCATAATCTGACGATGTTTTTTTTTTATTTTCAAAAAGCCTCCACGAGCTTTCGGCTTGTCCGAATCGAAAATCATTTGAATGGGAGCTTCTTGGATGCCCGGTTCATGCGAAAGAGATTTTTTTAAGACCTGGAGCGTTAACTCCTTTCCCCATCATTGAAAGGATTTATGCATCTTTAACATTTTTTCTTCGCACAATAATAATCTTCAAAATCAAATAGGTCCTCGAGTAAACAACGCTCGAGTGAATCGAAGACTGGGCTCCCCAGCCAATAGATTGGACAACTCTAGAAATTTTTACCCGAGTAAAAAGAAGGGCAGGAAGTAAACAAAGATTAAATTCTCTTTGGTGAAGATAAATTACAAACTTTTTGATTCATTTTGAGTATTTCCTTTTATTTAATAATTATGAAAACTTCAGAAATTGTTTTATTAAACTAACAAAAATGAAGTATAGCATTAAACCACTTACCGATAAAGTATAATCATCTTTTATTTCAATCCCGTACATATGGCCCGTGTTTGGAAAAAAATTATACCAAGTTCCTTGCCAGAAGTCAGTCTTATTATCCGTAGAAAATGTAAGCTTATTACCGCTTATTTCCCAATAATGTGGTGTGTTTATCCATTCGAAGTTTTCGAATTTTATATTTTTAAAATGGCTTGCCTCCATTCTTTATTTAAGCGTATAGTTCCAGAAAATGTTACAATAACAGAGACAGAGCAATACTCAATAATGAATCATTGAATTCACAGATAATAAGCTGACGTAACCCATACCTATAAAGTTATAACAATTAAAGTTATCTATTCACAACATCTTGTAGTCGTAGTGGGTAGATAAAATTCTGTTAACTATCATTTTTGACCTTCAAACGATAACGATATAAAATCGTATTATCACAAAACTAAAATCGGCGCTCTATTGTATTGTGATCATAAATACCGATCAACAAAATGTAAAAGGCACTTTGGTAAATAGCAAAATATAAAGTTTAATTTGGTTTATTTGAACCTGTTTTCACTGTTTATTTTGAAAAAAGAGAAGGGAAAGTACAAGTTGTTGTTGCTGTTGTACTTTTTCTACTCTTTTTTCAAATTAAAAAAATGTAGTATAATGGCAACATTTTATTATTAACATGAACAACGAATTATTTTTTGTATAGCAGGCAACATCGTTCATTTAAAATGGTGTCATTTCCGGAATCGGCTGCGCGGCGTGATGGCTCCGCGCGGTTTATGAAGAAATTGCAGTTTATATTTGTGTTTAGATAGCAAAAGTTATTTGTTAAAACTGTAGACAATTGGTATATCTATTCAGTGACTGAAAATGGGAAAGCCAGGTAAGTTATTTCTCAATAAATTTAGTCGGTGAAATAGTTATGATATGCGCATGGTTGCCGCATGGAGAATATAATGATTTTGTGGCTGAATACTGTGTAAATATAACAATATCATCAGCCTGTCAGTACAAATTAAATGCCTAATCACTATAATTTTGGTAAAACTGAATTAAAATTGATATTACTACATTTTTCACATGTGAATTTGAGGTTAGATTTTAGTAACTAAGATCGTACATTTCTAAGACTTTAGGTACTATTCATAATTATTTTTGGAAGCTCTAGGCGTAGAAATACTAATACTACAACGCGAAATAACAGCAGTAAACTATTTTATTTAAAATTAGGCCAGCCTTGTTTATTTTGTTACCACGCCGCAACCATGTTGTCAATATCAAAGTGCTATAAAAACAAAGTGGATTAATTTTACAATTAAAGACTTTCGTATGATGTTTATTGGCTAATTCGACGATACTAGGTACACGTAGATTGCGAATTAACTAATCAAATACACCACCAACGTCAGTCATTACCGCCTTGAATAACATTCTTCTTCAAATACCAACCACGTGGTGTTTATATCTATTTTAACATGAATACATGAACCCAGATCTGTGAGTCTGAGATGTATGGAGCAGTACTTAGGCTTAGCATAAGCTCAACAAAAGTAAAACTGTGAAAAGTACTTAGCAAAGCAAAATTGAATTAATGATGTTTACGACTAGGATTTCATAATAAAATTAAAAAAACATGTTTAATGGTTACCACATTTTTTACTTGTGAATATAATTACAAATATCAAACAACTCATTCATCATCTGAGACAAGATCATAACTATCTAGTTGGGGCCATCTCATGGTAAGCGGTTAGTACACTCACCTTTACTAGACCAGTAGGCCTACTCTGTTTCAGGGACTATTCTAATTAATTTTTGAATAAGCACAAGAAGTTCGAACTCATGGGCGATTTTCTGTAAGTAGTGAAATAAGTAGATTTTTCTGGTTCTGTATATTACCACCTCATTTTTGATCGAAACTTCGTTTTCATTGAATTAGGGTAGGCCTCCAGACCTACATACTAGTTACACTGGGCTCAAATACTAAGTCACCATCCTGTGAACTTTTTGACACTTAAAACAAATGGTAGTTGGTGTTATCCTTGTGTTAAAGAGTAGACTTTCATTTGAGTTTGTCGAATTACCTTTTCCAAATGTTAAAATTGATGTTGTTGGCCTATTCAGCGTACTAGTACTTAGTAGAGGTCAGTGGTATAGACAGTACGAGTATCTTTAATCGATTAAAAATACTAACAACATTTTAATTCAACAATATAAAAACACTTTTTAAATGAGTTCATAAAAGTTTAAATTTAGAACAGTTAGAGTAAATAAAAAAGAAACTTAGAAAAACAATTTCTTTACCAAACTAATCAGAAAAAAACATGAATTAGTAATACTCATTATGACAATGTAATGCGTAATCGCATCTCTAATCCTCTTGGTTTAGTTACCGACTACGCCCCCTGCTTCCTGTCACCATTTACTTCCAAAAAATGCATCTGCGCAACCACTTGTCGCCTACTTCAGTCCGGCCTAGTTACGTTGATCGTACTGTAGGTATGGTATAGAGCCTATGGATGTCTGCATACATTAGGAGTGCACTTTATGTGCATGTATTTAAAAGGATAAACAAATGTAATATCCTATGATTGTGAAATGATTCTATTGACATTTCAATAGCAAACATTGTAGGCATTCAATATGACATGGATGTGGCCTAAAACCAGGTTGGATTCAGTCGGGATCATGTCCTGGGGGGAGCACTTTGACCCAACACTGGCTATGTGTGAGTAATTTTGCACATCAATGTGGATGATGTATAGCAAACACTTAAAATTCATGAGTCTGGGGAGGCAATTGTCCCTATTGGACGAGATGTGGATCCAAAGTTGACAGAAAGTTGTCAGAGGCAGCTGGCAAGTCCACCCATATACAGGTGTAGGACAGACATTATTATCCTCTTTATTTGTTTCTCTAACTTATTTTGTACATTTTTCTAAAAATATACATATTTAAAGGTATTTAAGAAAGTGTCCCACAACAAGTATAGGTACCAAGCTAGTGCAAGTTCCTCCTCCAGAGAAAGGACATCACAATGCATGCTATGTCGGAGAGTAACACTCTGCATCTGACCCTTCATTCAGCTACGCAAAGCAGCTCTTCAGCCACTGACCTCTATATCTATAGTGCTAGTGACAGACTACCACCAACAATAAGACTTCCACTTTATTTTGACATCTGGATAAAGACCATCCAAACCATGACCAAATCAAATTAAAGTCCAAACCCATATAACCCAAATAATGACCAAACCCATTTGTCATAAGTGTCAAAAAGATCACAGGATGGTCATTCAATTTGATATTTAAAATTGCTGTCACTGACCTCCATAGTTACTATAATGCTAGTCCAACATTATCTAATATATAAAATTCTCGTGTCACAGTTTTCGTTGCCATACTCCTCCGAAACGGCTTGACCGATTTTAATGAAATTTTTTGTGCTTATCCGGTATCTATGAGAATCGGCCAACATCTATTTTTCATACCCCTAAGAGTTTGTTTGTTTGTTTGAACGCGATAATCTCAGGAACTACTGGGCCGCATTGAAAAAATATTTTATTGTTGGATAGTCCATTTATCGAGGAAGGCTATTGGTTAAAACATCACGCTACGACCAATAAGAGTGGAGCAGCAATGAAAAATGTTGTAAAAAAAAAGAAAGAAAAAATTTATGCAGACGAAGTTGCGCGGGTCAGCTAGTAGCACTATAGAGAAGTCTTCTTCAGGTGTTTGTTTAGACCCTAGGCAATTAGTACTTACTAGCTGTCCTGCGCAACTTCGTCTGCGTAAATTTTCTCCGTTTTTTAAACATTTCTCATTGCTGCTTCGCTCCTATTAGTCATAGCGCGATGTTAAATAGCCTATAGCCTTCCTCAATAAATGGGCTATCCAACAAAAAAAGATTTTTTCAAATCGTACCAGTAGTTCCCGAGATTAGCTCGTTTAAACAAACAAACAAACTCTTTCGCTTTATAATATTAGTATAGATACCGAAATAACTACCTTGTTTTAATTTAGTTTGATGTTTTGTGGCACTTTGAGATAACATTTCTATGTGATGATTGTGGTCCCTCTAATCTTGACCTATTCATGAAGACTATGTCCACATACCCACTTCTGATTTTCCCCTTTATTACCCTAAAAATCTTAACTGTTTAATAATCAAAGAGTATTCTTTCAGAGTTTAACGGTGGTCGCGGCGGCGGTGGTAGAGGAGGAGGTTTTGGAGGCCGAGGAGGCGGCGGAGGTAGGGGAGGTTTTGGAGGTCGCGGCGGCGGAGGTCGTGGTGGTTTTGGCGGGTTTGAGAAGAGAGGAGGCGGCGGCGGGAGAGGTTTTGGAGGTGGCCGTGGAGGTGGTAAGTTGCTCTATTAGTTTTTTATTGTTATATACAATAGGTTTTTTATATCTGGTAATTGTAATTATCAGAGTTCAATTAACTGTCTGCTCACACATTGTTTGTTTATTAGCTAATAATGATTGTAGATCTGTATTCAATGTAATTTCATATATCTAGTTGAACAAAACATATTTTAAGTATCAGTATGATATTATTTTGAGTAAAAATGAAATTGTATTTAAGTATCAAGCCACCTTAATAGTTACTGTATAGACACAAGGTTATTTTTGGTAAAGTGCGAAGCTTAGACATCCCAACAAGATTATTATTTCAAGAAATCATATAAAATAAAGAAAATGAAAATATTAAAACCTTGCAGAGTTATAAGCCATTTAAGTTGTTTAATGTTCTTTGCGCTATCATGCTCATAGCATCCCATAGTAATCCATTATTATATGATCAATGGTTTCGGAATGCATAGAGGACAAACACAGAACTGATCTAACTAGTTATCAATAGCCTATTGAAGACATGTTTATAGACACTTTAATAATCTTTTTTCATTTTGAGTGATGATTGTGGTCCCTCTAATCTAGACCTATTCATGAAGACTATGTCCACATACCCACTTCTGACACCAATCACATATCACTCATCGGACATATCACACACTATACATATCTAAAGATTTCCATTTTGTACATAAGGCCGAGGTCGCGGTGGCGGCGGTCGCGGTCGAGGTGGCGCTGGCGGAGGATTTAAAGGCGGGAAGCAAGTTATTATTGAACCTCACAGGTTTGTATATGTTTTCAAATTATTTTGTAGAAAGTTTTCCAAAAGTAGTTATAAAACCGAATAGCCTGTGTCCCTGCGGTTCTTAAATTATAATTTTAATGCGCCGGATTAAGTAAGAGATGCATTGTATCAACAGCTTAACATAAACTTAAAATGTAATAGATAAGGTATTTTACATAATTATGCTTGTTGGTTTCCTATCCCACTTCTGATTAAACTGTAACATTGTAGGTATACTATTATGATATTATTTTAATTCAAAATACACATACAGAGATCTTATCTTATTACCACCCTTGCAGACTATAATAAAAAGAAGTCAAAAATCCTATTTAAATATATCTAAAATGATGTTATTCAATATAACTTTCGTTCTTCTGAAAGCGAACGCTTGAAGCCAAATATATTACTGATTAACTAACAAAATAACATCTCCCAATACTTATTATAAATTTGTCCTAAGACTTGTTTGTTTTGGTTTAGACACGCCGGAGTGTTTATCGCTAGAGGAAAGGAAGATGCATTGGTCACAAAGAACTTAGTGCCTGGCTCAGAAGTGTATGGAGAGAAGAGAATATCTGTTGAGGTTTGTATTTATTTGTGTATTGGAACGAAGTTCCTTATCGCGCGTTGTGAAAGGGGGCTAGACGGTAAAAATCTCACGAAAAGTTGTAACGACACTTTTTGACACACACAAGCCGTGCGGCGTGCGATTAAGATATGAACATCTAATTTGACAAAGAAGTTACCTGTCGATTTCGTCTAGAGGCATAAATTCGGTACAGTATTGGTGACAATTGTGTAGTTGTGGGTTCGAGCCTTCTTTTTGTAAGTTATTTTCGTTTCGTCTTTCTATTTCGCATTGAACAGTGTGGTGTTACGAAGATTATAAAAAAAAAAAATTAAAATAAGACCTTCGTTCCATCCGGGTGTCCCTTGACACCTCTCAAGTTTTTTTTAGATAAGTTTGTACAAGGAGTTTATAAGTACTGCATTATCAGTTACAAAATACAGAGAATGCATGTATCATTCACTGACACAAGTTCAGAACCAAATGTTCCAAGCTTCTCTGTCCGTGAGCAATGTCTATTTATGTGTGCACTCCTCGAGCGTCTTGTATGAAGATTTATTTCAATTACTAGACTTTCCTGAGAAATTGATTAATGGTAGGTGTACCACTAGAGAATGGTGCACCTAATAATGAATGTCAGGTTAATTTGAGGGCTCCTATGAGGCTGGCATAGTCACCTAGAGTGACTGAAGCCCCGTTATAACATTTAAAAAAATTACTAAACATGCTTTGTTACTCAATACTAGATCCAGGTTCTTATTAAGTTATGGGTAATCTGCTTTTCCCCGCGGTTTTGGTTTTTATTTTGATGTAAAAACTGTAGTTTTATCGAAATCCATTTGGGTAGTTTTGTGTTAAAGAACAGTTAAACATTTTCACAAACTATTTTTAAATGTTTAAAGAATTAAAGTAATATGCTGATGATTTAAAAAGTAAAGGGTATTTAGGCATTTTAAATGATGATTGTGGTCCCTCTAATCTTGACCTATTCATGAAGACTATGTCCACATACCCACTTCTGATCTACACTCAGAACTTCAAAAAAGCCATCTCACCTTAACCATTCCTAACTCTCTAATTTTTGTTGTAGACTGATGGAGAAAAAGTAGAATACAGAGTATGGAATCCATTCAGATCTAAGTTGGCAGCGGCTATTATGGGTGGTGTGGATGCTATACACATGCCTCCAGGGTCGAGGGTGTTGTATCTCGGAGCAGCTAGCGGGACTACTGTCAGTCACGTCTCAGATGTTGTTGGACCGGTACGTTATTGCAAAAATGTTGTTTTTCGTAGGAAATTATGGCATGTCGTTTTTATTTCAGCAATGTGACATACTCACTAGATAAATTTGTAATAAAAAAAATAGGCTGTAATCAGAATTTTCTAATATTTTGTCCATAACAAGAATTTTCACTCATTTGCCCTTTGATAAAGGCCTATTCTAATTTTATTGCTCCACAAGACTCGCTACATAATGACAATAAAGTATGGTGGTGTCATTCTAGAAATAGTGCTGTGTATGTTTTAAATATTATGACAAAAAACACTGAACACAACTGCACAATTTACATAATTCAGGTTTAATTTTATTTTTGTATGCCAACTGGCAAAACATACTGCTACTATAAAATGATAACATATCACAAATTCTATCTACTGTTACATGTCAAAAGTTCATTCATTCAAATTGCTTTAATTTCAATTGTTAAATTTAAAACTTAACTAGCTTTCGCCTGCGGCTCCGCCCGCGTGGGTGTCGGTTATCGCGATAAAAACTATCCTATGTCCTTTCTCCGGGACTCCAAACTATCTCCAAACCAATTTTCATCTAAATTGGTTTAGCTGTTTGAGCACGAAAGTTTAACAGATGGATAGAGTTGCTTTCATATTTATAATATTAGTGTGGATTTATCCCCAACACACAACAAGTCATTCGCTCTACTATTATTTACCTAAGAATTCATAATGAAAAATCAAAATAAAAAGTGAAATAGGAACAATGAATTCTATTTTCAGTAATTTTTATGATGATTGTGGTCCCTCTAATCTAGACCTATTCATGAAGACTATGTCCACATACCCACTTCTGATTAACTCTTAACATCCACTATAAAACCACCACATACCACCAATACCTCACACTATATATTTGTACCCACAGGAAGGACTAGTGTATGCTGTAGAATTCTCTCACAGATCGGGCAGAGACCTCATAAATGTTGCCAAGAAAAGGACCAATATTATACCTATAATTGAAGATGCAAGACATCCATTGAAATACAGGTAATTATTTAAATATTTGTATAGGTACTGGCAAAATTATTGGGCATAAACATTATTGGACATTGAGAATTTACGTGGCAAGGTGTGTCTATGCAAGATTAACACGACATATTTTACTATACTTTGATTGTACCGTATCAAATTATAACTTAATAAACTGTCTGTGTGTTGGTTTACAAGATAAAAAGGCGTCATTATCATTTGAACAAACTGAAAGAATTTTTCAATGCAGATCAGTAGTTCCTGAGATTACCGCGTTCAAACAAACAAACTCTTCAGCTTTATAATATTAGTATAGATAGTCAAAATCGTTTCAGCAGATAAACTTTCGCGATTTGTACACATTATAAAATTATATATACTAAGGGTCTTAATCGCGTGAATAATTTAAGGTAAAATACCTTGTTTATTGCCCAACGTTTCGACCGTATTTAAAATTATTAACTCATAAATTATTAAATTGAGAATGCAAACCAATTTTACATTTGTAATGCATTATACACTCGAACAATTTCTTTAAATTATAATTTATATGGGTCTTGCGCCTATTGGAAAACGATTGCATGTGCCAAAATCAACAATAATTAATATGATGAATAAGTTCATCTAAATCTTTCATGTGGAAACACTGAACTCTCTCTCTGACTCCCATCAACTCTAGTCATCTCCTACTGCCGCTGTGATCTCCACTAACTCCCTTCATCTCTTACAGAATGTTGGTCGGTATGGTTGACTGTATATTTGCGGACGTCGCGCAACCTGATCAAGCTAGGATTGTCAGTTTAAATGCACAACACTTTTTGAAAAATGGTGGACATTTCGTTATTTCTATAAAGGTAAGTTTTTGAAGTTTTTCGTTAGGATTTTGGGCGGTAATTCATATTATATAATGTTTATTAAAATAATGAACAAGGCCAGAATAGATGATAGATTTTAAAAAAGCAATGTATTATTTTGAGATAGAGGAGATACAGTAGAATCCGTTTATAATGACATCGAAGGGAATTGACAAACACGTCATACTAAGCGGACGTCATACAAAGCATTTTTGTGAAATAAAAATAACCTTATTTTTTTAAGGTAAATACTTATTTTAATAGAGAAACAGCATATTAAATTAAAATCAAAATTGCGCGTAATACATGTATAGTATATTTTTCATTTTTTTACTTAAGAAATCAGATTATTATTTTTTTTACTTAGAATTATCACTAAAATCATCAATGCATGACGTTCAACTGTCCATTGAGATTCAAAACAAAAACAAGCCATGTGCCGAACGTCGTCGGGAATCAACGGCCATTGCCGAAGGTGTAAAGAATCATGTCGGTCACTATAAATGGACAAAATGTAATAAAATTGGGTCATTATAAGCGACATGTCACTGTAAGCGAAGTCATTATATCCGACTTTGTTACAAAGAATTTTCCCTCAGGCTGAGAACGACAACTTCATAAAATGACAACTTCCGAAAACGACAACTTCCTAAAATGACAACATTTTACAATGATAACCTCCTAAAATGACAACTTCCTAAAATGACAATTTCCTAAAATGACAACTTCCTAAAATGACAACTTCCTAAAATTACAACTTCCTAAAATGACAACTATGTCATTCATACAGTAATTCAAATTTACATCCAGTCAGATATTACTTGCTACTACGAAAACCCTTCATAGTTGAGTCCGACTCGCACTTGGCCACTTTTTGTTACAAATACTTATATATTAATTACAAATTATATTCATACTCGAGTGAAGTGCACTTTACTTTTCTCGAAATGCTGCTTCCTCCTTACTTCATTAAAACTCAGTGATAAACTCCTTTATCCAGCAGTTCTTGCCACTGGCATAATTAAAAGTCTTTTTATAATATTCCTCTATGAATTATTTTTAGACATAAAAAACTAGTATATAATTTGTCAGTTTGACAATCCTAATATACGGTGTTGAATTTTTTCAAGAAATAACGACTACGTTACGATGCAATTCACTGACACCCCACAATTCAAAATCGACCAATCCGTTTAGGGTACAGAAGGGTAACAATGCAACAGACGTACAAACATAAATACTTATATACATGCATACATACACACGAAAATTATTACTCTCCTTTTGGGTCAGTCAGATAAAAATACCCGGATTTCCTGATGTTGTAACAACTTCCTACTGCAGTAGGAAGAACGGTTATCAATTTACCGGCAATACTAAACGAGCAACAAGTAAAAGTAGCAATACTAAAGTAGCAAGTTAGTAAGTTGTCATTTTTGGAAGTTGTCATTTTCGGAAGTAGTCATTTTCGGAATTTGGCCTTTTGGGAATATGTCATTCTCAGAATTTGTCTTTTTTAGAATAGACGTTTTAAGAAGTTGTCGTTTTCGGAAGTTGTCATTTTATGAAGTTGTCGTTCTCAGCCTGAGGGAGAATTTTGTATGTAAACCAAACTTCGTTGTGTAATTACGTCATTATAGGCGGTTGGTCAATATAGGCGGAGTCATAATAAACGGATTCTACTGTAGTCTTATCTCATGTGATGATATATGTACTTACATTTTGTGATGTGATTTTGAAGTGTATAAAAAAAAATCCCACCCTAATTCAATTCAAGATTTAGATTCACATACCATAAAAATGTAGGTATTGCTTGATGCTTCTATGGATTTGTATCAACCATCAATACAAGCTGACCAATGCTACAAATTACTATTGAAGATAATTTAAAAAAATTGCCTTGTTTAATTTCTTTTCAATGTAGATATGAAAAGATTTCAGGTTACTCAAGCTCTAAACCGTCTTCCAGACAGTTGGAAACAAGCCTTCCCGCCAAGGTGACCTTGCTTGTTTCCAAAAGTGTATGTATGTAATTTGGTTTACAACATCCATCTACACTGTTGGAAACCAGCAAGAAGGTCACCTTGGCGGGAAGCCTTGTTTGCAACCATCTGGAACATGCTTAAGGGGTAGTTACAAGCTGAAATCTAGAGTGCATTTTGACTTGAATCAAGCTTGGCATAAGTGAAACTTGCTTGACAGAGCAAATGTTAACCGTTAAAATATTTAGTTATAGTGCAAGTTTAGCATAATCTTAGAACATTACATTATATCAACAAAGTAAACGATCTATAAAATAGATTTCCTATGATGACGACAACATATCTAAATTTCTCATGTTGATGAAATTGAACTCTCTCACTGAGGATTCCCAATCACAAACGTAACGATCACTCCTTAAACAACAAATACTGACTGGCCACTGTATCTTCTCCAGGCATCCTGTATCGATTCAACGGCACAACCGGAGGCAGTCTTTGCCGCAGAAGTGAAGAAACTACAAGCGGACAAGTTAAAACCTCAGGAGCAGTTAACTTTAGAACCATATGAAAGGGACCATGCTGTTGTAGTCGGAATTTTTAGGCCACCGGCTAAGAAAGCATAATTTTAGATTATTTTTAATATGTTAGCAAGAAAATATGTCATTTCAATATTGTAAAGTTACAAATTCATGAAGAGATAGATACTGGTGTCCACACAATTGAATAATCATATGGAACTCGTGTATTGTTAACTTTAAGTTAAATAACTAATAACTACTGGTAGCAAAACCATTTATGTGTCGATAACTATCGATAGATAGAAATATCTATATCGATTAATATTTCTATCTATCGACGACACAATTATCAGTTTCGCTACTAGAGTTAGCTATTTTAACAGATAGTTGACAATAGATAAGTTAGACCCGCCGTTAGTCAAAATATTTGACCTTGATTTAAAGAGGCCCAAGATAGGTATCAATGTCCTCCATAAATGATTGATAGCTTTTGTACTGAGTATTTCCATTATAAACTGACAGTTACATATTAATTTCACTGGCGAAACGAGATAATCTCGATATCGAGATTCAAGTCTCGATGGTGGACTTTAAGTTATAAGACGTATGTAAATAAACATTCTAGCAGCATTTTAACATGCAAATGTTTTGTCTTTTTTTCTAATTTGAGAATAGAATGAAAAACAAACATACGTTAGTCATAATAAATAAGCAGATGCTTCAACAGCAGCAGTCGCTTATATATTGTGAACTATCTTTCGCGTGCGGCTCCGACCGCGTGGTTGTCGGTTATCGCAATAAAAAACTATCCTATGTCCTTCCCCGGGACTCAACATAAAAAATATAGAGAACTGCAGTTCAGTTTTGAATACAATTTCGAAATAAAGCTAATTGTATAGTGATTTAGTATACTACTACAACTAATTATGTGCATTGTAACAGTGATCTGTGTAAACTAGTAATACAATGAAGACGTCATCTGTATAAAAAGGTTTTATTTTAAATTTGTCTTGATTCGCCAGTGGAAATGTATGTACTATTAGAAGTTAATTTTGACCTCAATGCTACATATAGAGCTATTTTTGTACGATAAGTTGAAAGTATTTAGTTATAAGTTTTATCACATACGAGATGTATGTTACTAGATAAGTGTTGAATGAAATATATGATGGTGCGAATGGCTACAACAAATCCCTTGTTTTATTTGATGGCTTTTTTGGTCGTAAAGTGGTACGCCTACTCCCAAGTACCCAAAACCACATAATATAATACTATACTAGTACCAAAACTATACTTAGTCGTGTTAAAAATATTTCTGACGCTACTAGAAGAATTAGGCCTCTCGCTAGACCAGTTTACACGATGGTCAGGCTTATGTTAGGAGTGGGTTCACGTCGCACACTGGGGCCGACACTGGGACGCGTGCTCAATACCTAATGATTTTTTTTTGTTATCTCTTTAAACGAGGTGTTTCCACATAATTATGTTAAAAGTATAAAATCATTGATAAGTTTACTAGATTGACGTATTTAAAGTTGACTGGTCAGCAACGTTCAACGCAAATGAAAAATTCAAAAAGGTTGATGGTGTTTATTTAATATTTTTAATATAGT